>WEKX01008964.1:134822-210685 GCA_013390025.1 Pitta sordida | reverse complement strand
GACACTCAGGGACCTAGATTAATTAAGCGTAGGCAGGTGGAGGACTCATCCCCGCCTGGTGCCTCACGCCACACAGGGCCCTGCTCTGACTTCTACAGTGGCCGTCCCCATCCCACAGCCCCCGGTGAGCCACAGAAACCACGCGTCCTCCCCGTGGGGCCCCAGTTCCGCTCCAGAGGGAGCGCCGGCACCATCCCTCGGCAAAGCAGAGTCACTGCACATGCCCCAGCCAGGGAACTTCACAAATGACTGAAACCGAACTGCAGGAAATTTATATCGCAAATCACCGGGGTCACAATGGCGAGGTCACAATGCACTGGGGACGTACTGTAGTGTCCTAGAGGACTATTAGCAGACAGGTAATAAGTGTCATAGTAAAAGAAGACTGTAGAAAAACTTGAAAAATGCAAAGTAAGGTTAACCCATTACAGAAGCAGAGAAGACTACTCATTAGTAGTTCACACAGACATTCTAATATGAAATAATCATTATCACTGTTTGCACAGACCACAATTTTAGCTTTTATCATTAGGGCTTATCTATAGCTCCCAGCACTGAAATTCTGCTTTGTATTCAATGCAGTATAGTAGTTCGTACAGCTGTCACTGTATGTAAACCAGGATCTGTAAGTTCATAATGTACATTCAGAATGCAAGAAGCCCCCAGACAGCAAGTTACAAACAACTGCTGGTGCTAACAAACATACAAACCCACCTTTTACATTGTTTTCTAAAGTGAGTAGCTCCTCATTCCTCAAGCAATTGAAATAATTTCTGTTCCCTGGACATGCTGTTTGGTGCAAAACTGCAGCAGATACTGGTTCACTTTAGGCAAAGACAGTCCTCATTAAATAACTAGTTTAGCTGTTCTGAATTACAAAGTGTGAGAGTTTATTTCCCTCAATACAAAAGAAATATTAGAAAACAAGCCTCATCTTGTCCTCTCCCCCAAATCAGTTCCACTGCTCAACTCCTGCTGTATTTACTACGCATTGTAAACCAAAGTCTCAAGAACTTGCTGGCTCTTGGCAAGTGTGTTGCAGTCATTCAGAAGGTTTTCAGGTTTTTTAAACTCTTATGCTCTTTCTATCACTGCAAAGGAAGAAAACAAGGTGGTTAGTTAACATGCACCTAGGATATGTCCAAGATTTTTGACCCAAGAACCTGGTAGGCCATCATGTGCATTGGCAAAAATGCTTTAAAATACATCTCTAAGATTTGGCATCCTCTCAGTATTCCACACACAACAAAATTATATGACTCTTAAATATATTTGATGGTCATTGGTAGTGACATGACTTGTCTCTTTAAATCCATCTTATCTCTATTGTAACTGAACTCTGGTGCAGCTGTTAGAAGTTTTAGTTCCACCTTAAAAGACATCATTATCATTTGATTGTGAAGACTTCACTCTTTTCCAAACACTGAAGAACAATGTGGGTCCAACTCTGAGAACTAACATTCCAAAGACCATGGATATTTTTAGACCTTTAAAGCAAATTATGCCAGTGGACTTAATAAAAACATATCTTGTCAGACAATCAAGATGAAATGACCCACTGAAGCAGGGATTTGGCACTGTGAGAACATTTTTAAAGCTTGCTCTGAAACCTACTTGAACACAAGTTCAAGTATGTTGAAAGAGTTACTGAAAAATAGTGGAAAAAACTATATATTTTATATGTGAACATAGATATTTTATATGTGAACATAGATTCTACATGGTCAGAATTATTAACTAAAAGTGAAGAGAAATACAGTGAGCCCCTGCATATTCGCAACCCGCTATTTGCGAGATCCAGTATTTACGGGTGATTTTTCCGCGAGCTGTGCGACCTTGGTGCCTGCGCAGAACCTACCGTGACCTCAGTCTGATCGGCCACCCGTCCAGCTGCTCGTGAGCCACCGGGACAAGCCTCGGCCCGGGGACTCCTCCGCTCACTGCTCCCCCCCGAACCTGAGCACAGCCAGACATCTGAAACACGCCCCGCTCTCAGGACCGTCCTCCAAAGCTTATATGGGGAGGAGGCGTGGCTATGGGCATGGCGTACTCGGCTATGTAGTGGGTTCGCTATCTTAGCGGATTTCACACCTCGCGTCAGGTGGATCAGACCCAACAGCCCGCGAGTAACGGGGGTTCACTATAGTTCATTAAGTAAAGACTGTGACTGCAGTTTCCTAAAACATCTTCATCTCCATACAAGCAATGGTTTCTATTGTTTCCTTTGGCTTATGAAATAGAACCAGTTGTCTGGTTCTAAGACACTGTTGTCTGTTCAATGAAACAGAGGATTTGGCTGCGGCAAATTGTCCAGTTTTTCTAGCAAAGTACAGGTTCAGCTGTCTCTTTCCTGAAGACCTTGCACTGAAGGGCTAATGAGAAGATATGCAGCTCAGTCATATTACTGCCTTCAGCACTTAATTAAAGATGGTGCTACCAGAAAAGTGAATTTAATCCCAGTGTTTTAATTGAATTCTAGCTTGGCACAGGTCCACCTGTCTGGATTCAATTGGATATACATAGTTCTCTTTCCCTCTTGCTCCAGACATTACTGTTGCCTGCTCGCATTAAACGGCTGCAGTGATTCTCCCCTTGCATTTGAGCACATATAAATGGCAGATCTCAAATACAGAAAGCCTCTTGCATAAAAGGGATGTAACATCAAAGCTACTACTTAAGACTAAAGTGTTACACCCTTTACATGTCTGAGGCAGACAGTTGTGCTCACACTTTTATCCCATACTGAGTCTGATGGTGTTTGGAAAGGCACATCATCTGTGCTGTTAGAAAAAGCCAAGCTATCACTGTAAAATTGCACTGGACACGTTTATAGAAGGTGCAGTGACTTTATGATGAATTACAAAGGGGAGATTTCTCACTCAGAGTGGCAAAGGATGACATCAAAATCCTGAATGTATTGAAAGTGGGCAGTAGTTTACAGCTTCATTTTACTGATCTTTGAAAATCCTAACTAGTTAAACACAAAGGCTCTCAAAGAAGTAGATTTCTTGGAGGCAGCGTTGTAACAAGGAAGTTTAAAAACTTCTGCTACTAAAACTCCCATGTTAGTAGTCAAAGGTGGTAAATCTCCTAGAAGTAGAGAGGAAACGAGTACGACCCAAGGTCACAGTTGAGCTGAAAGGGCTCTGAACCATATAGGTAAGTAGAGTCACCAGGCTACCAGGCTGCCCAGGGAGGTGGTGGAGTCACCGTCCCTGCAAGTGTTTAAAAAAAGACTGGAACCACGGCACTTGGTGCTGTGGTTTAGTTGATGAGATGGTGTTTGGAAATAGGTTGGACCTGAGGATCTCAAAGGGCTTTTCAAATCCAGTTAATTCTGTGATTCTGTGATTCAGTTCTTCGCCAAAAAGAAAACAAAGCAACACAAAATGAAAGTCTTACTTTTTTTCCACTTCACACAACAAATTTTAAAACCTGACATTGTGGGACTGTTCCAAGCGAAAATATTCTATTATTCTACTCTACAAGTTGAATTGCTGTCTCTAGCCAGAGTTGCTCATGCATATCATGAGGAAGAGGAGAGGACAAGGGTGGAAGGAAGCAAAGAAAGACTTGGAAGCAGGAAATTTGAAAGGAGTGAGTTAACATCCTCCTGCAAAACACCAAAGAGATCAAGCAATGAGTCACAGCAGTGGGATTTATCTTCATCCTCTCTCGTCATTCAAAAGTGAGTTCTAAGCCAACAATCCAGTTCCCTTCTGTGAGCAGAGATGGGCACCTCCAGGTGGCAATATGACAATTGGACTCACAGTTCTTAGATGTCTATCTGGGTAAAAGACAAATCCCTGGTGTGTTCCAGCAGCCATGTAGCTACATGCCACCACTGACTCAAGGCTTCTTGGTTCATTAGAGCTGAAATGTCAATATTTGCATTGCTCACCACTCCCACAGCCTTGATCCTCTCTCAGAGGTAACTGTACTACTCATCTTTTTAGTCCCTCCCCCAGATTTGATTTAGGAAACAATTGTTAAAAGGTGTTTGAACTTTTAGAGAATATGGCACAGACCATGAGATTCAATACATTTTAGAAGTACTGAAAAACAGACTAGTCTCAGCACAGATACCAGTCTGTACCAGTGTGATGGCTTTGTTTCCCCTAAAGTGACATATGTGAAATATTGAGACTACACCCCCTCCCCACATGAAAGCAAATACTAAGAAGTGCACATGTTTACCAGCCCAAAATACCAAAATATGATGTCAGGCACTTGCCAGTTTCACTCTCAGAAAAGAGCATTTTGCCACTCTTGGTTTGCTTACTGTTTTTGCCATTAAAAAGAAGATTTTTTGACAATGAACACTAGAGCCAAAGAAAGAGATATTAAGGAGGGGAGGGGGAAGAGACATTTCTTACTGAGAGTAAACACATAATTAAATATCACAATGTGCATTGTTAGCCTTTTGGGACTTACTGACTCTGCCACACTTTGAAACTAAATTCATTCAACTACCAGGCTGGATAAAAACATCTAACTCAAACTTACATATGCTCAGATTCATCTTTATAGAAAATTATCAGGTAGCCAGAGGAGTGTTTTGTTTTGTTGCTTTAATTTAGGATAGATCTACAAGGCTTCATATTGACCAAAATCTGGAGATTAAAAAGCACTTTCTAAACTCATCTAAACCTCAAGAGCCCCATACCCCCATGCTGCTAGGAATTACCCTGGCCTCAGCTCCCAAATAGGTTATGCCGGGAGTAGTTCATTTGCTGCTCCCCTCTGCACAGAGCCAGATCTTCCCAAAGATGAAGCCATGATTCATGTGTTTGTGTTTGCCATACTTCTCTCTTCCATGACTTCTACTTTTAAGAGAGACCAGAGAATTTTCTTTTCCTTGCTGAGCCAGTTCCCTCCTCTCTATCATGTTGTAGGCATCTTCTTACTTTCTGAGTTACTTTATTGTTATGATTAATCTTCAGCCTCTTCAAAGGCTGGAATAGGGGCTGGCTGCCCTTAAAGACAAATGATATAGAAGTATTTTTATTCTCAAAGCTCGCCTACATTAGTTAGACTGTTATTTGGGCTATTTTTCATTTTTAACTGATGTGGGAAGTAAAACAGAAAAGAGATCTGAGGAGTAAAAGAGAAAGTGATAGCTCTAGTCAAATGAGGACCTAAGAAGTTTCAGTGATCTTTCAGCAAACAAGTTACGGGCACTAAATGCAAGCCCTGTTAAACTTTCATTGGTCATTATCCCCTGGCTCTTGGAACAACTATTCAGCTTTTCCTCTCCTTCTGATCAACCAATTCTACCATGTCTACAGGAAATTCGGGTTTAGCCCCACACCTTCTGTGGCAGTACTAATATTAAGACTGCAAGAGGATCTGGGAATGAGAGAAACTGCAGGGTGCCAGATCCCTGCCTGACAGCGGGATCGTGTCAGCTGTGCATGAAAAATAAAGCACTTCTCAACGTGCAAGTAGCCTCGTGACTTTCACAGGTAACCTCTCAGAATGGCACCTCCACTCTGTAGGTGGATTTCAGGACCACAATGCGGGCTGGCCAAACACTTTGTGATCCACACACAACTTGTTACCACTTCCAGACTGCTCTCATTTTCTTACACCAGAGGTTTCAGAGCTGGGGGAGGGAACAGCAGGTCAAACCAGAGGGCAGGGATGGCTGTGGCTGGTAAGGAGGACCCTTTGCTCATGGGGGCCTGCTGGATGCAGGAGGGATGATTCATGCGTTTGCCTCTGGGAAGCTCCATGACACATGGAAGGAGGCAGCAGATTGCAGAACACACTCGTGCCACGTGGTGCCTGAAGGGAGCAGCATGTGGCACTGCAGGTGCTGGAGGTGCTGCTGCTGTCTGTTGCTGCAGGACCAAGCAGGCATCAGCAGGGACCTACAGCAGGGATGGGTTAGCCTCAGAAATGTGGTGGCCCAGGCTGTTTGGAGATGAGGGAGTTTTGGAGAGACAGGGATTCGAGTTGTTGGGAAGGTTTGGGAGAGGCAGAGGGGAATTGTGTCAGAGTCTAAGGGAACATCTGAGTCAGGGCAGTGGGACTCACAGGGTGGCTGAGGGAGTCCCTGAGGAGGCAAAGGCTCTCAGCCAGAAGTACATGTTGGATTGTGGCTTGTAGGACCTGGAAACATGGGCACTCCTGTCATAAGCGTTTAAAGGCGCTTTGGGTTCTGTCTTTCCCAAATGAGGACTTGTAAGTTGCCTTGATGTTAATGAGAATTACATACACGCATCAGGGAAAGAATAGTCCCTCTACAATGGGCATGTGACAGCTAAAGTGCATCAGTCAGCAGGGAAACAAAAGAGGTCATAATTTATGTAAAAGGTTCATTTTTAATGTAAATTCTGCCCTCAAATGCTCTGCTTACCAGCTTGAATCTGTGGTATTTGGCAGCAGAAAATGAAAGGGGTGAAAAACTCACTGCTGGCAGGTAACTGCATAATGTGATAGATTGATTTAAAATCCTTGTCATCTTTCTTTTTCACCTGCATACATAACGATCCTCTGTTAGTCATTAGGGCTCCTTGTACCTTCAGCACTCTAAAAAAATATTGGCTTTGAAATGATACTTCATTGTTAAGGAATTTTTTGTCAGCTAGCTCCATTTATCGATGTATCAAAGCCATTTTACAAGAGGTAGGCTCCACTTTGGCACGGATAGTGCATACATTACATGCCTTGCGAAGGCTCGCATCTCATTCCAGCACTGACTGGAAGTGCCAATTGCCACTGCGGTACATAATGAGACGTGTCACCCGGCACTGGGGACAGCAAGGGGACGTGAATGAATCAGCCCTCAGTGTTTTCTCCAGGCCAAAGACGAGGGGAGCAGGGACATGAGGGGTCGCAGCAGACAAATGCTTGGGGTACTCCTCTGCGCAGAGGAGATGAAGGCTCTGCTGCCAGAGCCCACGGGCAGGGGGAAACATATGCCACCAAGTTGCGTTTTTCTGTTGATCTATTTACACCTCCTCCCCAGACAGCAAGAGCCAAGTCAGGAAACACTCTTTTCTGTAGCCATATGTGTGTCTGCAACAAGGAATATTTTCATCATACCAGTGATAACTGGCAGTGTCACACTGCTTTGTGAGGAAAATTTTGTACCATAAGCCAAAACACAGACAGACTACTACCACAGCTACCTCCAAAGCTGTTCAGGCTGTCTTGGGAATTAAATAATTTCTCTTTGTCCTTTTGTTTAGATCTTTACCTTGTGTTGCCAAGCAACTGCACGGGTAAAGTTAATGACAAAGCTCCCCTTTTGGACCAGGCAGGTAGGAGGTCTTTGAACTGAGGCAATCTAGTGTGGAAAAGAAAAGGGTTAAGAGAGGAGAAAAAAAGCAGTTGTTTGGATCTTCTTGTATTTTTCATGCATCATAGAAACAGAGGATGTTGCAGCAGAGATAGCCAAGGACAGGACTTTCTTGTGCATAGTTCATTACCATGTCAGTTCAAGGCAACTGAACCCAAGTGCAGGCTGTGTCAGAGGGAAAATATAGTCACGCCAGTAATTTCCACTCTGAATTATCCTACCAACAAGATTTCTCTCTCAAAAGGAAAATCTCAAACCAATACACTGCCCCTCAAACACTCAAAGCCTAAGCCTCTGCAGCCCAAGAAGGAATTTCTGTCTCCATTAAATCACAGTGAAGCTATAAATTACGCCAGAGCTTGCTGCCAGCAATACCTACCTCACCTTCCTGGTGATGAACTCAAAGCCCACAGAATCCCTGTGAAATGGGACATGCATTTTTTTTCAGGCTGAAGGTTCATCGTTTAAAAAAAGAGGGGCCCAAGACACAAGGAAACTGCTGTCTCATATTGGCTCCCACACCCAATTTACAACAACTCACTGAACACAGTCACAGGGTCCAGGAGTCCTGACCATTAGGCACTTCTACCCACTGCCATCAAAGATTCCTGAGCCTGGTCCTTTTCATTCATTGCTTTGCTTTTTCTTGTAGGAATATTATTAATGATCCCAGTCCTGTTTTCTAGTTACCCCACATAACACCCATGCCTCTCAAGGCCAGGATTTCAAAGGGCTCGTATTATTTCTAATTGCATGCTTCATTTTGTAAACTCTTGGGTTTAAAAAGTATTAATTAGGTTGGCCTAGTTAGCACTATTTTCAATTCAGGATTTTACCATGCCCTGTATAATCGGCACTAATCCCAGGCGCTCAGCTGCCGGACTCAGGACAATGCAAAGGGACATTTCCAGCTTTTTTTGCAGGGAAAAAACCCTATAAAAGTCAAAGCTCTTACACCTGAAGACTCAGAAGTGCTTGAATAAAAGTGTTAGTTAAAAACAAGCCTCTGGAGTTTTTTAAATAACCAAATCAGCACAATGGCAGTAGAAGTCCTGTTTTAAATACCAGTACTGCTAAATTGATTCAGTGTGAGCTCAGCTATTTCAACCCTGGTCCAGACATAGCCAAAATAGAGGAATTAATCTCCAAAAGTTATATGTGCTACTTGTGCCTCATTTAATCGCCAAAGGCAAATAAATACATCAGTAGGATCATGCAAGAACTGTGCATGGAAGCCAGACTCAGTAGGAAGATAGTTTAGTGTCTGCTGGTTATCAGTGGAAACCAGAGGGAACATGGAAAAAGACATAAAAAAGTCAGGGAACTGCTGAGGGTTCATGGGATAAGCTTACCAGTTCCAAACAGAGGACAAGAGAATTTGTGCTTATAAGGGTGCAGACCTAGAAACAATCTCTCTCTTTCGCTCTCTGACGAATATATTAAGAAGTGAACATTATTCTATGTCCACCATCCTTCATGTTAGAAAAAAAATATTATTTCAGATGAAAACCTGTATCATGATAAACAGAAAATGCAATAAAGACTAATTTTTGTCACACAGTATTATAGGTGCAGTTGTGAGAGTTGTGCTGAGGCCTGGCTAAAAATATTCCTATGGTATTTTGCAAATTTTATAGGCTGATCTGACCTGGCAGTTCCTGTGTTGCTCTCGAACATCCTGTCTCTGAGAAGCACTAGCACCAGTAGGTTCAAACAAGAGATGAAACCTCTCAGTCAGGTGGCACAGACTAGCACCTCAGATATCATCCAGAACCATAGCAGGAAAAGATTGATTAGTGAAAACAAACTAGTTCAGCCTTGTGACAAATGCCCCATATGCAATAACAGCATAGCAGTTACAGCTCATATGTGTTAAAAATTAAGAAATTTTTGCTTTAACACTAATGGCATCATAGACTTTTAGCAGCCAGAGAACTGTACACAGAGACAACCATCTTATGCCCAAGCTGTCAGCTCTCTCTCTCCCTACCCTTTACAAATACAGTAAAGGCTAGGTTATTTAACCTAGCAAGGTAAATTCAGGTTTGAGCTGCAATAGGAAATAACTCCTGTATCATCAAAATTGGGCTGATATAAATTTAAGATCTCAGCTAAAATCTTAGAAAATTATCAATGTGCCAAAATTATTATAACATAATTGTACACAGCCCAACTCACAGTACCAATATGATTTACCGTTTCCTGCAAGTTTTCTCTGAAATTATCAAACATTTTATTCTACTTTGATAATGTTTTAATTTTTTCAATTCAAAGTATTTGTGTGCATATAAAACTGATAACCTCTTGGTTCTCTTCTAAACAGGAAATTACATTGTAGAGTTCTCTTCTGTGATCTCTGATAAGGTTCACACGTATGTGTACATATGCATATTGTACTGATTTGGCCTGGGATAGAGTTTATTTTCTCCTTGGTAGCTGCTACAGCGCTGTGTTTTGAATTCAGTATGAGAATAATGTTGATAACAAACTGACGTTTTAGGTGTGGCTCATAGTGCTTACTCTATTCAGTTTCCCATGCTCTGCCAGTGAGTAGCTGTGCAAGAAGCCTGGAAGGTGCAGAGCCAGGACAGATGGTCCAAGCTGGCCACAGGGACGTTCCAGATCATAGAACATCATGATCACCATATAAGCTGGGAGGAGTTGGCCAGGAGCCCTAAGGTGCTGCTCAGGGATGGCCTGAGCATTTGTTAGTGGGTGTTGAGGAATTGTTCTGTGCATCATGTGTCTCTTTTGAGTTTTATTGCTCTCCTTTTTCTTTACTATTATTAGTGTTGTTATTATTATTATTATTTATATATTATTGTTATTGTTATTAGCATCACAGAACTTCAAAATTGTTAGGGCTGGAAGGCACCTCTGGAAATCATCTAGTCCAACCCCCTGACAAGGCAGGTTCACGTGGAGCAGGTGAGAGGGAGAATCCATGGTCTCCCTGGGCAGCCTGTTCCAGTGCTCTGCCACTCTTAATGTAAAGAAGTTCTTCCTCATGTTGAGGTAACATTTATTCTACTTTAATTTATGGCAATGCTCTTCCACCTGTCACTGGGTACCACCAAGGAAAGCCTGGCAGCATCCTCTTGGCATCCACCTTTATAATACATATTTGTATGCATTAATGAGATCTCCTCTCAGTCTCCTCTAGGCTTAAACAGCTCCCATAACCTGTTCTTGTAAGAGAGATGCTCCAGAGCTCTCATCATCTTTATGGCCTTCTGCTGGACCTTCTCCAGTAGATCTTTGTCTTTATTAGTAGTAGTATGTTTTACTTTGTTTCAAGTATTAAACTGTTCTAATCTCAACCCACAAAGCTTAATTTTTTTACCAATTCTCCTTGTCATCCAGGGGTGGAGGTGTGTGAGTGAGTGACTGTGTGGTGCTTAGTTGCTGGCTGACGTTAAACTACAGCATATAAATGCACATATACCTGCATGCATATATGGTTGTTGTTGAATTGTATCTCTGTGTGACAAGATGTGATCACATCTGACAGATGCCTTTAGCAGGAAATACAATAATAAATTATTCTTTGCAAGCATTCTGCTTCTTCAGAATTCCCTAAACACTATTAAAGCCTTCCTGGTTCCTTGCAACCCATGTTAATTAATATTAATTATACATTAATAAGAATACTCTGTGGCAGACATAGCAATTCAAGACAGACCATAGACAGATTGAATTGTATTTTTAATTATGTTTTAGAACACTCGAAGTATAAATTCCATATAATGTGATTGGAGCTAAGACGGCTAAGAGTATGTTGTAGTGGTCTCTGTCCTTCCTAAGAGATATGAGAGAACTCACCGACAGGAAACCACCAAGGAAACATGTACACAAAGCTCAAGGAAAGTGTCTCATGAGTTCCATGTTCATTATTTTTCTCCCTCCCACACGTTAGTTCTTAACAGAAGAACAGACCAGTGTGGCTGCTCACATTTCAGGTACGTGTACTGCGTCTGCCTAGAAGATCCAAAGGTCTCTGAAGACATCAGACATGGCCTGGGAGAGGCCTCTGCACTGGGGCCAGCTGCCATGAGAGTGCAGAGAAGGCCACCTCTAAAGTGACTTGTGAAATAAAACAGCAAGTCCTTGTGAAGGCTGGCAGACAGAACTGGCAGCCTGTGTTGCTGGAAGTCTCAGCTGCAAAGCCTTCTGGTGCCCAGGAGATAAGGACAGCTACTGAGCTTGCTGAAAAAACAGAGATGCACAATCTAAGGATTTATACTGAGCAATCACATGCATACATCAACAACTGTCTAGTTGTTGATGTATGCATCAACACTATCGAGGGCCAAACAAGGCGCCAGACACTGCTTCAAAGTCACGGTCTCCTCTGATGAATAAGAATCCTTCAGATGGTATTGAGAGATGAGGCTTCAGGTTGTAAGGCACTACTGGGAACACAGGGATAAGCTACAGAGGAGTGTGGCCAAGTTTGTGGAAGTGCAAAAAAGGATTTTATACCCATCCAAGCAATGCCATGCAAACAGCTGAGCACTTGGTCCCCCCTGACATTTTTCCCACTGGCTTCTCAGACTAATAATTTTTAATTTATCAGTGTACACTGATTTTGCTCCTGGTTATTTTTGTGACTTTTTTTTCCCCAAGAAGGGCGGATAGTTAATGCAAAACACTGTAGCCAGCAAATAAAGAGCTTTTCTTTCTTTTCTCAGTTCTGGCACTGCCTCCCTCCATGCCACCAGCATTGCCTCAGTGCACACAAAAGATTGCAGCACTTCCACAGTTGGAGGAACTTGGTGGTTACATTTGACCAGCCTTATATAAATGCCAGGAATTTTAAGAGTCGGGAACTCTCTGTAAGTCATATGGCATTGATATTAATATATCAATAAATTCCTCCCTAACTGCAACAGATGCTCGAGTCAGTAGTTGTACCATACAATACAATGCACTGTTATGTCCTTTCCTGTGAGCAAGAATAAGCCAGATGCTTTTTCACAACACATTGGCAGAAATACAGTGCTATACAGCCAGAAAAAGCAAACTTTACCTCATCTACAGAAGAATCTCTGCAGAGAAGTTTTATAAAATCTTGCTTTCTTAAAGCTGATTAATTTTGACAGAAGGTTTATCTACAGATAGCTATCCAGATGATCAAATACTGCTGAAACTGACTGGAGCATCATCAAGGAATATGAAATTCCCCTAATGTCACAATTCTATTTTTCTTATTTCTTTTTATAATACCATTAGACAAAAGAAACAAATTAGTGAGTTTCATTTTTCTTCTATTAACTACTTTTTTCCTTTTTTATCTTATCTATTCACTCTCATTTATCTTCCTTCTCATTTCCTCAGAGAGCAAACAGTGCTAACCTGCTTTCCTGCTTCTCATTAAATATAATTTTAATTATTTTTGCTTCATCCATACCTATTATTTCTCTAAAGTTCCCTTCCAGCTGCATGTAGAAACACCTCACTATTCTAATCATCCTCTGTTGCAAATATCATCACCTAATTTTGGTGTTTGAATCTTTGCTCTTTGATCCTTTAATTGGCATCTACTGCTGAATTCCTGTGGGGCTACAGACCTCCCAGTAATTCACATCACCAACTCCTAAGCCTCCCAGCCTGACTATATTTCAGGATCTGCTTTCACAAATGGTTTAAGCCGCCTGAAGACTATGGGGCCACCAACAAAGTGTTATCGTACCATCCTAACATCCCTGACTGCCTGTTCCCACCTCTTTGCTGGCACTGGCATTACCACTTGTGCAACCACACCATCAACCAGACCGCAACTGCTCTTTCAGTTCTTTGTGCTTTTTTTTTGATAGGGTACATTTTCTGCCAGATCCGTTAGTGCCTGCCCAAAAGGGACAGCAAGGAGACGAGCAGAGAGAGGAAGGTAGGACTGCCTCTTCTGGCTGCTGCCACATGGGTGGATTCACAGCACGTACGAAACTGCTGTCTGGTAAGTGCAAAAACCGCACAGTGACAGGAAGAAATATGCATTTAGATTCTTTCCAGCTACCACTTTTCTGTTTTAATCACAATCACAGTTTCATGTGGGCAGCGGCTTACCCCTTTGGGGAGGGGGGGTTGCCATTTCCTTCACCGAATTGTTGCACTTGACCAGGCCTTCAGTTCAGCCAAAAGCAAAGCACAACGACAAGAAACGGACAGGTTTTGCAATCTTTACTCATCAACTTCAACAGGAGTTTGCCTGGAGGGGAGGAGGGAAAACTGTTAACGAATAGATCTAAAAATAAATTCAAGGGTTTCCTGGCATTGTTTTCTGGTCTTCTCTATTCCCCCTACAAAGGAAAAAAAACAGTGGGATTCAAACTCCATTTTATGTTGTTGTTAAAACTCAGAACCCATGAAATACATAAATAATAGCAAGATTCAGAAACAAGAGCAGGCCTTGACAGTAGCCATGATGACCTTCATTTCTGTTGTTTCTGGGGTTTGTGAGGGAGAAAAGAAATCACACACCATTACCAAGACCCCTTCAAATTATTAATTACAAGTTTAAGTATATAAAGACTTCACACTTAGAGGTCCTTCTTTCCTCCAAAAACTAGACCACTTTTATAAAATAAACCAGTATACTACTTCTATAGCATCTGTAACATCTTAAGGTAACATGTTAAACTTCTACTTGTCAGAGAATATAATGAAAGCCCTAATGGGGTTTTTTTGTATCTTCAGGGAACCTGTCAGAAATTCTCTCACATCTGCAGTAGCCAAATATATAACTTTTCTAGTGATGTATCTATCTATGTCAAAAGAGAGGCTTGAAAAAGAAGCACTAATATTGATCTTTCAGAAATCTATACAAAAACTATTTAGGTTCATCTGTCTTGGATACCATAATCATAGACCAGAGCACTGGCTGTTACATTCCTCAATACATGCTGAAAGCTAGTAGTTTGAGTATTTATTTTCTCCTTTGGAGTATCTCATTGCAAATTGCCTTAAAGATGCTCAAAGAAATCCACAAGTTTTCCTACTGGTTTACAAGAGCACCCATTTTTAGGGTTTTTTTGTGTTATACAAGACTATATACAAGACTTACATAACAGGCAAACTCCATTGGGGTCTGGAAGTATCTGGGGTCTGTCATACTGATGTAGCAGTGCATGAGTTTTCTCACTGATGCCCTTCTGATGTCCTCCCCTAGCTGCTGGGGGGCAGGGGCAGCTGTGTGGGGCTGAGCTGTCTCACAGGGTTCACCTAAAACAACTTATTCCACATTTTTTGCTGTCCTAGTCAACCTTGACTTCATTTCACAGAGCTTAAGATCCCAAATGACTATTGGTTGACCTCGTAAGACCTTCAATACACAGAAAGAAAGTATAATTCACTCACAGCATTAGGTCAAAGATATTTGCTTGACTAAAGGCTTCCAGTGTGAGGAACGAGGGCTGGTTTAACTGGTGTAATTTTCTGCAGGGATAGCTCCTCATGTGGTTTGCTGCTTGTCAGATGCTTGTCCTGGTCCTCTGCCCCGTAACACTAACAGCTCTTTTCCCTGTTTCCCCCAGTGCTCTCAGACATTTTGCTACACCTTACACATCTGCTGGGATCCCGAATCCTTTTGACCTGGGTAAGCAATTATACATCACTACCCTTAGTTCAGCTAGGCAGGAATTACAGATGCCCAGGGCCACAGTGCTGCATTACCTTCTCCTCTTTTATCCTTTAGTTTTTACCCATCAAGTGACGCTCCTCTTGTTTGTTAGGGGGCAGAGTGCCTTGAACACAAGATGAAGATGCTATCAGCATTATTTCTGTGTACATATCCTGTTTTGGTCCTTTTTCTTTTAGGTTCTGCCCTCTCTGTGACTTCTCCATGACCTTACCACTTGCTCTGTCTGAGTGCCTCTGGTTATTGTGCCTCTTTGCTTAGATGCTTTCCTGTTATTGCCTTACCTTGATCTGCTGCATGTGCTCCCAGCAGACAAACTAGGGGTACAAGTCTGAATCTGTAGTCAAAAGGCATTAATTTGGAACTACAGTATGTCTATCCAAGGGACAGGGGAATGAAAAAGACTTCAAAACAAAAAAAAAAAGCATTCTAGATAGGTGTAAGAAAGTATGTCCATAGGTTCTTTTTTTTTTTTCGCAAGTGCAATTTAATGTGACAGTTCAGCTTACAGAGATGATTTGGGGGCTGTTCTTCACCACTCTGATCACTGAGCCTCAACTCAGGAAAGCAGCTAAATATAACATAAACTGTCATTAGAGACAACTTTGTAAAATATTCATCTACAGACCTAGGGCTGTCTGTTTGAATTTCCACTCTCCATCTCATGGGCTCGGAGCCTGTGTTCTGCTGAGGGCAGTGTGCACCTGGCTGGCTGGTGAGGCTGGAGCATCCTCAGTGGAGGCTGAACACAGAGTGGAGCCAGCCAGGCCGGGAGGCAGCTGCCATCATCTGCATTGATGCAGAGACCAGCTCAAATCTCTCCTCCAGCTCCTGCTCATCTTCTGATAATATAATTATTTGATCAAGTCCCAACTTCATCAAAGACAAACTTAATCTCTGAACCGTGATGTGCTTTTGGGGCAGTGAAATTTTTACAGTCAGGATGAAGCACACAACAGGAGCCTTTACAGTCAGGATGGACTGGAAGAGAACATTTTTGGATGCCCAGCACTGACTACAGACACTCTTCTTCACAAGAAAAGACAAGGCTCAAGTCTGATTCATCAAATAAAAATAAAAATTATACATAAATATAAAATGATGAAATATTTCCGGTAAAGCATTGAATGTAATTTAAAACTGGAATGGACAACTGTGATCATCTAGTTTTAACTCCTACAAGTTATTAACTATATGAATTCCCTGAATTCTTGATTTTAAAAAATTGTTTGGCAAGATTTATTGCAAGCCTGTGACTAATCATCCTCCTTACTAAACTGTACTTTTAGCAGTGAAAATTGAGATACAATATTGTATATTTACAGAGAATGTAGCATGGTAATACTATATTGATTCCTTTTCTCATAAATTGTTGAATTTACAGGTAAAAATTCATATCAAATTGCAGATTTGTAAATAGAGATTTTTCAGTGTTGTAACAGCCTTTCGAAATAGTCAAATACATATAGTGTTGGAATCAGTGAAGACCCGTATAGAAACCTGGTTTGTATCCAAAGTCAGTTAATCTCTTTCCAAAATGCATTATAAACAAGAATTGATTTGGTAACATTTTAAAATTGTATTATCAAGAAAGCCAGGTCTAAACATACCATTTTAACTTGATTTGCCATTTCTCATTATCATTTTACTATTTATTTTGTCCTATTTTTCAATTGAATGACTTAAGTACTGCCCTTGAGAGGCTCCTATTTATAGCATATCTTAGAATTTATTAGGTTCACAAAAATTCAGTCGATGATGTTGACCTTTACAAGAAAGAATCACTCAGACTCCTTAATTCCATTTCACTGCATTGCAGTGGTAGCTATCCTTCTCCATTTTATCAAAATTTTCCTTATTTATTTTACTATCCTTAGGCTGCCTCAAGCGGGAGGATTTTTTCAAGCTTCAGTTTTTCACAGCCACTTGATTAAATGCAAATTTTCTCGGTTTGCAGATTTCCTTTTCATTGAAAACCTAGGACAACAGACCAAAAAAAAAAAACCCATCAAAGAAAAACCTGTTAGCTAGTGAGCTCACACTGTAAGGTATGTTCTGCAAAGATGGAGAAGCCTTACCTTCCACGGAAGTATGGACAAGTCCAGGCCAAGGTAAGAATCAAACACAAAAAATGACCACTCAGGTCACCTTACAGTAGTGTGGGTTTTCTTCTTCAAAATTAATAGTAAAACCAGGAAGACTAGGAATAACAGTGTACAAGAAAAAAAAAAAACAGTCATGCAAAACTGAATTAACTTAGTAGATTATAAAGAGGTTAAATAAAATGTCAGCACAGGGAGGAACATATATCACTGAAAAACTTCAGCATACCAAGTAGATGGTGTGACTATGGATTCATGGGAAAGAGGGTGATGGCAGGTTAATTAACCACATTTCATGTAGCTGTAGAAAGATCACAAAAAGGGCAAAGGCTCAGAAACGGTAGTAAAAGCTGTTATATTTTAACTTTCAAAACCAGAATTGCCATGGATTTTGTTTGTAAGTGCTGTCACTAACTGCTGACTGTTTGATTCCAGCATTCAGTGACCAATGCCTCAGGACAGAGGTTTATGTAGAAGAAGCTCAAGAGAAGCCAGAAGGATGGTGAGACCTGACTGAGTCATGACACTTATTTAAGCAGAGCCAAATCCAAAAACAAAAGATCAATGCAATGACATAACACACAGAAGAGACAGGTATTTATCATGGCCATAAGGTGATTTTGCCACATGTAAGGTTCGAGAGTTCATACTCCCACCTTCCTTCTCACTTTTTTATGATGATGATAAAAAGTGGCAAAGTTGTGTCCTCTTTGCAAGAACAACACCCTTTCTACTCACAAACCATCTCTGCTACCCAAGGTCACCCCAAAATCTTGGCTGCTCAGAGAGCCAGAGGAGCAGGTGAGCATCCCCCTGAGGTGTCCCAATATAAATCAAGTGATGTCCAGATCCAGTCCCTGGAAAAGTCTTCCTCTCTTCAGTTTAGAAAGTCAAACTTACCAGTTTACAGCAGGCATTTGCAGACAAATGGATGTTACCCTACAGACTCTGAGGGGACTTGTAACCCTGCCTACGGTGTGGTGTGCTTTGGGAGAAATCCAGAAACTGTAGCGATCACAATCACAGTGTATACCTGGTAATAGCGGGTCAGTTTATTACTACAGGGGACAGGGATAAACAATAAGGACTACAGTGATCCCCCAGAATTCACTAGGGGTCAGGTCTGGGCAGGTCCTGCGAGTTATGAAATCCGTGTGAAGATACGGAACCCATGAATATTCAACTACTCCCCGCCTGTAGCCACACACCCTCCACTAAGAAGGTCTGGTGGGGCGGGCCTGGGAGTGTGGCTCACACTGCAGCACCTCATTAAAGCAGAGGAAGTGCCCTTTGGTGCTTCCTGGCCGCGAAATCTGGGGTCCGGGACATTCCGTGAACGTGCGCAGTCTCGCAACTCACTGAAAATCCAACTGCGATTAATTGAATACACAGATATGCAGGGGATCATTGTATTTAATTTTTTAATACACAGATTAAAACAGAGATCTGCAATAGTAACATTGCAATAGAAAAACACAAAGTGGGGTTTTCCAGAAAGGACACCTTCTCAGCTGTTCTGTTTGGAGATGTCTGTCCCTGCCTATCACCTTTGCCATGGTGGAAAACCTTCCTTCTTTTCTATCTGGATTTTGCTGTGACAGTATTTTCTGTGAGAAATCACATGGTAATGTGAAAAACTAGGTTATAATCCTTTCAATTATTCCTTGATGATACCATGAGTCACATATTCACTGGATCCCACTGCTATTTTTCCCATGAGGAGTATTTTTAGTGTGAGGAGGGTGAAAATGAAAGGAGGGTGAAATTTGTCATCCCATAGACTAAAAACTCTAGCATGTGCTATTTATAGGACACATCTACCTTCTCACTGACCTTGCCTCCTTTGCATATTTAGAGATCCATTAGAATTTATTAACTATGAATACATTAGGCTCCACGTGCATAACAAAGTGTCTATAAAATGTATTTTAATAAAATATCCAAACAGCATGTCCAGATAATGCCTACAATGTCCCCATATGTCTCACTACACAGATTACACAACTTAGTATGTGCTGGTAATATGACCTGCAATAGGTATCATCAGCTACAGTCATTACCATTTAAGATACGACAAAAAAGCAAGATACTATTAAGTGTTTTCAGGTTTCTAACTGTTCTATTTGATACTTAAGAGCATAATATTTTAATTAAGGGTTTGCTTTCCCATTATGGAAATAATTTTGAAGCACCTTTCCTCCTGGTTGCTTAAGCAGGTTCATTACAATGCAATGCAATTTACCCAGCTGGACAGGTCTGCAGGTGGCCAGAAACCCATTAGAGACATATCTACCAACTACAGGGGAAACTAATATTCAGGAGACAGGAAATCTCACAGGGACTTCGATTTTGCCAGGCATTAACACAGTTGACTGGGTAGCAGGTGGCTGGAAGCATAAATTTCCCTGTAACTTATTTATTAGAGATCCCTTGCCTCCCTTCTTTTAGAATTATATCATGCTCTTGGCATTGATAAACCCCAGCAAGGGCACACTGTAAAGATACAAGTAGCAAAGTCTTGATAAATATTTTTATCTATTTGACCTGAACTATTTGAGTCAAACTGGAGTTTTCCTTTTCTGAGGACAAAATAAAGTATTCCTATGATGCAAACCTCCTCATTTAGAAATAATTTATAACTGCCTGTCTTCCTGAGCAGAATAAAAGTCAAAGAGGAATTACATTCTTCTGTCACAGTTCCAAACCTCCTTTCAGCCAACCCTCTGCCTGGAGTTTTCCATCATCTTTTATTCCCTACACCATAATCTGGTTTTCCTCTGTCTTTTTCCCCCTCTTCATATTTCCATGATGTTTTCTTTCCCACTAAAGCCGTAGCCCCCCACACTCATTCCAGTGGAATTTATTTGAACTGCAAAGTTTGGTTTTCACTCTTCATACGCCTGTGTACTGCTTATATGTTTGAGTTACCTGGTGTCCCCAAGGAGCTCATCTGTAGTTTACGCTTCTGTGGAAGGAAAGCTCATCAACACACTCACCAGCTCTAAAGAGATTTGCTTTTGTGTATAACCAGAACACAGAAAAAAGAACATTTTCCATTTGTTCTGAGAGGAAAATCATAGAAAACTCTCTCATGAGTGCTATGGGAATAGTTATGCAAATTCCCTAGAATATTCTGAAAATTTCAGCATTAATTCACAAACCCCAAGGTCTGTCTGACTGTGCTGCATCACATATAGAGCAGCTCGTGAACCAGCAATCACCACACCTTCACAGCACACTCACCTCTTCTGCTGGATCAAAGCAGAAACATTACATGCAGATATTTTTTTTCATGTTTCATTCAGGACGATCTCATATTCCCTCTCCATCCCTGTGACAACATGTGCCACCTGTGGATGGCTGTGGACGTGACAGGTTGATCAGGGGAGCCCTATGCTGCAAGGATCCCTGTAGGCCAACACAGAGCTGCCTCAGTCTCCCCCATTCCATGTGCCACACATGTCCCATGACACACCACTACCTCCCATATTGCACAAAGAGGTCCTGGAGAGGCACAGGAGTGTATAGAGAGCCATGGCATCTACCTTTCAAGCCCAAAAGTTTTTGGAATAACCACCGCCTTACATATACTGAAGAAACATTTGTCACTACTACCACTCACACATCTTTTCCTGGAACTCATAGTCTGCAAGTAAGAAACAGATCCAGAAAGCTGGTATAGTTACTGTAAGTGGTTTGGAGAATGAAAGTAGGTCTTATGTCTGCTTCTAAGAAATTTCATTAATAAGTAAACATATCCATAAATATTCTGAATAAAGACATGCATTTCATCCACTTAGCAGCAAGACAGGATTTCTTTACACAGGCTCTTCCTGTAAATTATATTGGAGAGCTGCATAAATCTTTGACTTGGTTTAGCCATACACCATGTTTTTTTGTTAAAATATTCACATACAATTAAGTATTCACTAGGTAGACAGATAGGAGTAGAGACTGTGGAAATGGAGGAGGAGTCTGCCACAGAAACAGACTCCTCCTTACAATACAAATTACAAAAAAAATCTAAAACAGTCAATGTAAACTGAATCTGTTGAAAACTGGCTTTAACTTGCTGTAATTTCTTTTGCTATTTCTCCCAAATCATTCCAACTTTTCTCTTGTAAAGCTGGCACACAGAAAACAAATCATTACAGCACCACACACCCTTACTAGACAAATCCTGCTGGTTTTATTCATACACATCTCATCTTAATGACAGTCTATGGCCTTTAAAATAGGCCATTAAATAATAAACTCAACCACAAATATCCAACCATTGCAATAAATTTACATTAGATATTCAGACAGTATTTTAGTAAGAGGTTAGATGACTAGAAAGATACTCTCTTAAAGCCACTTAAAGCACAATTATAAAGGAAATGCTATCAGCTGTGTTTTCCTTTTTAAAAAAGAAAACGTGTCTTCAACACGTTCAGTTCTTGCCTTCCTTCCATATGGAAGAGAAAAAGGCCATTTTGCAACCTCTTGACCCCAAAGGATGTGTCTACATCAACCTCAGGGACTCCTTGGGTTTGCCCCAAAAAAACATTTTCTTCATTGCTCTGTCTCCTGTAACTGAGCTTCATTTCTCCTTTGGAGTACACGGGTCAAACAAGCACCTCCAATGTCTGGGCAAACCTGCCCTGGCCCTGTAAAACAGGGTTCAGCCATGAAAAGGACGTGTGACTTTGAGCAGCCCTGGGCTGGTGTTTCTCAGCACGTTGGGACTGCCTCCCCTAGAAGTTCCTTCTGCTCAAAAAACATCTGGGAGAGAACAACTTCTTTGGACAACATTGTGTTCAGAGCCAGAGATCACCTGTGGTGCCTCCCAAGAGTCACTGGGTAAAACATGCAGTCAGGACTGATGGCAAGTCTAATGCCTTCTCCCTCCCTGTGTCTTGTGCTTCCCACTGTATGGTGGCTCTGCACAGGCAGGAGTCAGGGAGAGCACTGCCTCTCTCACACTGTCCTGGATGTTTATGGTAAAAGCACTAGCCCTGGGGTTGGTTGATGTTTCTGAGCAAATATCCTGCTTCTGATCATTGTCCTGAGCAGCTCCAAGGTAAGCCATCATACCTTGCAAATGCCATCACATCCTCCACAGTGAGCACCTACCCTTAAAAGAACCAATGTAGTTAATTCCAAATTGTAAGACGCCAACTCCAAATGCAGCCAACTGTCAGGCACATCAGATACATCCGAAGATATAGTACATGTTTGATGTTGGCTAGTCTCAGAGCACTTTGTTCCCCATGCAGGAGCCTTACATCAACCTACATAAGATACTAAGCTCCCTACTTAAACAACGGAAAAATCATTTCCTTCACATTCTCTATATAGGTCTGCAAAGGTACTCGATCTCTGCAGTGATTGCAGAAGCCTATGCACCTAATTTCAGCAGTCTGAATTTTCCCTGGCAAGAATAAAAGATCACAAGGTTTTTCACTGCCTAAATAATAGCAGTAGATGATCAGAATCTGGCTTAATACCACATAAAAGTTATTGGAGCTGAATCATCCTCAAAAATGTATTCAGCCTAATATTCTGGTAGGAATATTGACTTTGCTCATGATGTTGACTCCTTGTGGAGTGAAGTGCTTCCAAGCTATACATTTTCCTTGTTTCCTCTCTAAAGTGTTTTCTTTATTTTTCTATGTCTTTCTATTGCCTTCTCCCCTCTTTGTATTTAGGCACAAGTATTGTTTACTATCTAATTAAGCTCATCCGAGAACAATTACAAGCTCCATTAGACCACATTGGCAATATATGGCTTTAATTATTTTTTCACAGAAAATTCTCACACTGAAGCAGAATAATAGAGTGGTTGTGACATCTTGCTACAAATTCAGATATGGGAGTGTATGTGGTGGGAATCGGGCCTGGGGAGGGTTGATGGAGAGGCAGGAGAAGGCAGAACTGTTCTTTGGAGGGTTTTAAGAAGAACTGTGGTGAAATATTTCTATATGCTACATATGCTAGAAGTACCTCTATCTTTAATGTCATCTGGTCAGAATTAAAGATTCATCATGCACTAAAATCTAAATCAGGTCACTAATTACCTCTTGAGATGATAGCCATACTTTTATGAGAACTTTTATGCAATTTTGATCTGATAGATTTTCATGATACTTGATTTGTAATCCATAGTCTGCTATTCCTGTGTTTGCTATTTAACCTATGTTATGGCAAAATAAAAAGTCTGCCATATGGCAGAATAATCACAATCTCACAAATTAGAACATAATTCCATACTTTATTGGTTTGTTTTGTTGGCAAAGTATGTGCCCCAAAATATGAATCCTCCTTGAAAGCTAGAAAATATTTCCTAATATATTTACAGCCAGAAAAACTTTGGTACAAAGTATCTCTTTTTACCAACTTACGCTGCTTCTAAAAGCAGGGAAAATGAGGCCTCAACATCCTTAATGCTCTTGGCTTTAACTTCACCAAGGTTTTTCTATTGAAACCTTCGATATTGTCGATTCAGGAATTCCTGTGCTGGCAAGATGATTTTCCTCTTTCAAGGGATCATAAAACAGCATTATACATTGAGAGGACCTTTATTCAAATCCTATATAGTAGAGGTTATTCCACTGCCAAGGTGGCTGAGGTCTAAATCTTGGCCTCCCTTTTCCATCTTCAAGGTATTTGCCATTACTTCATCTCCAAAGAACTACTTTCTTTTCTCAAACCTCCCCTAAACATACCTAAAGAAGATTCAAATCCTCCAGCAAGTCAGTTTAAGAGCATACATGCAGCCGGTGTGTATGCTCCCCAGGGAAGCCAGCAGAGTCTGTGCAAAGTCTCCAGCTGGGATGAGGACAGCCACACTTAGTTTTTCTGCAGGCAAGAGGCTGCTGCCCACGGAGGGTTAGGGTACCTTAGCAGGGGTCTGTGGAAGGCTGCATGGAAAGCTCTTTACTCCTTCACTTTCCTCACAGTTTCCTGATATTTTTTTTAACTATCTGGCTAGGGCCTGTGACTTGGCATTCAGTATTGACCTTCTGGCAATTTAGTGAGGAATTCAGACCCATTGTTTCAGTTCCACTTCCTTAAAACAAATAGTTGGTGTATTATGCGCAGAGCCCTAGAAACTTCCAAACGTGTGATTCCATTGTTCTAATGTGATCTCTGGTTCTCAAGGGCCCATAGCCCTTGTCAGTAAAATCCTGATGGTGAGGAACAGATAGCTTAATTACCTTGAAATTAAAGTTTCAGCTTCAGTGTTACTTAGCAATGTGTGCATCAAAAGCATTATATTTTAAAAGTCATTTGAAAGCATGGGAAGGTTGCCAGCTATTCAAATATTGTCACAGTTCTGACTTTCTCCAGCTCCCCTGATAGGCACTCAGAAATGAGACCAGCCTTCCAAGGAGGAAAGAAGTTGGAATAAAGACAACTCCACTTATGTATCCTGAAAACTTTCCAAACAAAGAATTGTACTTGGCTTCAGTTTGGTCGTGTGGGTGCCTTCCCTTCACAATGGGGAATAAATACGTACATCCCTCCACTCTCTGCTGCCTGGAGAAGGCAGCTTCCTACTGAATCAGTTGGACAGGAGACTTATGACTGAAGCTTTTTCAACAGTGAGCTTTGTCAGGGTGTCTCTGATACCCCCACAAGATTGCCATAGTGATCACACTGTGTTTACTGTGGATTTCTGCCTCCTGGTCCTCGCGGCAAAAGCTCAGTCTCAAGGAAAGTGAAAACTCAGGAAGCTGTGGCAATCCTTGAAAGATTAACCTGCAAGCCCTAATTCATCTTACTCACCATCACTTCACAGTGATGCCTACTCCAGGCCTGTTACCTCTCTTCAAATGAAATCCTGACCATGGACAAAGGGCTCCAGCTGTGACCTTGTCTGAGGTCTCCACTCACTGGGTGGTTGTACATATATATCCCTTTGCTGTGTCCCATCACAGCTCCTGCAGACCTTGGGGCAGGGCCTGTCATTCCATACTGGAGCTGCTATGAGGGTTCCTGCTTCAAGGTGGAGGCTGCTAAGCTCTATAATGATAAAAACAAATAAACGAGACTCTAGGCAATCTCTGTTCTGCTTCATATTACAGAGTTCAGAGGATATTTTTAATTTAGTTTTCTCTATGTATTTCTGTCAAAGAGAGGGAGTTACTTGTCACACAAATGTGACTGGCCACAACTAATCCTGAGTTGTGTAGTGTTCTTTTCCTTGGAAGTGTTCTACATTTTAATATGCTGCATTCTCCCTTATGGAAACATCTTCAGAGCTCTACAGAATGAAGTAGCAAACGAAGGATCACTGAGATTGAGCAATGTGGAAGGACAGAGGAATTTACTCTTCCTATCCTGTCCCAGGATGGAGCAGTCCCTCTCCTCAAAGTGACAGCAAAGCTCCTCTAGACAACCCTCTTGTCATTCCCCCTTCCACCACTGCTAGCAGTCCTATAGGCACTCCCTTAAAGCATGTGCCCATTTGAGGTAAAACCCCATGTTTGTACTGAAACACAGAAGTAGCTCATTAAACTTCACTTAAATAAATTGTTTAGACTAAGTAATTCTCTCCTTTCCTCCCCTTACATTTACAGCCCATTGTTTATAGCCAGCATTCCAGGCTGCGTGTGATGAAAATGCTGATGTGTTTCCTGAGTTACAGACCCAAGCTTTATCTCATCTTTCATTTAGGAAACTGCCTGCTTTATCATTTTATGCTGCTGTGTGCAATGTTTATTTTTTCCCCATTATTAACATTGTATAGAAGGAAGTACCCAGCCCTATCAGCTGGTAGTTGCATTGTGCATACCATACACACACATAGAGGCAAAACATTAAAAGGAAGACAAAATGTGTAAGTTTGGATAAATCTACACACACAGTTCACGAATTCCCTTTGCTACTGGGGACAGCCTCTGGGTAACAGCATCCAATTATATTTATGTCTTTCACACACTATCTTTATGCAGAGTTTGCTGGTATCCTCTGCTGTGTTTAACTTCCATTTTTCAACCAAAATCCACAGGATGTGACAAGAGCTCCTCCCATTTGCACAGACTTAATTATGATCACCTATTCATCTGGAGTCCTCTTAGACAGAAATAACTCCTCCCCAGGTTTTCCTCTGTTTGAATTCCAGAGGAGACATTACTAAGCAGTGACTTACCTGATGGATCTTGAAAGCAGCAAAGGGGATCTGGGCTGTACATGAATCTTTGAATAGATATTCTGGTCAATAACAAACTAATTGGAAAAGTCAGAGACACAGGCCATGATTTAGATAAGCCATGTTTAAGAGAAAAAGAATCCTGCAGTTCCAATAGGATTTTGATGTAAATCCAAAGAATGCACAAGTGGTTAGTAAAAGAGGCACATATTTATTCTTTTTTCTACAAGATATCTCTTGGGCTAGTTCAAGCACATTGATTTTTTTAAATCGATTTTTGCAAAGCCTGTTTAACTTTTTGCTTTAACTACTCAAAGTGGTAAGTACTGGGAGAGAAAAAAGTATTTATTATGATACTAAAAAGAGGATGAGCAGAGGTTGTAGGGGCCAAAAGCAATTGAATTAAAATTGAATTAAAGGTGTCATTACTGTGAAGGTATAAAATTGCCTGGTTTGGGCTTCGTACTGCCTGTACGTCAGCTTCTAAATCTGAAGCTTTATCACATATAGTCACCATCACAATTATTTCTAGTTACTGCTTTTATCAAGAGGATTGATTATAAGCACACAGTGGATTGCCCTAGATTTATGAAAGCTCCCAAAAATGAGATTATTGGACACTCTTAACATCATCCAGTTCAACTGATCCTAGTCACGCTACCAGTTGCTCTTCTTGAACCAATTTTCTTTTCATAATAATACACATTCTACTAATAAGCATTCTCCTCCTGAACTTTACCTACAACCATAGAACATCAAGAAAATCAGTTACCAGGTCAGTAAAGCAGTCTTTCTTTCTACATGTATTACTATCTATATTTGCTTATGCTGACTTTCCTTTGGAAAGAATTCCCTCTCTAAAATAACTCACATTTACCTAAACTAGAACAAAGGGGCCTGGTAAAAATATGGCCAGTAAAATCCAGCTTGAACTCAGACTTGCTGCTTTGGTTTGCTTCCTTGTCTCCCCACACCCATTTGAATTTTCTCTAATTCAAATGTTTTCAATTCCATTTAATGTTCCCTTTCTCAACACCTCACTTCCTCATCAGTGCACAGAACAATGTGTGGTTTCAAATGTTTGCCCTGTAGTCATCCACAAAACTCAAAACAAGCAATCCTAGAGCTACAGACAAGCTCAGTCGTCAGACTTGGGCTGTGTGGTTTCAATTTTCTGAATTTTCACACTTTTTTTTATAACCTTGGAAAAGTTCAAACCACCTTGGTGTTGCTGCATTCCCTGCAAGTTTCTCAGCTCTCGGGCCATATTTTGTTTACACCATTTAAAATTACTCTCTCACTATGACACTCATCACAACGTATTTGGTTTAGTTATTTTGGGACCAATAAAAACAGAGGTACTGGAAGAGCAACAGACTAAACCAAAATAGCTTACAGAGATGAAGTGCATAGACTTGCTTTTCTCGTGGTGAGGATTGTATTTCCTGCAGGGACCCTGCACATGAGGCCTGTGCAGCACCAAAACAGGATCTGAGTCTATATTAGACTTATGCTATATCCAGCTGCAGCGCAGGGACATTCAGTCCATCTGCTTCCAGTCAAATCTCTGTTTGAGGGACTGTCACAGCATTGGTGTGTTATATTGTAATGCATTCTGTCTGTGATGTGATCTAGTGAATGTTATACTCTACTGCAAGCTGCAGGTGATATTTAAACTATGGCATCTATCTACAATATGAAAGAGCTGGTTTAGTGCTCTCGCCTCCCACCGTTCCCTTCCCTCCTTCCCTTCTCCAGCCCTGGTGCCAGCAGCACAGAAGGCACCGAGGCTTCCGACCTCCTCCCTCGCCAGTGCTGGGCAGGGCAGGCAGGACCACGACGGTGCCACACGGGCGGGATGTGGGATATCCGTCCCGTGGAGCCCAGGCAACCCTGCTCAGGAAGTCTGCTTCATATGGGGAACACTAGATGGCACACAACAACCACTGTATCACTGATTTTTTAGTTCAGAAGCCAAAAGTTGGTTTCAAAGCATCAGTCTGGAATGTGACTACCCTAAGTACACTATAAAATCCCATGGGGCAGATAACCTTTCCAATAAAACGTCACCCTGCTTCCTCCATCAGAATTATTTTTCTATTTATAACTCTGCTTAATTTGGCAGCTTCAGAGAGTAAACAAATATTCTATTTGGGGTCTTTTTGAGAAGCAAGGGAAGACTGTCATTTTGGTGCAATGTGCAATAACAGCATGGCATGCGAAGTAAAGCCCATTTGGCTCAGCTGCATCTACAGCTCAAAAGATAACTGCTGGGACAAGATTCAAGTGATATAATTACCTACCATGGGGATTGTGTTAAAGGACCCATGCTACACTTTGTAAGTAAACCAAGTGCTCACTTTCACTATATATCCATAAGTATTTTTTTCCATGTCCCAAGAGACCTAGAAGACCAGAGAAATAAAAGCTCTGCTATTAGAACTGTTTACGCTTTATTAAATCTATGCTTACCATGAGTCTGTTTTAATTCTGAGTGCAAAAAGAACAAGGGAAATAATTTACAGGAGGACTCTACACATTTCATTTCCAAAATATTGAAGTAATCTGTTTCTGGTGCCACGTCACAAATTCATCACAACAGCATAAAGTGATGAAGAGTCTAGCGCCAAGATCTTTTTAGGAGTGGCTGAGGGAGCAGGGGTTGTTTAGCCTGGAGAAAAGGAGGCTCAGGGGAGACCTCTTTTCTCTCCACAACTACTAAAGCAAGGCTGTAGTGAGATGGGGTTCAATCATTTCTTCCAAGTAACAAGTAATAGGAAATGATGAAATGGCCTCAATTCACACCAAAGGAGGTTCAAATTGGATATTAAAAAAAAAAACATCATTACCAAAAGAATTGCCAAGCTTTGGAACTTTTTGCTGAGGGAACTGGTTGAGCCAGCAAGGTATTTACAAAATATATAGATGTGGCTTCTGGGGACATGGTTTTGTGGTGGACTTGGCACTGCTTAGTTACTGGACTTGATACGTAATATTAGAGGTCTTTCTCATCTGAAATGGTTCTATGATTCTATTAACTTTTGTGCACATGTGACGTTATGATTTAACTGAAAAGATGTGAAGTTTCAATTTCCTGCCAACTGCTATTAGCTGGCATGGCTTCTTTGGAAAAGAGAACCATGTCTGTGGTTACCTGCTTGAGGTTCAATCCTAAACTCACCTAAGAAGGATGCTGTAAATGGCAGTTCACTGGCAGAAGGGTGCAAATGCTTTCTTGCCTACATTAATAAAAACCAGCTGACAGAGGGGTGGAGAAGGGAGATGACTCTGAAGTGGGCTAGGAAGATACTTATGGGCCCCCTAAGAGGGGACTTTCTCAGAAAAGCAACCTCAAGCTGTAGAATCAAGACCAGTGTAAAGCACCCACCAGGTTGAGAGATGACTCACCCAGGGGGAAAGGACATTCAGTGCTAACCAGAGCCCTTGGCAGATATGAGTGTTTTACTTTCATTTCTGTTCATGCATTTTTGCACCTTCTGCATTTCATGTTACCTTTTTCCAACTATGGAAATAAGTTGTTTTATTTGGTTTTTTGTTTTTCATTTACTCCTGTTTGTATCAAGAGTAAAATCTGAGTAACTGGCTGAACCTTATGATATTCCAGCCCTCCAGGATGGGCATCCTAAAAAAGCCAGAGTCCTGAACATCTCTCCCATTTCTTCTCTTCGCCTCACATAACAAGGTATGTTTCCACATAGTTGCAGGGAGACCAAGCCAAGATGGAAAAGTAGATGCTCTGGGAGAAGGATTTATGCCTGAAAATATCATTAATCTAGAATATCATTAATCGTTAATCTAGAAAGTTCTTTGGCACTAAGTAAAAAAAGAGGGGACGAATCACAGATCAATTCATGAGCTTTTTAATGGACGCGTAGTAGCAAGCACCGATATCTTATTTTTCAGTTTCAAAATAGATTCCTGTCCTACAAAACATTCCAGTCAATTTGAGCTAAGTAATGCCTGTTTCAAGGATGCCATGGCAAGCAAACTGATGAAAAAAATTTAGCACTATGTAAATCCACATTCTGTCTCACAGGAAATACACTTCCAAAAATACCACTGCAAAGTTGTGAGTATGAGTGGACAGTTTGCCATAACAGCTGCACAAAATTAATGGAAGCATATATAAACAATTCTCCTTTTATAAATAGTCATATTTTTTATGTTACTAGAACTGTAGTTGCTAATTGTATTTGTTGCTTGAAATGGATTTTTAATAGCATCAGAAGGGAACTTAATATGGTCAAATTAATGAAGAGGGATAGCAAACTTCCCAACAGCCTGGAAATGCTTGAACACATCTGTCTCATACACAGGGACAGACAGTGAAAAGGAATTTTAGACACCCAAATCCTATGCTTGGAACCAGGTAAATGCTGAACCAGCTATACTAGTACCTCCACAGAATGTTGACCTGTTCTAATTGCACTGGACTGATGGGCAATAAGTGAAATGACAAAGAGTCATTCTTTTACAAAGGCATTGAGGTCTCAGACTCACTTTCTTCCCAGACTGTCTGAAAATCCCCTTTGCGTTTATCTGCATCTGTAACATGTATACACCTAAATACTTCTCATTAACATGCTATGTTAAGTCTTACAAAGTGATATTAGGAGTTTAGTAGCATGTATTTTAATAAAACTACACAGAAATGAAATGCTAATATTTTTACTAACATTTTTTTCAATGTATTGTATTATTCTAATCTCTATTTTGTTCTGTCTACTGTACAAGAAAAAGTAAAAAATGTGAGTTGATCCCAGTCCAGACAAAACAGGAGCAGACTGGAAACAGAAGCAATGTGATATAGGCTGTACACTGGCAAGAGACTTCAGGCTGCAAATTGCCAACACTAAAAGCACATGCAAGGGCTGGCTGTGGTGGAATCCCCATCACTTGAGGATTTCAAGCGAAGAGTGAAAAGCTCTCTGAAAGATATGCTTTATTCAAACAGGCATTTATGCAAGGCTTGTGCTATGTAGGATATAAACTAGATGATCTCAAGGATCCCCTTATGGCTTTACAGTTTATGAATAAAGAGCCTCTTTCACTGTAACTGACTCGGTATTTCAGCTCACTTGGACCCAACTTGGTGCAAGCAGGACTGCTACAAAGCAGGAATTGTGTCAGATGCTTCTAATGCTGTGAAGGCCCCCGCAGAACACAATGGGAGACAAGTGTGTGAAAGAAGCTCTTTCAGTGCCACATCAGGTCAGTTGTTTGAGCACAAAGCTGGGTTGAGTAAAGAATTACAGTATCTTAGCTCTTTTCTCACATTATGAATCTCTTTCATTGATCTATCCATAGACCCATTTAACGTGATATTATGGCTGCACAGACATGAAGTCTTCCAAGGCAGGTGAGAGGTGTATAGGTCTTGTGTGTTGCCATTTCGTGTGATCGTTATTCTGTGGAAGGAAAAAGGGGAATTAAGAACAGAATTGAACTCAATTTATGAGATGGGTCTTTCAGATTCAAAAGCTGATTAGAAAAGAGGTTTGTTTTTAAAGGGTATAAAAGAAATACTGACATGTTATCCACTCTGAATTCTAAAGTACAGAAAACTTGCTCCAAAGTATCATTAATATTGTATAGACAATGGAAGAGCTGGGTTATAAAAAGAAACCACAACTGATGAACAAAGACACTTTGTTTCTTACTACAAAAAATGAAAATAATTTCATAGATGTAATCTGAAACAACTTGATTTTAGGAAACATTTGAAGCAGTAACTAGGAGTCTCTTTAATGCAAGCTGGCTTGACTGTGGCTTCGGCAGTTTTGGCTGATGTGCAGATATGCGTAAACTGGCCCTTCCCTATCTACTTCAGATATTACAAGGAACATAACCATGTCACCACAGAACTCAGCTCCAGTTAACCACAGAGCCTTCCTAGGCGTGCACTGCAAACCTTTCTAAGTTTCATTTGGCCATTGTTGTAGAGGTAACAGTCACCAAACTAATTTCAACTGGAAGACAGTTCAAGTAATTTTTCATTTAACACTAGTTACAGCAGTAAGCAAAACACAGATGTGCTCAGAGTAGCTGGTGATGAAAAAAAATAATTCTGAATCAAATAATTGTGAGCTGGAAGAGAAAATAATGCATGTCCAACAGGAAAATTGTTACAAGTCTTACTTAAAATATTTGTCACAGATTTAGAAGATGGATGAACACAACATTTTGAAAGGAAAAGTATGCTGATCTAGAATTTACACGGTTTCCCACAATAAGCTTCAGGAGAAACTTGTAAAGCATGGGCTGGAAGGGAACATTTTATGCTGGGTTACAAACTGGTTGGAAGGGCGAGCTCAGNCTGGGACTGTTCAGTCTGGAAAAGAGGAGGCTCAGAGGGGACCTCATTAGTGTTTACAACTACCTGCGGGGAGGTTGCAGCCAGATGGGTGTAGACCTCTTCTTCCAGGCTGACGACACCAGAACGAGAGGGCACGGCCTCAAGGTACGCCAGGGGAGGTTCAATCTTAACGTTAGGAAGCGGTTTTTCACAGAGAGAGTAATTGCATATTGGAATGGGCTGCCCAGGGAGGTGGTGGAGTCGCCATCCCTGGAGGTGTTTAAGAGAAGACTGGACGAGGAGCTTAGTGACATGGTCTAGCTGGGGGGTGTAGGGCAGGATGATTCTGGGCCCCTTCCGGCTCGGAGTGGCCTGCTAGACTGTGAGGGATCTAGGCTGGTGTTACGCTCTGGGATGTGCTCTCGGTCTCTGCACGGGTGTTAGATGGTGAGTTGGACTAGATGATCCTTGTGGGTCCCTTCCAACTCATAATATTCTGTGATTCTGTGATTCTGTGAATGGGTTGCATATTTACTGCTCATCTAAATCACCAATTATTTCTGGAATGTAAAAAATATCTCAAGGAGAAATATTTGCTCTCACAATCCATTCTCAAAACTGGAATTCTTGTTTACTGGAGTAAACTTCAGTTCAAAGGTTATTTCTTGATGGTCTTCAAAGATAAGCACATTATATACATGCTTTTTGGTGTAGGTTAGCTTCATGGGCTTTTATGTTTCTCCTGTTTATCCCCAGCAGGGATAAAACCAAAGTCCTCAGGCTGGATTTTAAACAAGCTCATTCTTTCTCTCTTCACCACAATTTTTTCCTCTCTTGCCGGTAGTGCCACACCATTTCACGAGTAAGAGCTTCCTCTTTGTTTCTGCATCCTCATTTCCTGCTGCTTCCATCCTGTTGGCCTCCTTCGGGATTTTCAAAATATTTTTTTTACTCAGGCTGGGAGAATGCATTGAACTGAACAGATGGTGGGGGAGATGATGTGGAAGAAAAATAGAAAAGGAAGTGAGTGAGAAAGAGACGAGAAGGTATGGAAACAGGGAAGAAAAACTGTCCCTCTGCATGTAGTTTCTAAAGAGGATTTAAGGAGTATGGTTGTGAATACAGGTCTTAAGAAAGCCTCATACTGCACAATTTCATATCTTAAAAACATAATTTTATGGTGTGGCTGCATCTCCAACACACTGTTTCCAACCCTTCAGTGAAAAAACTGAAGGATTGCCTGGACTAAAATTCATGCAAGACTGTCTCAGAAAGCAGTACAGGGATTGCAACTGATTTCACATCTTCATCTCAACAACTCAGACTCCATATAAATTCAAATACATTCCCTGAATAAGTTATGGAGTGGAGATATTCCTGTTATATTTTTTTAAAAATTAACTTCCTGTACACAAGAAAGTAAATATCCAAAATGAAAATAATGTGCCCCCAAGCAGTTTTCTGTACAGCTTCTGCACACAAGTCCTGTAACAAGACACGGGTTTGGGGCTTGTTTTTTGTTGTCCCATAACCATCTGGTTTGCAAAAGCTTCTCATTTTCCTAGAAAAGGGACTACGAGGCCAAGCCACAAACACTTTCCACAGCCAACCGTTTTCAGACAAGTTACTCTAGAGGTTTGAGGGGAAGGGCAGTTTCTCCTCTACTCACAGACCAGGTTAGTCAGGCAGACAAGTCCATTCTAGTAGCATGTAAGGATGTCTGAACATGCCCCAGAACCCTGTGTACCTGATCCTGAAACTGCCAGGATTCTCTTTTTCACCAGTATTTAAGGAGATGGTATCTCTGCTGCTTTTTAGAACAGGACAAAGGCATCGAATGGGAGAGTTGAGCAGATGGGTGCTTTCCATCAGTAACTAAGTCTCCCAGAGCTCCAGGTAAAACACCTGAACACCTAGGACCTCCACACTTACTTAATGGACAAAAACTGATGCTGGAATTCTTGATACAGGCCTTTTTCTCCAGCCAGATATGGCATTCTGAAGAGCGCTCCAGGCACTGGAATGCTATTGTCTCCACCATTCATCTATACAGATACAGTTGCAGATCACAGCTTTAGGCATGGGTGATGCCCTCCCTTTAGTCTTATTTTCTGTCTGTAGACAGCCATCATCTATATGAAACCAATAACAAATTTATTTCTTCCTAGACAACTTCAATCATGACCCTTAGGTTATCTTTTTCATCCCTCTACTGCATTCTTCCACCCGCAGAATTCCAGAGAACTCCGTAAATGGTAAGGCATAAGGGGTTTATTTCTGGAATGTCTTCCACCAAGCAGTAACCTGGGATGTGTTTTCCTTGTACTTGTCCAAAAATACATTTTTGCTCTGTTTTAGTTATTCTTGAGTCTAGTGTAAGTTCTTGGATACTCAAGAAAATTCTTCTCCTTCCTTGATGTCAGTGCCCTTTCAATACTTGTAGACATTTCAGTCTTCCCTCTGTTTGCCAAATTCTTCATATTTAGATTGTTTAATTTGCTAAGATTGTAGCAAAAATTTGTAAGAGAGACAGAAATCTCTTCAGAAAATTAAGTGCCTCCAAGTTAAACAAAAACACATAGAGGAGAGAAATCTGTCAAATCTCCTCAGAGAGGCAAACGCTGCAAATTCAGCTGATGTCCTCGTGAGCAGCAGAAAATGTATTTGGAAGCAAATCTACAGGAAGGGAGAATATTTTATTGCTTGATAGTAGAAGAAGCTTCAGTAAAGCTTGCATAACTTGTACACCACTATAGTAACAATGATTACAACACAGATATTTAATCTATGTCTCCAGCAATGATTAAGAGTATTGGGAAGAACCAGAGCAAGCAGACACTGTCACTTACCCCAGAGTCTTGCTCCAGAGCCATGTGGCCCAGGGTCACGGTTCCTTTTCCTACTACTGCCAGGGAAAGGATGCAGGCAAGCTCCAGCAAGCTGTTACCTGCATCACAAATTTTATGAAGAGTTCAAAAAGCAAAACTCTGTTTACAAGCTCCATTAAAATTATTATTGAAAGTAGAATCAGTCCAAGGTCACATGAAAAGACACAATTTTCTACCTCTGTGTTTGGTCCCATAGCAAAAGCAAAGGAATTTAAGCTGAGCTATTTATAAGATTACTTCTGCAACCAAGTTTTGTCAAAAAAATTCTGCATTGTTGAATGTCAAATGGTCTGTCTGGAATATCTCTTACTTGGCAGACCTTCACCAAAGCTGGAATTCCTGAGGAAGCTCAGCGGATGTGGGCTGGACAACATGGGAGGCAGCGGAGCTTTCCAGCCCTGTGGTCAGGTACAGCTCTGAGCTGGGAGACAGGCAGGTCCAGCAACATCTAGCTCACCAAAATATTTTCAAACTAAGTGGGGGGAAAAGCCTGTTGGTTTGGGGTTTTTTGTTTATTTGTTTAGTTTTAATACAGATGCAAATGGAAAGCCTTCTTTTTACTAAGTTGCATCAGCTCTGCTGACTGCTATCTCAGTCCTGAAGTACATCTCTCCACTACTGGACTCAATTTAGTGCAGCAATGAAAAAGAATACTAGAGTTCCAGGCCTGTTGGTACTATTTCATTTTTCAGAAAACTATGGGAGGACTATTTTCCCTTTCTGCCTCTCCAAGAAAACAAGATATAGGAGGAGAGCCCACTGCCAGCCAAGCCTTTTCCCTACTCTCCAGAGAGCTTTTGCATACTAAACACGGGTACGTATTTGTAATTTTCCTTTAAAAGTTGCTGCCTCTTTTTTCCTAATTATTTGTGTGTGACAAATTCTGACCTGTTTTAATGAAATCCAATTTTAAAAATATGTTGACAATATCTAGTGGGAAAAGAAACCATAACATAACCAGTCATTTAACAGCGTTAAAATGAGACCACGCCACATGAAGCAACACTGCCCTGCCTTGCAGAATTATTACCCAGAGGAAAGCACACCACACCTATTGTACAGTTCCTATCTTCAGAAGCATCTGCCAGGACCTTAGGGGTGTTATTTTCTCTCACTGCCTATACAAGTGAGTAACAAAAAACAAGAAGCCAGTTGTGTATTGTGAAAATAGAAACTTAAAACAAAATAATGTATTTAAAGTATTAGAAAAAAAATCAGTTTTGTTCTGTGAAATATAATTGTTCTTCAGTCCCTACATTTTCCTTTTTTTCTTTATATCACTATTATATTAAATATATAGTCTGTCTAAGATACCAAACCTAGAAGGGTTTTTAAAAGCTCAGAGAAAAACGAGCTCAGCATTTGCAAAAACAGCTGCACAGGATATCTTGCAAAAACAAAAACTGCAGTTGATTTTTACTACTTTTCCTTTTCAGTATTGCAATTCAAGTTAGTCTATGAGACCAATAGACTTCAGATTAAATAGGTTTACCAAACTATTAAAACCAAACTGGTAATTTGTAATAGTCATTCCTTCCAAATAAAGTTCATGGACTTATAAAGGACCTAATCAAAAGTCCCTGCAGACTAGAAATGTGAAGGGAAAGACTTGGAAGTCTGTCAGGGAGGAAACCACTGGATTTACACTTTAACAGATTGGGTGGTTACAATAGAGCTGTGGATGAGGACAACAGCTGGAAACAGAGCTGACAACCCCTCAGTTTCCATGGAGTTTCCACCAAGTCCTATTATTTATTCAGACGTTATTTTCCAGGAAAACAGCCAGACAGGCCTGCAAAAGTGTTTTCCATAAAATAATTTTTAAAGGCTGGTGGAACAACAGAATAAGCAGGCCACAAATAACAAGTGGCCAGGCTTTTCTTTTGTGTTACCCAATTTGCATGTTTGAATAATAATTTGAAGCTGGCAAAAGTATATCAGAAAGTAGTATGTATATAAAATGTTTCAACTCCATATGGCTAAATTACATTTCTACACTGTTTTCTCATTTTTAGCCCAGTTTAATACGGAAACATGAAAAATATTTCATCACATCACTAGAAACGGGTGTATCTATGTCTGACCCATTGTGTTTGAACCCATTCGTGGATTTCCAGCAAATACAGAAAGAGATGAGAGATGAATAATTTTGGTTGCCAGAAGAATATTTTTAACAGAATAGTTTATTTTAAACTAGCAATTTTTTCCTCCTTTTTTTTTTTTTAATTATCTTCTTACAGGATGCCTCTCCTCCATCTCTGCCCTCCAATCTACTCAGACAGAGCTTTAGTTCCAGCTGCTCCTGTCAGGTGCTCTGAAAGCTTTGTCTGAAGCCAGAGCTTGGAGAGACGATGAGGGGAAATGAGAGGGTATGTCAGGGAGACGCAAGAGTGGGCCAGCAGCACCAGCAGCCATAAGTACTGCAGCAGTAGAACAGCTGGGAAAGCTCTCAAGCACGGGCACAACACTTAGAGCAGCTCCAAGGCTGATGGCAGCAGCCTGGGACCAGGGTTGGTGGGAACGCTGAACCAGGAAGGGAACATGGGGCACTAGTAGAAAAAGGGCTGTGAAACAAACTCTTTGGCAGTTACTGTGTGACATTTCCGTGCTGAGATAACTCAAACCAGGATATTAACGTGGGGAAAATGGCAGAAGCACAGGACTGCTGTGCTATGCCAGCAGCACAGCATCATCCTTCATACTGCCAGGAACTGGATGCATCAACAGTAAGTACTGCAGTCAGCAAGCTGCTGCCCGAACGCCCCGCAGAAGAAAGGAAGAACGATTTAGTTGCACAGTAAATTTTGGTATCAAATTGAAATGTTACTGCAGCTCATTTGAAAAGCAATGAAACCATAAAGGTACAAATACTTAGCAGAAGAGGCTTCACTAGTTTCTCATGAACTGTCATGCTCACTATGGTTCATGTTTTCCATCGAAAAATCATGAACAGCAGTGGCATCCAAGGATCACATGGTAGCACCAGTTAGAGCAATTATCCATCAAAATCCAGTGTGACAAATCTTACTTATTTCTAGAACAAATAGGAACATCAGTGGGTATGAAATACAGGAATTTAAATGCTGATATGAAACTTGTCACTCTTCTCAGAGATCATTGTAACAGCACCAATAAAGAAATCAAAGGCAGAACTATTTTTGTCCTAAACTTAACCCATACAATTTAGCCTATAAAGTTTTAAGAAATCATTAAATAGCTACTACATATTTAAATGAGTTACTTAAATTTTCTGCAACAGTATTAAACCCACATCATACAGACAGTTACCACTCAGATACAGTTTAAAACAACAAGATTTTTTAGTGCAGAAGAGAAATTGATTGCTTCCTAGAAGAGGATAAAAGCAGAAAACTTGGAAACCCGCATAAATTACACATATACACACATATGTATGTGTATCCATGTGCATGTACGTATTTGTACACATATAGATAGATCAGGATTCAGAATCCATTTATACAATTATTAATTCACCTCTTTTCCTTTACTTAAAGAAATGTAATCACTTAAAAATTTATCTTTTATTTATCAGTACTGGAAAGAAAGGAATATTATGGGGTGTGGCCTCTAAAATTTAAGTAGGCAGAAGCAAGAATTCACGTTCTTTTCTTAGCCAGGATAGCATTCTGTGCCATTGAGGAGACACTTTATCACTTAAATAATCACTTTATAAGCTTAAAGATATTAAACTCTAAATACTGTATGAGAATACCATGTGAAAAGCCGATCAGTCGTCTCCTACATGAAATCAACTGGATATTGTGTAGTGTGGTGAACGAGATCTCCTGTATCATATAGCAAGATATTTAATACAACTGTCCTGAGATTTCCTTTTAGGCATAAATTATCTCATATCTGAGCACTTCTTCTACTAGATGATTTAATATTTTCTGTGAAAAGATAAATTATAGAGATGACCTAGTGGAAAAAAATCTATTAAATTAGCTTGCTTTTCACAGAATCACAGAATTAACTAGGTTGGAAAAGACCTTTGAGATCATAAAGTCCAACCTATTACCTAACACCATCTCATCAACTGAACCACGGCACAAAACTTATTTCCAGAAATACCAGAGTGCTCTTAAGGCAGTGAGTCCAGTAAGAGAAAGACGGTAAGGTGATACAAACAGTTCAGGATATGGATTTATCAGTGCTGTGTCACTTGGTTTTACTTCAACAACTGAATCAGAGCAAAGGACAAACCTTTCATTCCAGGTGAAGTTTCACAAGGAAGTCTGCACCTTTTCCCACAAGTGACTCAAGTTCCTGTTTGCACTTGGAACTCAAGGCTGAGAGTATGACTGAAACAAAAATGTCCAGATAACAGCAATAACAACCTTCATTTTCACTTCAGTCCCATCTTTACCCAGCAAAAAATTAAAAAGCCTCTAAACTAACATTACACCACTTGTATTCAGTTTACCTCTGCTAAAAACGACAAGGTGTAGCAGATTAAATAGTCACATAAATATCCAAGGGCTGCCTGCTATAAAATTAAATTTTTAAAAGGAAGAACAAGCAGGTCACTTGAAAGCCTTCAACATGTTGTATAAATAACGTGTGATGCTATCCAGAATCAGCTGAGCTGTACGCATCATCTGCCCCAACCATGAGTCAGCTTGAGTCAGTTCACTGTACTTTTATGGTACTTTCAAAGTCAGAAGATGCATCTCCCGGCAGCATGAAAGAAAACTCTGAAATATTGAACAAGTACTTGGTGGGAAGGCATTCTCAACCATAAGATGGCAACGAAGTTGGTAGAATAAATAAAATGCCAGCATACTTAACATTTCTGTCTTTTTATTTTTAGCCTGAACAGGGGACTGATATCAAAGCATAAAACTAAAGGTGAATCATTTCCTCTTAAGGCCAGACAATTTGAAATTCTTAGTTCCTTCTGCAGAGCAATTCTCTGACTGTGCAAAGAAGCACCACGGCTATACGGGCTCAGTAAGCAGTGAATGCTTCCAGCTGCTTGTGTCCCTCCCACTCCCAGTATGCATAACATCCTGGCTGGTAAAAGTTATATTTGTGTTTGAACATGATAAGACTGATTTATATTAAAGGAATGTCTCAGATCAACCATTCATGCTGAATAGCCAGTGACTAAGTGGAAACGTTTCACAGAGAGCACTGCTGAATAAGAATTGAGGAAGAAATTTATAAAACTTCAGGTCACCATCAACAGTCTCTAGTTTACTTAGCAGAGAGCTCACAACTTCCTGCAACAGCTTTAGACTGGCCATGAACACACTTCACTCAGTACTCAGAAGAGATCCAGTAGTCAAATTATGGAACATAAAAGGTAGGGGGGGTTCTCCACACTTCCACTTGCCAAAGAACAGGTAACTGCCAAACACAAACTGGTTATTACAGTCAATGCAGAGAGACACAAGGCTTTTCAGGCACCGATCTTCAGGCAGCATGAATCATGTCCACTGACTGGTATCAGTTTAGAAACTAATTAGCTGCCTCTGGCTGAGATAGATCTCAACAAAAGTTTCGAGCTGTCTGCTTGCAGGATGGATCATTGTTTGATGCTTTCAAGCTGTTAAGAGCTATGAGTCCAGCAGAGATGAAGATCTGCCCCGAGGTCTTTGCCAAATTTAACATCCACAGGCCTGAGTACAGCAGATATGCTCACAAGGATTTCTTGTAAAATAGTTTTATAGTGCACAACAAATATTTACACTAGTAAAACCTTTCTCTTTTGATATTTGAAAAATAATTTTAAAAAGTAACTGAATTTAAAATAAAGAGTTAGTCTTTTACGATGTTTTCATAAAGAAAATATTAAAAGGAAGAGGGTTTTGACAAAAAAAAACCATGGGGGTTTTCAAAACAATCTCGATATAGGACACTTCTACTTGACAGAAATAGTATTATAAAAATATTCTGTTCTGCCTTTTTTGCTCTTGTTTTCTATTACCTTCTATAAGCCAATCACCTTACACAATAGTGATGAGGGTTTTGACAATCTCCTTTCCCCAATGGTACCATTATTATTTATTTCCTTCAGATTATATTTGTCCTGTTTCTTGCCTATGAGTCTTGCTTAAAATACGCTTTTTCCACATAGCTTCTCTTTCCCTTACATAACAATGAAGGTGAAATTTGTCCTTACTCCTGCTCTCATGACAGACTCCCACGGCTGTTTCCATCTCTTACTTCTTCTGCACGATATCAAAACCCTCCTCTCTCATTCCGATCCTTCCTGCCCTCTACAAAAGTATAAATTTCAGTAATTTTATGCACTAATAACTACTACATTGAGCTTAAAATATTGCAGGATATCCCTCAGGGCAAAACCAAAGCAGAAGAACTCTGCAGAGAAACCTCTCACAACCCTCCTTGTGCACACCTCTTTGGGGACATTGGAATTCATTTTGTCCCTGAATGAGCACGAGCTGCTTGTCTAAGCAGTGGGAATCCCCAGAGAAGGAGGGAAAGGAATATGTAGGCACATGATCTCAGAGCGTCACAGAAGAAAATCAGCACATATTAAGAATTAACTAACTGCTAAATCTCCGAAAGTTATTGTGCACTCAGAATTATCATCCTTTGGGGATATTTCTAATCTCCAATTGGGATCTTTTCTTGGGTAATTAAACACTAAAATACCTTCAAGCCTGACGTTTTTAAACCTAGTTCTCTAGAAAACATGCTTCATTTCAAGCAACATAAGGAGCTGGTGCTGAAGTTCTCTACCCTGTGTTATCATAATTGTAAATGTTTGAACATAAATCTCAAAGACTTTATTCTCTTCACTTAACTCCTGGTTACTTCCTTACTTTAGAACACAAGCAAAATCTGTGCTTCATACCCAAGGATGAAAACAGAATTTGTGCCTTGCTCACTCCGAGTCAAAATATCTTACAGACTACCTGTATAAAACAATCTTCATGATGACATAGGAGTCCCACAAAACTCCTTTGGAAGAAGGAATATGTATGCTAATGGCAGTAGGCACTGCAACAGCAACAGCAACAGCTCAGCCTATCCAAACATATGCTCAAAGAGAGGAGAGTAGTTTTTCAGGTGAAATAAGAGCAGGAAAAGGATCAGATGAAGACCACAAGGCACAGTGCAACTGTGACGAAGGCTGCCCATCAGCCCCTTTACCCTGACAGCCCACACAGCATGGTCCCACCAGAAGGGCCATGTGCTCTGGCCGACCTCTCCTTTCTCCTTGCTTGACAGCCCAAAGGGGGCAAGTTGCTTTTTAAATACTGGTGAGATGAAGGAAGGGCTTGTTGGACTCTGACCTTTTTATGCCCATGTTAGACACGGAACTGTTGATTGAACAAAGCAGCGATCTAAGTGTTGCTCATCAACCAGGTGTTTATATATCAGGTTTATTGTGGCGAAGTGCCGAACATTGCTCCTGTGAACAGGAGGCAGCTCCAGGTCATTCAATGTATAGCAGGTGGACAATCGTGCAGAGCAGACCTTTGCCCACAGGATACAATCTACCACAACCTCCCAACTGAACATTTGTGTGACTCACTTCACTCCAGCCCTTGTGTGGGGCAGGAGAACCTGGCTCCAGTGTAAACATACCACTCTCTATCATAGATAGGCACATTGTACAAGGCTGACAAGCTGCAGGATTTGCTCACTGCCTGTCTGCAGAGAAGTGCGGCTCATTGTCCATGAAGACAGGAGACAAATAGAGGCTGTTATCAAAAGCAATTACCACAACCACTTTGCACCATCACTTCCCGTACTAAGTGACCCTGTCTTCTAATAATTTCTGCATGAATCTTGTGTTTATTCCTAACAACTCCTTCATCCTCTACTCTGGAAGGCACAGCCCAGTGCTGATCAGCTGCCAGAGAGGCCTCCGTGCTCACTGTGCCCCTTGGCGACTGCACAACTGCTGCTGGAATAAAACAGTGGCTGCAGCTGCTGCTGCTCCGCTCCAAGGTCAGGCCAGGAAAACCGGGTGCTCCCACAGCCAGCACAACCCAGGTGGCTGCAGCCTGGTGTGGTCTCAGGAGACCTGTCTTCTTTTCCTGGTTCTATTGCTATCCTTGGGAAAATGACTTTGACTTTCTATTTTTTCTTCCGTCCTTTATCTGTCTTTTCTGTTTAGACTATAATTTTTCACCTCAGGTTTATCATTTGGTTTTCTTTAGTTTGGAACAAAAAATATGTTAGGTAGAATAGGAGAATTTTAAAGAGGTAGAAGAGGAAAAGAAGAGGGGTTGAAAGTACTCTGCTCTAAGTAGCAAAGTTTGTTGGAAAAGGAAGCGGTGCAAATATATTAGCACTCCCTGGGGCAGAGGTGGTGAGATATCTCGTACAGTGCGAAGGAAGAAGTAACTACTGGCTGATGAGATTAGGAAGTTGCCCAGAAGTGCACCAAAGGGAGGAATTTGCATTTTGGGGCTAATGTGCAAACCGTGGCACTCCTCACTGTGTTGGGTACCATTGTGGCTCCAATTGCAAAGTATTTCCCTTCGGAAGTTATAATAACATTTGTATCTGCAAAGCAAGCTAACAGTGACTTAAAAACTTCCTAGCTGCCTGCTCACTCCATGAAAACCTGTATTTTCTTGAGCCCTTCCATGCAAAACTGTTCACTCACTCACCCAGATGTCATGTACACTGCAGTATGGAGAAGCTACATTAAACATTTTGACATCATCTGCAATTGTGTCTGCTGGCTCAGACACCTCCAGCACTTTTTTTCTGACATCTTTAGTACTTCAGAAGTGTTGGAAAATAACAAATGGTTTTCATGCCCATCTGTGCTCTCCAAAGGAGTCCAGACAGCAGCCAAACAATTCAGTGATTTTTTTTCAGCCATTTGGGAGACTTTTTCCTGCCAATTTCCTATTACTTGTAGTAGCCATTGGCTACCTCACACACAAATGTCTGAGCATAGCATTGGGTAGTACTTGAACACCAGGCTGTTGTGCAGTTTTATTTACTCCTCATAGCCTCAGCAATTTCAGGCATATTTTTGGCACCATTTCTTTGCAGTACATTACAGCGGACTGCTGCAGCTTACTGTTGGCATATTCTGGCAAAAGTCACAGAATAGTCTGAGTCAGAAGGGACTCACAAGGATCACTGAGTCCAACTCTTAAGTGAATGGCCTGTACACTGATCAAACCCATGACCTTGGTGTTATTAGCACCAAATGCGCTTTTTTCTCCTTGCAGTAAATTAGAGAATACCTTGGCTAAAAGTAATTTTTCTCTCCCAATATTTGATTTTTTTACATTTTTGGCAGATCACTAGCCCTCCGGCATTTGCTTTTATTCTGCATGGCATTAATTTCTACCATTTTTAATATGTTTGCTTTATGGCAGCTTTGTTTTTTCCTGGCAGTATTAATATTATATGCTGATTTACTCGTTGAACCATATCTCTGGCTTATCATTGAATGTCAAAGTTCCCATTTCATTTGCCCAGAGCTTGCTTTTGATGAAGCTGCTGGAAGCAGCAGTCTACCACTTCAATATCGTTTTCCAACCCCACTAAAACAGTTCTACAATTATAGCTGTACCAGTATTAAAAGCTTCTGCTATTACAGCTATGTTACTGGATTGCACCCTAAACAACTGCACTGCCCAAATGGAACACAGGGTTGAATCACAGGCCACGCTTAGTAAGGTGGAAACATCATTCATTTTTTATTTCAAAACGCAGCTAGAAGTAAACCAAAGGGAAAGTGGTTAAAATTGTAACAAGTTGCAGCTCTGCTTTAGTTCACCACACCAAAACGAGAACTGGCACCAGTGGCTCCAGTGGCCACATATAAAGGCACGGTGCTTACAGCTGTGTTCACAACGCATGTTTCCCAACACTGTGCCTCCAAAAAAGTGTCAAATGGTACGTTTTCATTTTTAAAAATCAGTGTATTTCCAATACCTTATTTTAAGAAGCACTTTCAAATGCCAAAGGCGCGCTCCGAACGGCAGCAGGCTCTGGCCGAGGGACTGGGCGAGAGCCACGTTTCACCTTGGACCGTGTGTTAGATAGGCTCATCTATCCCTTACTGACCTCCACATCCATCAATCCCTTACTGACCTCCACCGCCTTTGGGAAGCTGCCAGCAAGAGGGATGGGCGATCCCCCTTCCCCCGGCCCCGCGGGTGGAATCACGCAGGGAGAGGAGCAGGCGAAGACGCAGCTCTGGATGAGGCTGGGGTCGAGCATCCTCTCGACTCCGGGGGGAGCGGGACGGCCGAGGGGAACCCCGCCTGCCGTGGGACAGCCTTGCTTTGCCTTGCCCTGTCCTGCCCTGCCCTGTCCTGTCCCGTCCCTGCGGAGAGAGGGGCCGGGGTGCCGGTAACCCCCGCCAGATACGGCGCTGGCGAGCGGCACGGGGGACAGCGGCGAAGAAGCGGGAACCTCGCCTGGGGTAGAACTCTCCCTTCTTCCCTTCCCTTCCCGGCCCGGTGGAGACACCGCCCCGGCCCAGCTTTGACGGCAGCGGGGAGGAATGTGTTTCCGGAGCGGGGAGAGGGCGGAGCGCGGGCGTCCCTTCCCCCCCGCGGGCCGGGCTCCCGCAGCAGCTCCGAGCGAGGCGGCGGCGGGCGGACAGACAGACAGACAGACGGACAGCGAGCAGCGAGCCCGGGCGTCCCGCNCCAGCCTGCGGCTTCCTGCGGCGGCGGGACGGCGGCCTCGGGCCTCCCGTACCGGAGGGGCCGGCGGGGCCTTTGTCCTGCCCGGGCAGCGCCCCGACCCCTCCTCCCTGAGAGGGACGGAGCCCGTGGGTGCCCGGGGAACGGGCAGGGCACGGCTGGGAAAGTTCCGTGCGGGTGAGGGCGGGAGTTCCCCTCCCTCCTTGGCCGGTCCGGCGGCGGCAGAGCCGAGGGGGGAAGGTGCTTTCTGGGGGAACCGGGCGGTGGAGTTACAGGAACGGGAGCGTAAGGAGTGAGGCACTGCAGGAACTTGACTGTCCGGGGGTTTGGCCTGGAGGTGTCTGGAGAAAGTGGCCATTGGTAGCGCGGTACGTGCGGGCGGAATGACGGGGTGATGGCAGTGCAGGTTTGTGTGTTTGCTGCTCGAGGGCGGCTCCAAGCCTCTGGAGCTTGGCATGAGCTTGTGTTGGGATGGAAGTGGGAATGTGAGGCCTCTGAATGCCGTGTTTCACGTGGCGATTTCTGAAATAACTTCCAGCAATAGGAGCGCGGTGTTTTGGCTCCTCGTGTCGCCCTCACGTACCAGGCCATACCCGGTGGTTGGAGGGAAACATGAAGTGATGCGAAAGTCTTTCTGACTCAGTGTTTAGTCCGTGTCATATGTCTTTATCTTATGGAATAAGTGTCTGACTGCCTTTTAGACTCATCAGGTACTCTTTGTGACTATTTGTGAAAAAAAGTTCAGCAGCTCATGGTTCCTTCTGCATTTGTCCTTGATACAATACAACAGTCCATTCATGCCGACACATGTGCACATACCTGTTGGGTGAAAATGTTGATTTTTCTGGTAGATTTGCCATTGGTGGTACAGTCCTGTTCATGCCAAGATACACAAACCTTCAGGAGTAAGGATTGTCTCCATTCAGATTAGTAGAACCACTCATGGCTAATGCTGCTTGTGTGCTCAAGGGTTGAAATGGAGCGGGGCTTTACATATGTGACAACAGGTTTAGATAATGTGTACTCGTGGCACATTAATCACTTGGTAGGTGGTGGTAGCAGCATGAGGAAAAATTAGAAGTATTGTGCTACTAGAAAGATGTAAATTAGACTAAATTAAACAAGACTTTAAACGTAGCAAAGACATTCATTGTGAAGACATCCATCTCAGTGATGAAACTGATGATTCATTCTCCTGTCACAAAAAATATTACTTGCCTCTGGCAAATGATTAAGTAGCATTTTGCAGGCCTGCCTAAGGCTATATTTATAAGGATTACAAAAACAGTGAGCCATTGGCAATAGAGTGGCAAGACAAGACAAGTTTAAGATGTGAACACGTTCAACTTTTGTCCTTTTCGAAGATGTTTCAGCTGAAAGGTGCAAAGCTGACAGGCATGCAGAATTAAATCTTAATCAAAGTTGGAGCTGGTAAGTGCTGTACGTGTTTACCAACCACGTGATAAATGAACCAGATTTATTTCAAAATGTCATCAATTAAAACTGGTGTTCTTTTGTGTGCAGAGAGCTCATTCTGCTCTGTAAGGTTGGCCGTCTGATCCATGCCATGCCATGTTCCCAGTAATGCCCCCCTTTTTAAAGACCGAGTTGGAGGGATTCTCATTTCTCTAGAATATGCATGAATTTCTGATGTGACTGCAGAATTCTAGTGTTTTGTCTTGAGTTTTAAGTGACCTAAGTGGTTAGTCTTCTACCACTTCCTTTGAGAAGTGATTCCCAGAGCTGAAAACACGCTGTTCAGAAACTTTTCCTACTTCGTTATTTCATTCCCTCTGCTCTTAACCATCCTCTGTGTGCCTCTCTTAGGCAAGCTCTGCTATATATAGATTTGGAAAAAGCTTGTTTGCTGTAGCAGCAGCTCAGGAAGTAGATAACTTGGGCAGCAGAAAGGCAAACTTGGAGAGAGCCGTGCACACATGGGGTGGGCCCGTGCTACAGTCTCTCCCTTGCCCTGGATATAATTCCCTGGCTGCCGCTGATGTGAGTGCTACCCAGTTGTTTGTAAATAGTTGTCATGCCTACCTTTCCACCCAGTCTTGCCTTAGCTGAGTGATGTGATGCACATTTAGCTTGTGGTTCTCTGAGCCACTCATCAGCCTGTTTCAGGCTTCCTGGCTCTCTGTGGCTAGCTAACTGAAGCTAGCTGCGATCAGGACTGCAGCTGACCAGGCTGTTAAGTACCTCCTCTTCATGGGGCCTTTTTTGTAAGCCATCAGTGAAGGCTGTCCTTCTGAAACAGGTTCCATCCCAGCTCATTTTCCTTCCAGTGGACAGACATGCTGAGTCCCTGCTGTTGCTCTCCTGCATGAGGTCCAGGGGCCTGGGCTTCTCCAAGATGCCTGGAGCAGCTTTTGGTGGTGTAGGGAGTGGGTGCTGAGCAGTGCTGCCTTCTCGGGGAGCTGCACCCCTTGCATGGTGTGGGGCAGTGAGTTTTGAGGGAGGAGGCTGGATAGAGCTTTGCTGGCCATTGGTATACCTGGCCCTCCGCTTTCTCCTCTCCAAATACATTCTGTACCCTTTCCATTTACGAGAAACTATGATCATTAGTGAGACATTGCAAAAACGAAGATAGAGCAGGCAGGGATTTTCCTAATCAGTATTAATCACTAGCATTAAGATTGTTCATGTGACCTCACATGGCACTTTTGAGGAGATACTGATTAAATAGTTCCAGAAACAATGAAATCCAGACTGCACAGTAGCAGAGCCTGTTCTGCCTCACTTGCTCTTCTAGAACATCAAGTGATTTATTTTCCAGCTTTTTTTTAGAATGGCCAATCCCCTTGACATCCTTGTAATTCTTAGGAGCTGCTGTCAGCCCTCTGAGATGGAATCCTTGTTGGGAGTACCTTTTTGGTTTTTTCTTTTTTCATTTTCCTTTTAAGCTGCTCAGAATCTATCTAAAGCAATTACATAAATTAGATAAATCTTAAAAATGTAATTAAGGCAATATGTAGTTAGATTTATTTTGGAAGTGTCATTAAAAAGTACTTGCCAGGATGTGTACTAGTATTCCCCTATGACTAGATTTTTAAGTCATCTGCTATGTTCTGTGACCTGCAGAAAATTTCCTGTCTCTCAACAGCAGAAAACTGAGAGTTAAGTCTGTGTGTTCCTGCTGCTCATCTCCTGTCTGGTTTTATATGGCTGGTTCTATAAATTGTTTCCACTTGCTCTATTCGCCGTGCTTTGAAATCACATTTCAGCAGCACTCTCATTAGCAGTTTAGAGGACTGCTTAGAGGACTCAGGATTGTTCAGGCTGCTGCTCTGGTGTGTGAGTGCATGGGTGTTCTTTAAACAAACACGTACATCCTAAAGCTTTACATGAAAATGTGTTTTTGGTACTGGGGAGAGCTAACTCTTGTTTCTGGAGAGGATGTTTGTTTGCTTTCCAGAGGCGAGTGTCACAGATTCATGAACAAATGAATAGGTGAACAAATTCTGCATTTCTTTCTCTCGAACAGATTATTTGCAATATCTCAGTCTGATTTACTGCTTTGGTGTCAGAAAATTGAAATTTATTGGCTAGTTCTAATGGTGGCTGGTACCATCTCCTTTTTTCTGTGCAGTTCCTCCAAATGCGCTGTTGTTCTGCTCTGTGGTGTATTCTGTTCCCAACTTTCTGAAAAAGATGATGTTCCTTGTCATGTGGTAACCACAGTTAGACCACAATATTGACCAGTATCTGTCAATTATTGTGGTTATGGAGTTCCTGGGGTAGCCTTCAAAGCCATTTTTGTGTTTACCCACAGATGGGAAGAAAAATTTCTACTATTTTTTGTTTGTTTTCTTTTCTAATCTGTCCTGCCTAGGTGTGGTCCGGTAACCTAAACTTCTAAAACTGTAAATCAGAATAAATTCATGACAAGATTTTTCTCTGAACCTTTTTCTCTCCCACCATTTGGATTATTAGTGTAAGTGCCAGTAAAAAGTATATACAGCTTCATTTAAGAAAATGTCATGGGCTTTAGCTGTGTTTGTGGCTCAATTTCAGATGTATGTAGACTTGCTGAATAGCTGCAATTGGGAATGCCCCACAGAAAATCAAAGTTCTGCCTCCCGTGAATGGAAAATGAAACACTGGGCGCCTCGTTATATGTTACATCCCTGTATGTATCACTGTGATGTTCAGAGAGATGGTAAAGTTACCAGTCTGGTACAGAATTTGCACATAACCATGCACGTGTTTATGCATGATGAGACTAGAATATTCATGTTTTCTTTTGGGAAAGGTCAAAGAACTCCTACCTGACCTGTCATCCTTTTTGTGATGTCCCTGAGCAAATGTTGTTTAATATGTGATTTTTTTTATTTATTTTTTTTTTCTGTATCTTTCTCATTTCTCTTTACAGCCAGATGCAAAAGGGGTTATGAAACATGCTTTCTGTCTTAAAAGCAGTTTCATGTGCCTTTTTTTTTTTCCAACAGCAGCAAAATACCATTGGTATTCTTGTGGTTTTTATTAGTGGGGGAAGTTTTGAGTAACAAAGTGGAGGCTGGAATCTTAAGTTTGCTATTGCTAGCAGCAGCTAAGAAGATACTGATGTTTTCTCACCATCCGTTTCATTCCTTTCTTTCTACTGCAGAAGATGTTTTGTATATCTGATAAATTCATGCCAGCAAATCATTCGTTTTCTGTTTACAGTGTCTTCCTCTACAATTCTAGTCTGAGAGTATGTTTGCAGTATCTTCTTCTTAAAATGCTCATAAACTGTAACATACCTGCTACCTAATGCCAGCATTTTCTCCCTCAAATTATTTGCATCGTATTTGTAGTTCTCTTATTTCTCATTTGTGTTGTGTACAAGATCACTTAAGCTTAATTTATTCCTAGTTTTGACTCAGCTTAAAGTTCTGCTTTTGGTACATTGTACTGCATAAGCAGGAGGGAGGGCTGTTGTTTATATGAATTGTTTTTGGTTTAAATTGTAAATTTCTGTGTAGTCTTTGTATTACATATAAGTACTAACTTGTAGTTAATTTTCTGTAGCTATTAACAAATTTTTTTACCCTTTTAGATGTGCAAGTAAAAACATTTTGATGTGGAAGCTAAACGGAAAAAGAGAAAGCTTTCTTCTTTTCTCATCCTTTGTGGTAGAATGAAAAACAGTAATTATATATTGGGCTGAACTGAAACATGGAGCTTAACCCTCAGTCAAAGATGACTGATTTGTGGTTATTTAGAAGAAAAGAAAAATAATTGCATCAGATTAATTTAGAAGGAGTAGGTATTTCACTTAGGAAATGGTGGTTACGTGAGTCAAAGGTGATATCTTGGATATTAATGTGTACTTCATCCCTGTTTGAAAAACAAACCTGGGAGTGGGACAATTTAGTTTGGCATAATGTTGACCTTGAAGTATTGAGATAAGGATGCAGAGGCCATTCTGCAAAGGGAAAAGGAGGATAAGGTGTCATTCCGGGGTATTTTCTTTGGCGGAATTGGAATTTCATGTGTCCTAACATGGTGCTGCCCTTAGGCACTGGTACCAAGAGTCACATCTGCCTCTTGTGCAGCTGCTCTGTGAAGCCCTGGGATCTGCCCTCACCTGCTCTGGGTCTCTGTAGGTTGGTAGGACCCCCTGGGAGTTATCAGCCATAAATAATAACCAGAGTGTCATATCGGGGGCCATAGGATGTCATTTGAAAGACCTGGCTTTCTAGCAGCTCGGCCAGCATCCCCTGCATTTCAGTTGTTTTAAGTATTACATTGGGAAACATCCCAATTCTGCCTAGACCCTCAGCTGTCTGGTTTTTCTGATCTTGGGTAGAAGAGGTTTGTGTGAAGATGAGTACAGCTAAAAGGACAGCCTGTTTCTGAAGTGCAACAGAACATAATCTTTTGGATGTTCAATAACACTTTCCCGGGCATCAAAAGGTGATACATTTTAGTTATTGGTTGTCATTAAATTTGGATTAAATTTTGCATCAGGAAGATTTCTCATATTATTACCACATCTTTGATAGTGGCTGAAGACGTGATTGTCCAGTCAGCTACTGAAAAGCTTCCTCTTCTGGTAACGAAAAGGAGAAACAAAGAAATCTTTGCTAGCATCATCCACAAGATTGGCTAGGGCAAGCAAAGTTAATGTGCTGCCAGCCTGTTCTGACTCATTTCTTTCCTTGTTACACTGATACTTTATTTTTATGTGTATTAGGAAATCGGTGTTAGTGAGCGTAGGATAACATCAGGAATTACCTTTTCATAGGTTCAGTTTGTGCTTTTGCAAGGTTTTATTTGGAGTGTGTTACTGTATTTGCTTTCTGGTACGAGCTAAAGATTGTTGCACTGCTGAAAGGCAAACTATAGCCATGTGCATAAAATACAAGGCCTGACAGTTTTTGAATTGTCAATTTGCTGGTTTTGTGTCAGAATAGATAAAACATCTGTCTTTCGGTTGTACATGAATGTAACCTATGTACTTTTCCAAAACATCTCTAGGTGTAACATTTTAGAAGATAACATTTGTTCTTTGTAGGGAATATTTTTTTTTTTTGTGGTGTTTTTGTCACGTCTGTGCAAAAACAAATCTGTGTGGGAAATTAGTGTTCAAGAATTTCAGTGTATTTTTTCCGGGGTGTGGACTTGAGTATAAAAAAGGAAACAACAAATTTCCATTTTTGGAAAGACATTCTGTACATATTAGCTATAGGTTATTTAAAATGTGGACTAAAATCGATAAACAGTGATAAAAATTTTTTTTCTATGTACGTTTATGTTATCTTCCTTCACTACAGATGTTGTTTACATAACTTTTCAAAGACTAAAGTGTTAAGTAGCCAAGTTGCAGATATCTCCAGTTTCAGTGAAAAACCCAACTTTAGCATTAAGGAGTAACTATACTGTGTGAGATTGCTGCCAGTGCTTTTACCACTTCAGCTGACCAAACTGGAGAGTGTTTAGATAGTAATAAAAATGCTTGGACAGATACTGCTTCTTCTTGGTGCATAATTCCCTATATGCTTTCAGTTTCTAAATTAATAGTGTCTGTATTTTAATATGATTAACATTTGCTCGTAGCTGGAAGCAATTTTCAGTACTATGCCTCTGTAGAGTTTAAAAACAGAAAAAGAGCTCACTTACTAGTGATAACTCAAAACTCATCAGTAGACAAGTGGTTTCCAAATTTGCCCTAATTTTGTATTTCTTAAAGTGTTCCAGTGGCCTTTGAACCATGAATTCTATTAAAAATGTGTGTTATTTTCAGCAATTTATACCAATGTAGGTCTTAACTGTCCCTCCTGCTGGTGAGCCATCCTCCTTGCACCAGTGGTGGAAGTCGTAAGGCTGTACATTAAGTCATCAAAATAGTTGTTCTGGTTGCAAATAGCTTGGCAAAGAGTTAATTTTGAGCTGGATGAGCTGTTTCAGCCAGGTGACCGTGTGCATGATGAGGGACCTGCTTCAGCCCCAGGGCAGGAACAGGAAAGCGTGCAGCTCATATCGAGAGAGTGTGGCACTGGGGCAGTCCAGAGATAAGCTGGCATAAACTGCTGTGGAACCTTACGGCATCTGCTCGTGCCTGTTTCAGTGCTCTTCTGACTTGAGTAATCCTTCTTTGCTTGATAGATCAGGTGAGAAATAACTCAGCAGGGGGCTATTGCTCAGCTTGTTCCACTGCCTCAGTTTAGAGGCGAAAGTATCAGCCACAGTTGGCACCAGGGAGGGGAAGGGTGCGAAGTGGGGAATTTGAGGGCCTGGAGAAGTTGAACTTCCACTCGATTCAGTAGTGGCAAACTGGTGGATCTACTTGGCTACTTAGAGAAACCTGATCTTCTGTTATCTTTTGCAGTGCTCTTGGAAGCAGCCCATGGACTCCAGGCTTAAAATCCTGCTCTGGAAAGCAGCACAAGTGTATGAATAGCCAGATTGTTAAGGCCAGGACTGTTTTTTTGTTGAAGCATTTTGTGATATGCCTGGGGATTTTAGGGTGGGGGGGGGAAGAAAAAAAGGGCAAAAAACAAACCAGGAGAAGGCTTTTTAGTTTGAAGTTATTTTTATGAGTTTTGTACAAGTGCTCAAACTTCAGAATTAAAATCTGGATGAAGTCTGCTGTTTATTTCAATATGTGCTTTTACCTAAAGAGTTATCACTGCCATTGAGTTAATAATCAGTAGTTATAGAAATAGATAACAAATATGTAAAATTATATTTAGAATTAAATCTATAATAAAATTTCATTGATACAGATTCATAAGGCTGTGCTGTTCTGGAGGAGGACCAATTTTTTTATTTCTGCATGTTCATTTTTCTGGACCCCCGGCATTAAAAGAATGTTGAAGATAAGAGTTGTTTCAGTACAACTCTCATTCTACATTGTGTTTGAATAGTAAATGTATAGTGAATCTTTTTTTTAAACTTGCAATTGAATATTTGCAAAGGAGCATTATTCTGTGTGCTTGCCATTTAAATGCTGAATTAAAATTTGAACAACAAAACAAAAATTAAAACCTTCAGTATTTTGTTCTTTACTTCTCTTAATTTTTTTTTGCCAGCTACTTTATTCTAATAACCTGTGAAAATAAAATCAGGATAGTTCTCCAGTCTGTCTGGCTGTTTTACAGGGTGTGCATAAGCAATTCATCCAAGGTCAACAGAGAAGGAAGCCCGTGTCAGCCTGAATTGAGGCTGTTTTAGCAGCGAAGAGCCCAGTGTGATTTTGAAGGGCAGTCAGTCCCACAGCCACCTGCCCCGTCACAGCACTGCTCTCCATCTGGACGTACGGATTTTGCTAACAGTGGCAGAAAGTGGAAAAAGGGGAAAGGGTTAACTCAAGGTCCAAGCTGAGCTGACTCGGGACAGTGGTGGGGAAGGTCCACAAGCGGGAGTGCAGGGTCAGAGGTTGCTTTTTTGGAGATGCTGTAGCACTGCTGTTCCTTTCAGCAGCAGTTGGCTTTCGTCTTGGTTTTGTTTGCTGAAACTGTACCCCGAGTGTTAATGATAGCACCTGGTGGCTGAACACTGCCCTGTAACGACAGACAAGTTTCCGCTGAGTTTGCTCTTTGCGGTGTGCCAGCTTCTGGCTTCCTGCACTACCTGCAGCAATAGCCAGCAAGACATTTGCAAATGTTTCCTCTTAAAGAAATAGATGGGCGAGACATTTTATTAACTGCAATTCTCTGACCTTTTACTTAAGAACATTCCTGCCTCTGTTCTGCTTTTCTTTTAAAAGAAAAGCTTGGATTAAAGTAAGTTTAGCCAGATGTTGTGACAGTCATGGAGGCAGTGCAGCCTCGGAAGCATCAGTTACAGTCAGCTGTGTAAGAGCTATATTTATATGCTTAACTAAACTTTTCATTTCCCCCTGTGTGGATAAACGTGAGGTTTAAGTTGCACAAAATTAAATAGTAGTCTCTTTATGGGAGTAGTAAGTGGTGCAGAGTGTGTGGGAATTTAATACTACCACAAGGAACAGCCACCCGTGTTTTCTACTAGAATGGCTTAACTCATTATGTGGCATTCCTAACTGTCATCTGTCTGTGATGGAAATGCTAAACTTAGCCAAGAAGTCTTGTAGACTGGCAAGACCTATGTAAACAAGCTAAATATTCAATTCACGCTTTTTCTCATGGGGGAGAAAAAAAGTACCAGGTCTAAGTAAGAGAAGGAGCTAAATTGCTATAGGAAAAACTACCGGTGATTCTAAAAACTTTTGAAAAGCAATGAAACAACAGAGATTTTCTTTTTCCTCTATTTTAGTCACAGTTGTGTAAAGAGGTGCTTGTAATAATGAAAATCCTCAAATATTTGTTACAGAAAAATGCCTATTGGTAACAATGAGGTTGTGTACCATGGTAATTCTTACAAATTTATGGAGACAACATGCCTTGAATCAGTAGGGCTGTGATATACTCAAAGTGTTGCAAGCTTCTGTTGGAAAGTGGGTATTTTTGACAGTGAGAGCTTTAAGGGGGAAAAAGTGGCATGTTTTTGTTATTGACACATCCTCATGGTATATTTATTCTTAAAGAGGAAGCTTTTTAGCTGTGCATGTGTAGAGGTGCTACAGATGCAGAAAACACTTTCAACCACAGTATCGGTACCCATGGGCTTGTTGTGTCAGCGGTTTGGTCTTGCAGAGGTGCTGCCTTTGCAGGGTGCAACATATGAATAGGTTTTATTAATGGTTTAAAATTCATAGAGCTTCATAAAGTGCTTGTAGGAATCCCAGCTGTCTGTGGGCAGGGTGCACCAACATGGGATTTCATAAGCACACTAGTTTGACAAGTGTAGAGGAGCACGAAGTAGTTGCAAAATGGATTTTCAGGAAAAGATGTCAATGTTTTAGTTTAAGCACGGTATAAGCCATAGTTAACCAACAGTTAAAGCACATCTGCTGGTGTTTTAATTAGAGGTAGCTGCAGGCCTCCGAGTGCTCTGCTGGAGAATAGGGAGAGTTGTATTTCTCTCCTAATTTGATGTTGAACATTAAGCACAGTACACCTGTTTGTTAATCTGGTTTTCCAAAATACGATTGTCAGAGTTTAAACTATAAATTACAGTCTGTGGATAACTTTCTGGTAAAAACATTTGTATAAGCCTGTGTGGAAAAAAAAAGAATGTTTTCTCATAAAAAAGAGCACCTCACTTGGCTCTTGAACAGTTTCCCATATGTGGTGATCATATACGCGTTGTTTGTTCACATGAGCTGTGTCTAAGTACTACCTGCCTTTCAACTATCAAGATGCTTTCCAAAGCAACTCCTAAACTGTGGAGTCTAGGCTTCAAATTATGATTCAACAGGTCGTGAAAACTTTGTACAAATATTCTCTTTGTCTGCATTAGTACCAATGCAGGGACAAGGATGGATAATACAGCAAAGTGATGTTCTTAATTACCTGTGGTATGGTAGTACTAAGGAGATATATCGTGAATTACAAACTCTCTGTGCAGGGTGGTGTGTAAATAGACTTTTGAAATAAGGTCGTTCCTTCAAAAGTGGTGCTGACTAACCAGTGTTGGTCCTGCCTGCACCACAGTGCTCTCCAAAAGGCATGAGAACAAAGGGGAGAGGTCAAAGTTACACTTGGGGTTTGCTGACCAGGCACCTGAAGGCTCTTTATCAGCAGCAGTATCTTCATGTTAACCCTGTGCATCTTTTTCTCATTCTTTTACCTTCTGTCACCCTTGTCAGCGTGAAATTTGGGCATGTGTGGCACCTGAAATAGAAATCTGCTACGAAAAGATAAATCATGGTGTTATTCTTGGGGCTGTCCTGTGCAGCGCCAGGAGTTGGACTTTGATGACTCTTGTGGGTCCCTTCCAACTCAGAATAGTCTGTGAATAAACTGAGTGGGCTTTAGCAGTACTAGTATTATTTACAATTTGGTATGGAACTTGATTTTCCTTCTGGTGAGTATTATTTAGGTTTGCAGCTGATTGCAGTAGTTTGTCATTAAATGAAATTAGTGATGGATTTTACTAATAAAAACACTTATAGTGAAACACATCAAAATAAAATGAAATAAAACATAGTGTGTAATCTATCCTGCCTTAATATCTACATTCCATAAAAGTCTTCCATAGGTTTCACCTGGCTTTCCAGTTAGAGGATAGATGTTCACTTTAACTTCTGTATACAAGAACTCCTCTCCCTGGAGCAGCCCAAACAGTTCAGATTGTCCAGGGCTGTGGGCAGAGAGGCATTTCAGCTCAGTGTGCACTAGTCAAGGGAGTTTTCCACAATACAGGAGTATTGCAGTCGAGGCTCTCTTCTGTGTCTGTGAACATACAGCTGTTTACCCTCACTTTTTTACAAGTTACAGCATTTGGTGAGAAATAAATAAAGTTCATGCTCTGAATCATGATCCCAAGACTCTCTTTGCTTTTTATCCATGGACAATATGCTGTAAATCTATATATTACGGGGAACAGCGTCTGGGACCCCACTTAGAACTTCCTTCTGCCCTATGAGTGCTTCAGGAGATAGGCAAGACAAAACTATCAGCTTGTTTTCTGTCTCTGTGTTTTTCATTCTATGTAGCAGCTTTGGTTTAATAAAAGCAGGGGAGAGTGGTCCTTTTAGTATATCCTGCATTCTCAGGAAATGTGAATGCCATGTCTTTGGGGCTGAGGAGGGACTGGAGCCCAGTTATCTTACCTCCTGCGTGTGCCTCAGTACTGGAAAGTATCTGTGATCTATGACCTTCTGTCATGCAAACTGTGTCCTAACTGAATCTACCACTTTCTGTCTTAAGGTGGAGAGATGTCAGATACCAGAAAACTTCATCACCTGCAGTTCTGAAATCAGTATCTCTTGTTTGTTCTAATTGTAGAGGAAATTTATGCCTTCCATCAAGAAACATCTTCCCCACCCCCTTCCCTCCAGCCAGGTACCTAACTTGGGTGGAATTCAAATCAAGACCAAAAAATGCTTTTCATAAAAATACCAACTGCTTTTCACTGCACTGTTTAGAACTGTCAGTAAGTTGATGACTCCTGTGAAATCCAGGAAAAAGTATCAGTAAATTCCATATAAAACCAATAATATGGTCAAATGGCATGAGTGCTTGCGAAGTTAGCAATTCTTCTTGAAGCAGCTGTGTCCTGTATAAACTACCAACCCCCACCCCTCCGTACTCTGGGGACACAAGCTGACACCATGAACAGCCTTCCAGATCTGTTCTCATGAGCTGTGGCCCCAGCCTGCTCGTACTTGTACATGAGCATTTTCATGTGTTCAGCTGAGGAGGCTGCGTGATGAAGGTGCCCATGCTGGGATTACAGCAAGACCCACAAGTCTGTTTTACAGCCTAACACTTCATGATTTTTCCCACTGAATCCAGTGCTTTTTTTGGTGAATTTTAAGCAATTTGATTTCTTGAGAATTTTTTTAGAGCTGTATGAATAAACCATAAGTAGTACTTTATAACTGAGAATCTTAGCAAACCAGTTGTGTTATGTATGTTTGTCTACCTCACTAAGCACAGGGGTGGGACACAGTGGTTTAGTTTCTGTGCAAACTTGAAGAATTGTGGTATGTTTTCTCGTTATCAGTGCACACAGAAATGTGTATTCTCATCCCTTTTTGGACTCCGAACCCTGCAGGGGAATCTTCTGAACTAACCAGTGACATGCACTAGTGCAGCAGATAACCTTAGATAACCGTACTGTAAGGGAGGAGCTGGTCTCCCTAAGCTAAGCAGAAAATCAGCTTTTTGTAGATTTTAACTCCCTTGTAATTAAAATTTAACTCCTGCCTCGTTTATTATATATTATTTTGATGTATGATGCCCTGATAAAACAGATGTAATAACTGGTAGAAATTATTTCCAATGTGAGATACTGTTGTTTCTTTTGTGATGTAGCATCAAGATAGCTGAAGTAGTTATACCTTAAAGCTTCCTCAGGAAACATTTTGAGTAAGCAGTCTTGATGTGCTGAGTTTTTTGTGTAAAAGCTGTTTCAGTGCTTTTTATATTTACAGTGTTTTTTATTTTGCACTTAAGTCTAGGTTAACATATCCCGTTCTTTCCATATTACTGCAAGCAGCTCAAAACCTGCTGCATTGCCGTCTGTGAAGTTGCCAGGGGGAGAAGGAATGTCATGGTCTTGGTGAGCCTTGCTGTTGGTGGGCAGAATTCCCCTTTGGCTTGAGCTGTGAGCTCCTGCTCATGGGACTGCACTTTTGTTATCATCTTGACTATTCCCATCAAGTTCATTTCCTCTGTGTGGGGATACACTGCTGGCTCATCCCTGATGATGCAAGGTCAGGAGCTGGGCCTCGGTGGAGGGCAGCCATCATAGGGCTGGTCCACATCCAGAGAACAAACAGTTTTGCAGGCTGAGTTAAGGGTTTGGTTATTTGATTAAAATTTCTGGCAATTCAGCCATCAGCGTGTGTCCCAGATCTCCATTTGTGTAATGAAGAATGCATCATGTAGTTTCATTAATGGTGGTCCTGGAACTTACTGTGCATGCAGTCTGTTCCAGCTATAATTCAGTATTACAGTAACATTAATTAAGTAAGTAAGATAGCTGTGAAGGTCGCCAACGAAGGATTACCAATTTAAAACTTGTTGGAAAATCTGCACCACTAACTCAGAAGTGTTAATCAAAAGTAACTCTTTGGTGTATAACACTGATTTTTTGTACCATGCCTTTCTGAGCCATATACTTCCCTTAAGACACAGCAGCAAGATACTGTTGTACCACTTTTCTTTCTCAGTGAATTGCTTCTTTGCAGTGAATAGTTGTAGAAGGAAATACATTTAGAGTTGTTGCGTGTCCAGGCAAATTTGGGATTGTAATTAATGGCATCTGTTGCGGGAGTTCTGCTGTCAGGAGTACTTAACAGGTCATTGCTAGAGGTCTGTCGCATCTGTGTAATTGCTGTCCCGTGTTCTTGGTATTGTTTGGTTTCTCCAGTGCCTTTTTTTCCACGTTTTGTTTGTTTGTTTTTTCTCAGAAATGTGAATGAGATTCATCTTGCCAGTCCATAAAATTCACACTGAAAAGCATGGCCCTCAGCTACCACCAGGAAATCTTCTGGAGTGAGGGAAGAGGGAACTTTTGTAGCAGGGTAGCCATCTAGTCCTGAAACAGGCATCTCCAGAGACTGTTTAATTCTGCTTATTTTAGAAACAGTCTCTTCCTGCTCTTTTTTTAACCAAAGCCTTCATGCCTGGGGGTGGGGGCTTGGCTGTGTGACCAGTGCAGTCCAGCACACAACCACAGGCTGTGGTTGAGGAGCAGAATCTTTTGCTCCCCCACCAAGTTCTCTGTTTCTCCATCCTTACCTCACCACCTCCACTATGCCAGGAAAGGTGTTTTTGTACCCAGGTGGCAGAAACAAGACGCTGTCTTTCTTTGGTTAGTGTTTTACCCAGTTCTTTTTCTCACTCTAGCACTCCTTGGTGACCCTGTTAAATTCTGGCATTGGTCAGAAAGGAAGGCAGTAAGAATAATCCACCAGGAGGTTGATTAATGAGGGCGAGTAATGAACAAATATGATGGGGCAGCTCTCTTAAGTGACTTTCCATCCTTGCACTACAAGAAAGTGGCTGTAAACGTAATCTCAGCTCTAGGAGGAATCAATTCCACACAGCATTCCTGAATCAAGATTTAAACCTGTGAAAACACAGCTGAGGCAAAGAGGTGTCAGTCTGCAGGAAGCATGGACACTATTACAGAAGTGTGAGTTGTGTATATTAATTTCTGGGTTTATAAGTGTGATTAGAGTGGTGTGTGGGGATGTAAGTTGGTTGTCTAGTTATTTCCTCAAAAAGGAGGTGGCTCCACAACAGCTCAGCTCTTACTGCACACTTAAATGTTTCCCCCGTGGTCTGAAGTGTGGTTGCATGTTTCAGTAGAAAGCTTTGCAGGAAGGCACAAGTCAGAGTGCAGTGGGGTCAGATTTTTGCCTTTCCTTGCCTTTGACTTAGTGGATGCTGGATTACTGGGTCAGTGGAGGAGCAGCTTGGCTGAGGAGAATAATAACTGCAGCAGCCTGAAGTGTTCTTAACATGGCCTTAATTATTGCTATAAACTGTGGCGAGAGGTGCTGAGCTGGAGAGTGCTGAGAGGAGGGCAGCATAGCCATTGATATTTACTTTCAAAGGAATAAATGTGTAAACTCTTACCTTTTTTTCTGGATTCTGTTTGCCCAGTTACTAATAAATAAATATAAAAAGCTGCAAAGGGCTTTAGTGCTGTGGAGTTGTAAACTTAATTTCTAAATATATTGATGATTAGGAGAATACAAAGGTTCTGAATATTTGATTTGTAAATTCAAAAATCCGCAAAGAAATAATGCTTCCTTTTTCCTGTTGTCACATAATGAATCTTTGCTTTCAAATTAAAAGCTCCAGAGATTTCCATCAAAGCTGGTTTTATAAAGAAAAAATTTTCTTCCAGCATTACTGTTTGTCATGGCAGTTAGTTAAAAAAACCAAACTTTGAAAACAGTGAGTCCAAGCATAGAGGTTATGTCCATGTTCGTTTTCCTAAAACATTTAACAAGTATGAAGTGTGGTTCACAAATGTGCAACAATAATTTTAAAATCAGTTTTTTCACAGCGCACCATCTGCAGCCTTTTCAAAAGAATCCAACTGGTGATATAGTTGTCAAAGAGATTTCAGTTCTTGTCAGGCTTACTTTTTGTAAGCTTTGAGCTGCTTTTTTCAGGGAGCAAAAGAATCACTTTTTCAAGGATTGTGGAATATTTTTTAAGGATTTAAAACGGAGGGAACAAGAATAATAGAAAATAGTTCAATGTTGCACAAAAACATTATTTCTTGTAACAATGGAGATTTTTTCTGTTCCAGTCATCTCATGAAGTTGAGTTCCGGGGGTTTCCAAAGGCTTCCTTTGGCCAGCTAGTGTAATTAGGAGTTATTTGTTTGGGTTTATTCCCTTAATGGAAAAATCTGCAACAAGGCACGTGTTGGTGCTGAGCAGTGACTCGCAGGGAATGCATTTGGCACCTCTGTGATGCTGCAGAGCCCAGGAGGAGGTTTGCAGGCCCAGGATGTGCATTGCTTCACTGGCACTGAAGAGCATCAGAGCTGAATCTGAATTAGCAAATCTTTATTCCCGTTTTTCCAAAGTTCAGCAGCTGGATAAGCTGTTAAGCTGGAGGCAGAGGAAGCGAGCTCTAGTGAATCGGAGGGCAGGGGCTTGCTCTGGGAGAGGCATTGGCGTAGCCATATATGGAAAAGGACATTTTCCTTGTTAGCTTTCCAGGGAATCCGTGCCCAGAACTGCATTCATCATGCGGATGCATTTCCACTGGAACGTTTCTCTTCCAAACGGTCTTAATCATAGTTTTAGCACTGTGTCACATCTTTGCTGGCTTATTTATACATTCTGTATGGACTTGCGGTGCATCCACTCTTCGTCTGCCCTAAAAAGGTGAACTGTTTATCATTTTCTCGTTTTGGCTGACAGAAAAAAGGGCTAAACTGATGTCAGCAGTTCAGGCGTTTCTTTTTTTCTGAAAAGCCCACCCCATTCTGGACTGTACTTAAAGCAAAACTGCTTCTCAAGTAACAAAATACCCTTTCACTTGAGGGAAGTGAGTTTTGATGAGCACAGATCTACCATAAAGCCAGGAAAGAAGGAACCTAAAAGTTGAGCAACCTGATAAGGCCTTGCCCTCCAGACTACTGGTCTGGGAAATGAACTCCTACACTACATAATCACTGTCTTTCCCTGGCCTTGGTTCAGTCCATCCGTCTGTCTTCCACCTGCTCGTGTTTGCTGGGTCACAGTTCCCTGCTGATCAACATTCATGGTTGCATAGGTTGAATTTAGGTGATCACTTACAGAGGAGCCTGAACAAAAGAGTGTTCCTGGAAGAGAGTTTTTGTGGCAAATGTTCACCTCTGCAGCATTGAGCAGAGGGAAAAGTTGAAGTTACTTATGTGCAGTAAGTAATGGTTGGAAGATACACAGTCAGGCCTCCTACACCACGGTACCGTGGGTCTTGACCCCTCCCCACGCAGCCCTCCATCAGTATAGAGTGACAGCTCGTTAATATGCAAATTTGGGCCCAGTCGCCCCACCCCCCCAGCTCCGGAGCGGCTGCGGGGCATTCTGGAAAGTTCTCCGTGTGGTTGGGGGAGTGAAGCCAGTCTCCTCTGCCTTGTGGGGCAGCTGCAGCGGACAGAGGAGGCACCTGGGGCATGGGCAGCAACAGCAAGGGCAGCCATGGCACTGGCATGGGCGGGGGGGGAGATTTGCATATTCAGGACTGTCTACTTTGAATATTCATGCGTGTCAGATCACACATGTGCAGTCCCAAAACAAGCCTCCTTAATCGCTGAAAAATCACACCATGAAGATGTGAAGCCGCCATCTGAGGGGCGTGAAGTGGAAGAGAGCTGACTGTAATTCACAGTTCAGTTTGGTTTTTTTAAGTTGTCAGTAATTTCTTCTGTGCATACGCAAAGCATCTAGCAACGCTATTCAACAGCATATTCTCTTAATTCTCTGGAGTTTCCATTGCCCACCCTCTCACTACAGCGTCCACTGAAGAGTGGTCAAAATGATTTATCAGAAAAATATGAACCATCTAGACTGTTGTTGGATACAAAGAGTTTATTGGCTTCTGTTTGTAACTTTCTCCATCAGCAGCCATCCCTTAGAGAAGGTCTGGCTGGATGTGTAAAGTAACAACTGTGTTATAACCCTAAATCAGTGTGGGAAAACCAAAGTTCAACTGCTGTACTAACATAAGCATTTCGTTTTGTTGCTAAGTTGTATGAAAAATAATACATCTAGAAAAATGACATTTTCATTTTAGGAGACTCTGCCAAATTCACTTTTTCTTGGCTATATTGCAAGATGGTTTTCAGAACAAAAAGTTATAAAGAATATTGTTACTTCCAGCATGACTGGAAAGGCTTTAATTAGCAATAAAATTTTAGGATGACCGAGGAAACTGGCAGGTACAGTCCAAATTCTCAGAATTCTTACAATGAATGAAAGAGGAATAAAATTTAAAATAGCACCAAGATTTAAAAGATGTGGCAACTGACCCTGCCTGACTACCTGCTATTAGGATAAAAGGAAATTTAGGAAAAACGGTCTATTCGAAACCTATTTTAGAGCTTAATCCTCTGCAGTGCTGAGGTCTCACAACTAGTTAGGGAAAATGACAAGTTAGTAACCCTAAATTGTGGTTTATAAACATTCAGTTCTTGTTTCATAAAGCATGTAAATTATATAGTTTGGATGTAGGCATTTTTTCTGCCAGGCTTTCATTTATATTTATAGAACTGAACCAAGGGTAGAGTGTTTTTTCTGTAATATGATGGTATCCGTTAATTTTCTGATGTATAAAGAACTAAAAAGAGGGGCAGAATTTATATCAAGGCTGCTTTATGGTGCATATTGTGTGAGGAAATTTCTGGTTTGGAGTATGAAGTGCAAGGTTAGGCTGTAAAATACCATTTGAAGATTCCAAGGAAAAACGGTTTGGAAAGGGTCTTGGTGTTTATCTTGAAACAGAGATTTGAATATTGAAGGTCTGTTTTTGTCTTGTATTTCTGTGGTATTTTTATTTAGAAGTCTCTCCATGATAATCTGAAACATAAATATTTGCTATAAGATATTCACAGGATCACAGGTTATTCTGAGTTGGAAGGGACCCACAGGATCATCTAGTCCAACTCCCAAGCGAACGCCCACCCAGGGATCAGGCCCACAACTGTGGAACCATGGGCACCATGTTCCATCCATCCAAGCCTCCCAACATCTAGACCATGTCACTGAGCTCCTCATCGAATCTTCTCTTAAACACCTCCAGGGATGGCGACTCCACCACCTCCCTGGGCAGACCATTCCACTGAGGGATCACTCTCTGTGAAAAAACTCTTCCTAACATCCAGACTCCCCAGCTTAACAGCATTTCCCAATTTCTCTTGCTGGTTTACCTAGTGTAAGAGTATTTCAAAATAATTTAACAAGCTGCCTTGTTTCGTGTCTTCTAAATACAGTGTAGCTCACAATCGTGGTTGTATTAGAGCAAAACTGTCCAGCTGGTACAACTAAGATGATTTGATTTGCATGTGTTCCTTGTCTCCTCTGAAACAGAGTTACATGTCTGCAGTTTCATGTTTGGGGGGGGTTTTGTGCTTACTCATTGCAATAAATCTTACAATTTGATTTTCTGCTTTTGTCTTTCAGACTAATTTAAAATTGCTCACATGTGCTGGTGTGTTCTGTTGCTTGATATGGAATGGATTTGCTCAGCAAGGCAAGTCACTTGATTACACCGAAGTAGTTTAATGCTGGAGTAAAAGTCTCTAACGAACAGTTATTTCTGTAGACAGATAGATCCTTGTTAGACAAATGCTAATGGCAATAGGTCAGTCACATCTCATGTTAATAACCTATTTGTAGTTAAAGCTTAGTTTACAAAGCCAGAATGAAGCAAATTAGAATTCTGTTGTGGTTGTTAACACCTTTTTCTAAATGAAGTGAATGATTTGTGTTCCTTGCTAGGTGGAAGCGACTGCATAAAAGCCAATGCAAAATCCTGTGGTGAATGTATACAAGCAGGACCAAACTGCGGTTGGTGTAAAAAAACAGTAAGTGTTGCAAATTTCTTCTATGGTTTGGTATTTTTTCCGCATGGTTTCGAATTTTAGTAAATACTTTAACTGTATAGAAACTTCCATCTAACAACTCAATTTGATACTTATTTATGCTTAAAAAAAATCAGATACTGTGATTTCCTGATGTCCTGATTTGAGTGTAAATGATTTTCACGATGTGTTTACTTCTCCTTTTCTAAATCTTAAGCATTTGTGGACCCCACAGGCCATCTCATAGTTGCTTAAAATGATTCCAACATGGAATCTGTCTGGGTGTGTTTAATTATATTCTTCCAGTAACATTAGAGTAAGAGCTAATTTTAGACAAATGTAGGTGGAGTAGGGGAAGAGATTGAAGGGGGTATTTTTATAAAAGAAAGATGTTCAAATTTTAGTTTTCTGTAGCTGGTACACTTGAGGGGTAGATTGGTTTGTGTAGGTGGGTGGTTTGTTTCAGTATGAAACAGAATAAACACTTTCTTATGTTAGTAAAATTCAGTTCAGGAAATTACAAAATATAAGATGATCTGTACTTTGTGTGACTTAATCAGTACATGCTGAAGTATCTCCTTCAGGTTAGAAAGAGAAGAAAATGTTTTCTATGGTTTTTCTTTGGTTTGGAATTGAAAACTCAGAAATTTCCCGGGTTTTTGCTAAACAATGATAATGTATGTTTGTTTCCTTATGATGCCTACTTGCTATCCCCCCAACCAGATTATAAGCTTTCAACATTTAATAAAACTGACTAACTTTAAAATTTGGCCTTGAGCTGTCAGATTCCTTGTAGGTTTTTGTCATCAAGAACTAACGAGCTTTAAGATACACTTATTTATTTGCACATTTGGGAAGGCGGAATCACAATTGCCAAGTTTCTCAATTAAAAGCCTTTTGTGAGGTGAGGGTAATTTGTTGTTTGGAACAAAGTTACAAGTTGGTTTTTCTGCTTATGGATCTAACTTTCAGATTGAATTTCCCCAAAGTATGAGTTGCCTATTTTTGTCCTGCTCCATCAGCATATGGCTATTATTTTGTTGTGGAGCACCAAGGTACACTTACATTATCTTTAATCAAAAAAAAAAGAGTTAAAAGGGAGGGTAGTTCCCAAGCGGGTTCATGTTATTGATGATTGCATGAAGATGAAAACTTTTCGGGATTTAATTTAAAGGGATATCCTGCACCTGATGGAGTTGACATCCAGCTTTAGTTTTTTCTTTCATCTTGCTTACATCCTACACAGGTAAATAGAAGTAGACTCAAACTCCCAGACTAAATAGTAGTCACTGATGTATTTAGTATCATCTAATATATTTCAGGACCATCTGTTTTGTTACTGAACTTTCATTTCAAAAAAGCCTGTGTAATTGTAGAAAGGGTTATTGTGGGTAGAATATAACAAATTGCACATAGCTGTACACTTGATACTCTTTGCCTGCGTTTTCTAGGACTTCTTGCAAGAAGGCGAGCCAACATCTGCCCGGTGTGATGACTTGGCAGCACTAAAGAGTAAAGGCTGTCCTCTGGAAGATATAGAAAATCCCAGAGGTAGCAAACATGTGCTCGAAGACAGAGAAGTAACAAATCGCAAGAAAGGTGCTGCAGAGAAGCTGAAACCAGAAGCCATTACACAGATCCAGCCACAGAAATTAGTACTGCAACTAAGAGTCGGTAAGAACAGTTTCGTTCTAGTCTCGGGATGATTTGTCTGCCACCACCACATCTGCATTTTTTTATTTGAGTGTGTAACCATTTTTTTACAGAAATTACTGTTGTTCAGATAACCTGAATTGATAGCAGAGCCATTCAGGTCCGCCCCAGATGTTTAGATAGAAAATGTTTAGATTAGAAATTATCACTTATTCCCAACAGTATTTAGGAAAACATTGACACAACGTGGATTGATACATGTATCATGAAGGTTAAATTGTTTTACTTTTAGGATTTTGTAGTTTATTTTTTTCAGTGTGGTTTCTTAGAATGAAAGTAGAACAGTGAGCAAAAACTTACAGAAATTATTGGAACATTTCCTCTTGCTTGAAGTACTGCTGTACTTAAAGTCTGTGTGTGTGCACAGAATGGGTTTGTTCTTATGCAGCAAGATTTTTGGATTGGTCCATATGTAAAATACTTTCCAGAGGCTAAAGATCTGGGCACAGGGCTGCAGTAATGAAAACAAGGTAGTTGTGTACCACTTCTAGCCTGGAAAGAGAACTTCCATTCAAATGAGGGGTGCAGGGAGGAACAGGGCTAGTGGCTCACAGTTCTTGAAAACAATGGAGGTTGTCCTTCAGGAGAGTTCTTAGGTACTGTAGACACGTTGAATACCTGCCTTGTGTTTCCTTGGAATAAGAGCCTGTGCCTGGGGTCACCTGCTTGGTGGTGATTGCATCGGTAAGTGGAAGGTGATGTGAAGTGAGGCAGCTCGGCATGATGTGGAGAGGAAAGTAATGAAACTTATTTTACAGTTTTGGTATTGCATTTGTTTATTTCTAATGTAAACTTTCTTGTTTCAAATGAAATTATTGTTTCTCTGTTGGCACGGAATTTTCTTAATCACAACATACCAGGGATGTCGGCAACCAGAGTATAATTACCCAAAAGGTTATTAGTCTGTTTAAAAGCACTTGTCTGGGTATGAGCTCTCTGATGAGGGGCTGTGTGCTGGCAGAGAGGGATACTTGCTTTCTGTGTAGGCTCTTTTAAATAGTAGCTAAGGAAAATTTAATAGCTTTTGGTGGTTGGTTTTTTTGTTTTGGGTTTTTTCTCATTTTTTATGAAAACCATGCTGCATAGCTGTGTGATTCATGTGCTGTTCCCTTTGCCCATCTAGTGGTTTTCCCAGTTTACTAATCTTGCTCATGTTAAGCCAATGTTTTGTAATTATTAAGCAAACTTAAGCAGCAGCAATATTGCTGTTCAAGTTCAGTGACTGAGGGGAGCAGGGGGAAAAAACAAAAGGTAACTTGCCATTTTCTCAGTGCCATTTCTGTGCTCTCAGCCTGGTGATGCAGCATTAACTTGCAATGATCCACCCAGAACTGAAATTTTCTGTATAAACCTATTTGAACAATGCGGGGTTTTGGCTGAGAACTTTTGGAGTCATCGTGGGCAAAAATAGATGTTGGAAATTTGTGCTGTTAGATCCTATAGGAACCTTGTGACAGTTATTTCGAGTATGAGGCTTTGAAATTGCAGCAGCTACCAGAGGCTTGATTTTTGGCAGGCTAGTATTTCCTATGGGGAGATACTTTATCTTGGAAATACAAAGTTGAACATGGGAAAAAAACACTTCTTGGTGTTTTCTTCATCATAATTTGATGTTAAATCACTCACCTCTAGTGTAAAGCCTCTGTAAGTATTTCCAAGCCTTTCTCTTAGACAGCATTTTTCTTGTCAGTGCAGTTGTAGGATTCTTAATGGTCTCTACTTGTTGTTTACTCTCTGAAACAGGGGAACCCCAGACATTTTCATTAAAATTTAAGAGAGCTGAAGACTACCCCATTGACCTTTATTATCTCATGGACCTCTCCTATTCTATGAAAGATGATTTAGAGAATGTGAAAAGTCTTGGAACAGCTCTGATGGAAGAAATGGAAAAAATAACTTCAGACTTTCGAATTGGTAAGAAATATTTGCCTATTCTAAAAAAACAATAATTAACACCCCACCTCCCCCCCAGCAAGTTTCCTTCCTGATGTTTTTCACATGATGTTCTAATACATAGAACCTGTTGAGCAGCGTAAGAGCACTTGTTGTTGGTGGAGAGAGTGGAACATAAACAAGTATGAGAGGTGTTTCTGAGATCAGTTCAGCCCCAATGCATTTGAATTCTATCGTGCCATAATATAAAGAAAATTTCCAGTCTGCAAGTTACACATATTTTATTGTTCTTTCTTAGGATTTGGCTCTTTTGTGGAGAAAACCGTGATGCCATATATCAGTACAACACCAGCCAAACTCAGAAATCCTTGTACAGGTGACCAGAACTGTACAAGCCCATTTAGTTATAAAAATGTGCTCAGCCTTACCAGTGAAGGAAACAAATTCAATGAACTTGTGAGCAAACAGCACATTTCTGGCAATTTAGATTCTCCTGAAGGTGGATTTGATGCAATAATGCAGGTTGCAGTTTGTGGGGTAAGTGTATATATACACTGCTCTGTTAGACAGAATTGTTTGAATACAGCCTGAGTGTTTTATGGTGGCAGATGTTTGAACATGTTGTCTCACACAAGCAAGAGCAGCTGCATGGATACCTGCATTTGACTTTTGTAGAGAACTGCAGTGAGTGAATGAAGCTGGGAAATGTGAGTGTTCTGAGCAGAGGTCATGTTCACAGCATATAGATATGTTCCAGAGACAAAGTTTTTAAGGTTTGTGTAGAAGGAGAGTCAGCTTCTGCTTAAAAGTGTGAAATCCTGTGTAAGCAACTATTCTCAGATTATTTCAAAGGTCTGTAGGCTTCTTGTATTTGTGGTTGCAGCAGTTTGGGGTATTACAACTTCTACAAGTTTGTCGGACAAACTTCTACAGGTTTGTAGATAGAAAACTGGTTTTGTGTATTTTTGAAGGTCTGAAGATTCTTCATAGTCTTGACAGACTATTCTATGCACCTGTGCAAAGTGGACTCCCAAAACCCCAATATCAATATCCAAGCTTATTGCTTTGTTACAATACTATTTTTGCTGTTGATCAATGCTTTTGAGACTTCGTAAAAACAATCTGGAGTCTTATTTTAAAAGTGCAATATTAATCATAAACTTTTTAGATTTTTCTGGTGGTAACTGGTAGTTATATGACACTTTCTTTCCTTAAATTAGCTAAGACTTCATATCCATGGAATAATTTAAAAAAAAAATAGGACAAGACAGGTTACAGGCCCTGCAGTTGTGGGCCAGGATGCTCATGGGACAGTCCTGGGTGCAAATCTGCACTGGACTGGCAAAGCCTGATGATTCTTCAGGGCCTGATGCAGGGCAGTTGAGGCTGCAGCAGTGCTGCACACCAGTGTCCCTGTGCTCAGGCTGCCTGGTCGTGGCTCAGAAGTGAACGTGGCTGGACTGATGTGCCTGATTCCTAACAGCCTGTCACTCTTCAGATAGTGAGAACAGAGCCAAGTGTATCACAGAAAGAATGTTTCTTCCCTTTGATGAAAAATTTGCTGGTGTTTTGGAGCAAACATTTAATTAAATGGGTCTGTGTGAATTAATGTTTTCCAGGGTGACACTTTTGCAGTGGAGGTCTGTTTTTTCATGCATTTATCTCTCAAGTATTTGTCTGCAATGCTGTAAAATAAATCGGTACAAAATACCAAAAATCCATTTATGTTTTTCTCAAGGAACAAATTGGCTGGAGGAATGTTACAAGGCTATTAGTGTTTTCCACGGATGCTGGATTTCACTTTGCAGGAGATGGTAAACTTGGTGGAATCGTTTTACCAAATGATGGGAAATGTCATCTGGAAAACAATGTGTACACAATGAGCCACTATTACGTAAGTCTTTATATCATCTTCTAGAAAAATTAATATTTTATGATGCTTAAACTTTAAAAAAACCTCATTAGGTCACATGGTATAATTTCAGACAGCTGCATCTTATGAACTTTACTTTTATGCTTGATGTTTTTTAGGATTATCCCTCTATTGCTCATCTGGTACAGAAACTTAGTGAGAACAATATTCAGACAATCTTCGCTGTTACGGAAGAGTTTCAGGCGGTCTATAAGGTAAATAAATTGCTTTGAAGTCATTAAAATGGCTTTATTTGAAATTAGAATAATTGTGGAAGTGAGTGATCATGGAAGTAATATTTTGCTACTCATTTTTATTGTTTTCATGTATTTACTTTTAAGCCTTTTTTACTTGTTCAAATCAAAACTGAGTGTGTGTGCAATATCCAGGGGAAAAGTGCCCCTTCTCCCTGCCACCCTACACTTCACAGGTAGGAGGGAGTGGAGAACACATTTGCAGTGCTAATTTTTGTGAACATTTTTACAGCAAAATAGCTGAGGGGGGTGTGGACACTGAATCAAGAGACACGCTTATGAAAGAACATATTTTGTCCCTTATGGTCTATTTATATTCCTGATGTTTAAAATTAGCTAAACTGCTCTATGTGATTGTGCAATAGGAAATGACCGTGTAAAGGAGATGCATATTTTTCCTTGTTTTAACCTAACAAGGTGGTTTTTTGGTTTGGGGTTTTTTTAACTGTATTGAAATTGTAAGTTTTTTTCTTTTTTCTCTTGGAAAAAGATATCTGCCTAACTTTAATGCGTTCTTTAATTGTGGTTGAATACACGTTGTACGTGGTAAACTTCTACAATAGTAGGTCTTAGTATTCTGTTACCAAATTTAGCATGAAAATTCAAAAGGGAAGAAAAGGATGAATATTCATTTATGTAGTAGTGCTGTGTACAAGCTCCTCAAAAATTGTGATGATCATTGGCAACACTGTCGCTTTGTTTTTTGAAGTACTTATCTTGACTACTTAATCCACTAATGCATTATATCACCATTTATACCACAAATTATATTTTGTTTGCTAGTAAGACTGTAATTTTCCTTGTGTTTTTGTAAATGTTGAAAGGAACTGAAAAATCTGATACCAAAATCAGCGGTGGGAACGTTGTCTTCAAACTCCAGCAATGTGATTCGGCTGATCATTGATGCGTACAATGTAAGTTCAGATTTTATTTGGCATGTATTTATATTTCTTGCTCCTAAATTATTATGAGTTTTTCAAGCAGAGACTCCAGAGTGGTTTAGTTAGTACACAACAGAATAAATACACCCCATTCCTATAAAATCACATTAGACATTCAGGCACTGTGGCAATAACAGGTTAGATGACTAGAAATATACATTCTTAAAGCCATTTAAAGTGACATTACAAGGAAAAGTTACCATCCATGTTTTCCCCGTCAAAACATAAAATCCACAACCAAAGCCCATACTGTTTCTTCAGGATCTTCACTTCTTGCTTTTCTTCCAAGTAAAAGCAAAAAAATACCATTTTGCAACCTCTTGATCCCAAAGGACGTGTCTACGTCAGCGTCAGGGACTCCTGGGGTTTGGTCCCCAGACACTTTCTTCCTTGCTATGTTTCATGTAGCTGAGCCCCATTTCTAACTTGGAGTACACAGGGCAAATAAGTGCCTCCAGTGTCTGTGGAAACCTGCCCTGACCCTGTATAACAGGATTCAGCCATGAGGAGTCATCACAATGTGCCTTTGGGCATCCGTGTCCTGGTACTTCTTGGCACATTGGAGTTCCCATAATTCCAATGTGCCTGTGGGACTGGGGCTTAGACCATGCATAGCTGTATAATGTCTTTTCTTCAGCAAAATGCTTATGCAACTCAATTTGAAGTTAGCTAATAACTGTCGTTTTAGTCCCTTTCTTCAGAGGTTATCCTGGAGAATACTAAGCTACCAAAAGGAGTGACAATCAGTTATAAGTCTTTCTGCAAGAATGGAGTGAATGACACACAAGAAGATGGAAGGAAATGTTCTAACATTTCAATTGGAGATGAGGTAATTTACTGTACATGTGCTGCTACTCAAATACAAAGTTCATTTGAAGTGTCTAGCACAGTATGTCTTTTTAATAGTACAGACAAATCTCCTTTTAGTAATGTGGCACTCCATTTCTTTTTCTTTGCAGGTTAGATTTGAGATTAACATAACAGCTAATGAATGTCCAAAGAAAGAACAAAATGAAACAATTAAAATTAAACCACTGGGATTCACTGAAGAAGTGGAAATTTATCTCCAGTTCATCTGTGAATGTCAGTGTCAAAGTGAAGGAGAACCTAATAGTCCAGCCTGCCATGAAGGAAATGGAACATTTGAATGTGGTGCATGCAGGTAAATAAATAACATTTTGTTTGTTGTTGCAAAAGAGAAATATGAGCAACACCTTTCTTTCCTTAATTAGGGTTTACTTGCGTTTACTAATTTTTTTTTGAGAAATGACAAGGATTACTGTTATAGGCCTATTTCTTCTAGGATATTTTGAAATACAGTAATCCCTCAAATTTTGCGGGTGTTAGGGTCTGGTCAATGCCCACAAAGTCTGTAATCTGCAAAGACAGGTGGCTTGTGAATATGCAAATACGCCACACCCATCGCCCATCCGCCGTGGGAGTGCTGTGGGGCGTTCCCGGCATTGCCCCGTGCCCTGATAGGACAGGGGAGTGAAGGGAATCTCTTGACACCTCCCCACCCAGAGAGTCCCCAGGGAATCCCTGGGCTGGCTGCACCGCTGCCACAGGGACTCCATGGCTCTCGGTGGCAAGGGCGCAGTGCTGAGCCCCTCCAGGGCGTGTGGGGCTCTGTCTGCCCTGGACTTTACATGTTTCACATTAGATATCAGGCAGATTTGTGGAGTTGAATGAAGGTGCCTGCCACAAGGTGGCAGCCAATGGGGGAATTGGCAAAAAAGCAAATTGTGTTTAAACCTGGGGCATCCAGGGCATGGGGCTCTGGAGCGCTTGGGGCTTGGGGGGAGGAATCCAGCTGTCCAGCTCTCCATCCTCCCACCCCCACGCAGTGCTAGCCCCAGCCTGAGCCGAGCAGTGGCAGATGAGCCCGAGCCAAGCCGATGTTTCGCATTAGATATCAGGCAGATTTGCCTGGTCTTGCTTGTGAGCAGAGGCAGCCTTTGCGCTGCCTGCAACCGGCCGGTCGGGCACCACTTCTGTCTGCAAGTGAGACCAGGAGGCAGCAAGTAAGTCAGAAAGGTTGGAGCCTTTTTTTCCTCCCCCAAGAACTCTGCAGCAAAAATGAAAACTGCGTCTGGGAAAACCTTGAAATGGGAGTGGTAAGAGACAAGTGGTTAAGATCTTCTCTAGGAAAACAAGATCCAGGTCCTTGGATAACAGTTTTTGTTCCTGCTCAGTGAACTGTAATTGAAACAAAACATAGAATCCTCATTCCTCATGGTTTAATATGTGACTTAATAAAAATAAAGCAGAAGATACTGACTAAACTCTTAGAGGACTTTTTGTGTAAGATGGACTGACATCTGCCTGGTGAAGTGTTGGTAGTTTGAAAGTGTTCGATGTTTGAAAGACCAAAGCATGACTCCCTAACTGCTTATTGCTCTCTAAGTTGAGGAATAAGGCATTGTGTGTCCGGTATTTGTGGTCCATTGCCTCATTCTGTAGTCAGTTTTTGATGTTTAAATAAGAGCAGATTTTCCCATCTTTATGTAGAAAGGCTTCTATACTAGGTGCAACTGTCACTGATGTCCCTGTGGTTTCACGTGGGTGAGAACAGACCTGTGGGTAAAGCACACCCTTTTATTTTTGTAGCAGTAGCAGTTTCCAGTGAACTGTTTGCTCTGATGGACACTCTATAACAGTCTGTCCATCACTGATGGCAAGGAGAACAACCTCCATGTGTTCATTAACATTTCAACCTTGATAAGGAGAAGTGCTGATCCCCAAAGATCTCAGTTCAGCAGCTCTAAAGATCGTCTTCTCTCCTACTCAATTGATATTCATATGAAGTCTTTTCATTGAAATATGACAGCAGGTACAGTAAAGAGTCGCTGTCATCTAAAAATAATGACTCTTCTGTCACATGAGAGAGATAGCAGAGGTAACTCAGAGGTGGTGACATGTATTTTCTCATCTGGAATATCAGGTGAGACAATCAGCATAAGAGCAACTTAGTCCAGTTTGCTGCAGTGCATTCAAGAATGGGTACGCAGACCTCAGCTGGCAATTCTATCTGAAGTTTAACTTGGAACATCCCCTGAGAGGGAAGTCACTTTTCCCCCTGTTCTTTGTGC
>WEKX01008964.1:86431-134811 GCA_013390025.1 Pitta sordida | reverse complement strand
TAATGTGGCACTCCATTTCTTTTTCTTTGCAGGTTAGATTTGAGATTAACATAACAGCTAATGAATGTCCAAAGAAAGAACAAAATGAAACAATTAAAATTAAACCACTGGGATTCACTGAAGAAGTGGAAATTTATCTCCAGTTCATCTGTGAATGTCAGTGTCAAAGTGAAGGAGAACCTAATAGTCCAGCCTGCCACGAAGGAAATGGAACATTTGAATGTGGTGCATGCAGGTAAATAAATAACGTTTTGTTTGTTGTTGCAAAAGAGAAATATGAGCAACACCTTTCTTTCCTAATTAGGGTTTACTTGCATTTACTAATTTTTTTTTGAGAAATGACAAGGATTACTGTTATAGGCCTATTTCTTCTAGGATATTTTGAAATACAGTAATCCCTCAAATTTTGCGGGTGTTAGGGTCTGGTCAATGCCCACAAAGTCTGTAATCTGCAAACACAGGTGGCTTGTGAATATGCAAATAAGCCACACCCATTGCCCATCTGCCACGGGAGTGCTGTGGGGCGTTCCCGGCATTGCCCCGTGCCCTGATAGGACAGGGGAGTGAAGGGAATCTCTTGACACCTCCCCACCCAGAGAGTCCCCAGGGAATCCCTGGGCTGGCTGCACCGCTGCCACAGGGACTCCATGGCTCTCGGTGGCAAGGGCGCAGTGCTGAGCCCCTCCAGGGCGTGTGGGGCTCTGTCTGCCCTGGACTTTACATGTTTCACATTAGATATCAGGCAGATTTGTGGAGTTGAATGAAGGTGCCTGCCACAAGGTGGCAGCCAATGGGGGAATTGGCAAAAAAGCAAATTGTGTTTAAACCTGGGGCATGCAGGGCATGGGGCTCTGGAGCGCTTGGGGCTTGGGGGGAGGAATCCAGCTGTCCAGCTCTCCATCCTCCCACCCCCACGCAGTGCTAGCCCCAGCCTGAGCCGAGCAGTGGCAGATGAGCCCGAGCCAAGCCGATGTTTCGCATTAGATATCAGGCAGATTTGCCTGGTCTTGCTTGTGAGCAGAGGCAGCCTTTGCGCTGCCTGCAACCGGCCGGTCGGGCACCACTTCTGTCTGCAAGTGAGACCAGGAGGCAGCAAGTAAGTCAGAAAGGTTGGAGCCTTTTTTTCCTCCCCCAAGAACTCTGCAGCAAAAATGAAAACTGCGTCTGGGAAAACCTTGAAATGGGAGTGGTAAGAGACAAGTGGTTAAGATCTTCTCTAGGAAAACAAGATCCAGGTCCTTGGATAACAGTTTTTGTTCCTGCTCAGTGAACTGTAATTGAAACAAAACATAGAATCCTCATTCCTCATGGTTTAATATGTGACTTAATAAAAATAAAGCAGAAGGTACTGACTAAACTCTTAGAGGACTTTTTGTGTAAGATGGACTGACATCTGCCTGGTGAAGTGTTGGTAGTTTGAAAGTGTTCGATGTTTGAAAGACCAAAGCATGACTCCCTAACTGCTTATTGCTCTCTAAGTTGAGGAATAAGGCATTGTGTGTCCGGTATTTGTGGTCCATTGCCTCATTCTGTAGTCAGTTTTTGATGTTTAAATAAGAGCAGATTTTCCCATCTTTATGTAGAAAGGCTTCTATACTAGGTGCAACTGTCACTGATGTCCCTGTGGTTTCACGTGGGTGAGAACAGACCTGTGGGTAAAGCACACCCTTTTATTTTTGTAGCAGTAGCAGTTTCCAGTGAACTGTTTGCTCTGATGGACACTCTATAACAGTCTGTCCATCACTGATGGCAAGGAGAACAACCTCCATGTGTTCATTAACATTTCAACCTTGATAAGGAGAAGTGCTGATCCCCAAAGATCTCAGTTCAGCAGCTCTAAAGATCGTCTTCTCTCCTACTCAATTGATATTCATATGAAGTCTTTTCATTGAAATATGACAGCAGGTACAGTAAAGAGTCGCTGTCATCTAAAAATAATGACTCTTCTGTCACATGAGAGAGATAGCAGAGGTAACTCAGAGGTGGTGACATGTATTTTCTCATCTGGAATATCAGGTGAGACAATCAGCATAAGAGCAACTTAGTCCAGTTTGCTGCAGTGCATTCAAGAATGGGTACGCAGACCTCAGCTGGCAATTCTATCTGAAGTTTAACTTGGAACATCCCCTGAGAGGGAAGTCACTTTTCCCCCTGTTCTTTGTGCAATTTTTGTAGCCTTTTTATTGTATGACTTTAAATTAAGGTTACATTTTCAATCATGTTTTTACCTTGCAGATGTAACGAAGGACGTATTGGAAGACTATGTGAATGTAGTACAGATGAAGTAAACAGTGAGGATATGGACGCTTACTGCAGGAGAGAGAACAGCACAGAAATATGCAGTAACAATGGGGAGTGCATTTGTGGACAATGCGTATGCAAGAAAAGAGAAAACACCAATGAAGTGTATTCTGGCAAATACTGTGAATGTGACAACTTCAACTGTGATCGATCAAATGGTTTAATCTGTGGAGGTGAGAAACTACCTGCTTCGGGTCTCTGCAGGGAGCAAAGCTGGTCAGCTGTTTTCAAGTCTGTCATTTCTACCCAGTAGAACTGGGATGCTTAGCTTAAAGGTCACAGTCACTTGATAACAAAGATGAAAATATCCACAAGTTTCGTGATTGAGAGCACTCTACCTATCAGTAAAACAACCTTCTAAACAATTGTGTTAATACACATTTCACCTTCCTTGAATCACAGCTCCAAGAAGGACATGAACTGAACTTGATTTCTGCTGTTTGTTACAGAGTTACCCTCAGGTATTATAGTACAGAATGCTGAGACAACTGTTCTGAGATTATAGTGTTATACTGGCTCAGTGTAACCGCGGCATCAATAGAAAGAGATTGATCTCAGCTTTCTTGTAGTAGTGAGTGCTTGACAGAATACCAGTGAGATGCTTGAGACTGTTCTAAAAGGTATGTGAAGATTAGAATGTGCGAGATCCAGAAAAACACCTTAAGCATTTGAAGCAAGACTTTCTTTGGTGACAGTTAATTCCTGAAATCAAAAGCAATGTAAAAAATCATTCAGCAGCCAGTATCTAAGTTGTTTTGCTGCATATATCATTGTCCTGTAACTTCCCTAGATTGCTTCCACGTGGAAATATTTGGTAGGAGTATTAACTACTACCTCAGTTTTGTCTTTGATACAGAAATAAAACTGAAGCCACTAACTGAGTGATGAGGTTACTCATTCTGCTCAGAATATGTTATTGCTCACCAGCTCCACAGAGAATGGGAGCAGTGGTGGTGTTCTAAAATACATGATGACATGTTAAGTATTGACTGAAACACTTTATTCTCAATTGAGGAGGGTTGTGGCCAAAGATCTTTACATGTCATCCAGATCACCTTTCTGGAGATAGAGGCATCTTGTTACCTGTGTATGCAGCATAAGGAGCATGAAGCTGGATTGAGTGTGGGAGGTCAGAAGTGCAGCAGCTGAATGGTGGTATCCTGTGGAGCCAAAGGTGTTTTATTTTTCTGTGTTCTGAAGTCTTAGTGCATTCCTCATCTTGTTAGGTCTTGCTTTATATATTTGTTTAGTGATAGATAGAAAGACGGGAATAACCAACTTATCTCTGTATATACAAAGTTGTGAACTGAAGCAGTGCTGCAATGCTCTCCAGCCAGGGGATATGGTCATCACATTATACTGTTCTCCTTGATCATATTTCTCTAGTCTTGTTATTTTGTTCATGAAAGGAAATCCAAATGTAGGAGAATGGGAAAAGGAGAGAAATACCTGCAAATAGTTTTTCAAGGAGCTAATATTTTTTTGTACCTTTTAATTAGTTAGTCTACATTACCTCTCCACTGAGATTTCTCTTCCTTTTATCTGCCCTGAAATGGTGAACATTTAGTATTTCTTGCTGTCACAATTTTTATGTTTTATATTAGATATGATTTCACTGAAATACCTTTTCAATGCACAGGAAACGGTATCTGCAAATGCAGAGTGTGCGAGTGTTTCCCCAACTTCACTGGCAGTGCCTGTGATTGTTCCTTGGATACTGCACCGTGTATGGCATCTAATGGGCAGATTTGCAATGGAAGAGGAACCTGTGAATGTGGCACCTGCAACTGTACAGATCCCAAATTCCAAGGCCCCACGTGTGAAATGTGTCAGACTTGCCTCGGTGTCTGTGCAGAGCACAAGTACGTACCTGGAAAGCCAACTCCCAGCTTCTCTGCATTTGAGTTTGTGATATTATATGTGTGGATTTTTAAGACAAAGGCTTTGACAGTTGAAACTTCAGCTAAGCTCTTTGCTTGAAACTTTTATTCTCAAATACTGTTGAGAAAGACTAACCTGACAACCAAAAATAAAACCTAGCCCTGTGTGGGCCAGTGAAATTTGCAAATGCACGTTTTTAGAAACTAAGCATTTTCTGCATGAAAATTTTGAAAGAAGTTTGGTATTAGTGGCTGAGCTGATTCCTGTGCAGTTGACTTTGTCCTGAGAAAAAAACCTAAGTCTTTTAGTATAAAAATCCTGTTCAGTCTGCTTTTACAATGAGTTACTCAGAGTGATACCCCTCTGTAAAGCTTGTGACTCAGATTGTTGTTTTTAACCTGTCCATGTCTCAGATACTGTTTCACTGTAAATATCCTGTTTCTTCTCTGCCTTCTCTGAGAGTATTCATTTTCCAGGTAGAGGTGTTGAAAAAGTTTGGGGTTTTTTTCTGTCTTTGAAGGTTATGGGTCCTCCAGGGAAAGGGGAACTTATTAAAAGGGCTTTTGTTTATCTCAAGGTACATAAAGACTGCTAAAAAGCTGTGCCTTGCTTTATTTTTTCCAAGGGCTGGTTTTTCTTCAGGTTTTTTTCCTGCCATGTTTTCTCCTTTACATTTCTTTAGATTAAATGCTAGAAAAGTTCTGTGAACGTACTAAAAAGCATTGCTTCTGGTTTGTACCTCCACAGGGATTGTGTCCAGTGCAGAGCTTTTCAAAAGGGAGAAAAGAAGGACACGTGTACTCAGGAATGTGGGCATTTCAATATGACACTGGTGGAGAGCCGGGACAAGTTGCCACAGCCAGGACAGCCCGATCCTTTGTCTCATTGCAAAGAGAAGGATGTTGATGATTGCTGGTTCTACTTCACATACTCTGTCAACTCAAACGGTGAAGCCAATGTCCACGTGGTGGAGACCCCAGGTAGGAAGAGGATGTTGCCTGTTCTCCTGTTGTTGTTAGTTTTGGTGCAGTTGTGCATTATGTAGTAGCTTTGGTGGATTTAGGTGTGTCAGGTGCATTCAGAAATAGGTACCTGTTCCCTGAGTGACGGCTGTGGATGTTTGAGGGGCTTTAGAAAAACAAAAGTCTCCCTAGATCTAGATTTTTCTAACTCTTAGGCTGACACAAACAGATTCTGTTTTTCAAAAACAAAAAGTCAATCAGATAAGTTTTTGTGCAAACGTTTCCTGTCTCCTCTTGGCATACTTTGAGGGCTTAGTTTAACTGTCCTGTAGCAAGTCCTAGTTAGATAAATTTTCATAGTTTCATAGGTTTTTTTATCAGGTTTGTGCTACAGGTTATAAACAATGTTGTCTGTGGGGCGTTGTTGCGTTTTTTCTTTACTTAATAATTTGGGACCAGTGCACATAACATTGTGTACTGTGCTGCAAATTGCTTGAGTTATTTCATGCTAGCAGACTGCTTTTACTTAACTGAGGTGCCTTCAATAATACATCCCCAAAACCTTTTACTTAGTTAAACCTTAATAGTTCAATCTCATGATACAAAAAGGCAAGAATAATTCTGTAACTCAATCAGTAATTTACCATTTATTTACCAAGAGCATTGTTAGTCTGAACTACTGGATGTTGTAAAATTTCTGCTTGTGTAAATCAGCAATGTGTAATCTCCTGATTTTTATAAGCCTGATAACAAATGCAAACCTTAAAGGTTTAGTGCTGTGTTCTACTTGAGGGATTTTCAGAATTGATGATTTTGGTGATCATCACTTAATACAGACCCGTGGCTAGTGGCTCTTAGAAATAAATACTGCTTCAATTCAGAATGTTTAGAGTCTCTGCAAATATAGTCCACAGTATAGAGGAGAACCTTGATCTCCACGACAAGTCACAGCTTCCCTGTGCTTTTGGGGTCCGACCTTGTCTTCATGTATTTTCTTCAACTTCTGTTGTCTGAGCTGAGCCCATGGTGCCCATCCTGCGCAAGGAGGCACTTTAACTCTGTGCCATACAAGTGCAGAAGGAACAAGCTCTGGTCAGTAGAGCTGTATTCAGTGGAGCAGACACTTTTTCCTTACTGGTTCCCAAGGAATTCCTGTCATGTCCCTTCCCCCTTCCCTTGCCTTGCAGATGCAGCTACAAAGATAAGGAGCCTGCAGTGTGGAGGAAGCTTTGTTCTATTGACTGCACAGGAGTTGCATTTATTTGCTTCTGACTCAGGCTTTTGCAGAGGCCAATGCACATTCTGAGAATTTTGTATTAATAGTAGAGTTGGGTTTTAATTTGGAGGATTATTATTTCTGTGTCAGTCACCTTAAATCGCTTTGCATCTGTATAACTCTTTTCAAACACATCATTTGCTTTTTTGGGAAGTACATGATACTTTCTTCCATAGAAGATACACCTTTTTGTAAACCTTGATTTCAGCAGAGATCAGTTCCTTGGGTGAGGAAATACCCTTAAAAATAAAAATCTATCTCAGAGGAAAAGTTATTGTTTATCTCTATATATTAACACTAACAGCCTTCTGAGGTAAAAATGGAGAGCTCCCTTTTTCTGAAAGTCTCTTGACAGCGTACATGGCCCTGTTTTATTGGTCTGGATTTGTACTCCGGCTGGTTTATCCCTCCTGCACCACCTTTGACTTGGAGCTCTTGTATGTTTAAAATAATTGCTAGTTATTTACTATTCATACTCTAGATGAATAGCTTAAGGGGTTAGGAGTGAATAGACTTTATCATGAGAACAGGAGTCGTTCTATTGCTAAGTTCAGACACAAATTAGAAGGATAAAAATAAGCTGGCATGTTACAGGATGTACATATTCCAAAAATCCTGTTATTTGAAAGGAAAGCAGTATTGGCATACCTGGTATTCAAAATACTGGCTTTAGTACAAAATCAGATGTTAAAAGCATCTCGATATGCATTACCTTTCCTATCTTGTAAAATCATGTTTCCCCTCCTGTGTTGCCTAGAGTGCCCCAGCGGTCCTGACATCATTCCCATTGTAGCTGGTGTAGTTGCTGGAATTGTTCTTATTGGACTTGCATTGTTATTGATTTGGAAACTACTAATGATCATTCATGACAGAAGAGAATTTGCTAAATTTGAAAAGGAGAAGATGAATGCCAAGTGGGATACGGTAAGTCAGGAGGCTTTTCTGTGTATAAAAGCTGCAGTAGCAGAGAATAGAAGAGTTTTGTTCATGCGCTTTAAGTATTTCAGATTGTAACCAACCCCCTTAGAAAAGTACTTCTTGAGTTAGAAAATTGAGTAGTGACTTGGGTTTAAATAACATTTCAGAGAGAATTGTTCATCCTGTGGCAGAATAGTTCAGCTTTGCAGTTCTACCACACGTATTATTAAAACGTTATTAGAAAGATGAGTCACTTCTATATAAAAACCAATTTTGAATTTTAAAATTTTGAGTTTTAAAAATTTTGAGCTCATTGAGGAGATCTTGTAAATACTTACACAGGGATAATTGGGAGACTTCACTATCGTCACAGAATCACAGCTGGTTTGTTGAAATCTTCCCAGCTCTTTGTCAGCAGAGAAGTGTGCAAGAAAAACAAGCCCGTGGTGGTCTATAGGCTTTCATGGGCTCTGTGAAAGGGGGTTGCTGCCTCTGGGAAATGTTAGGAATCTGCTAATCAAGATCTCCTTCAGTGCAGTTCTGGAGAAGTCAACACCCACATGTGTTTGATAAGAGATTACTTTAAAAGGTGTTGTAAGAAGCCTTTTGGTTTTATTTAAGAAAATTAATTCTATTCTGGTTAAAACAAAACTACTAACACTTTTCATGATATATAACGTGGTTTTTTTCAGTGATAGTTGAGAATGTTACTTTTCTTTTTCCTGTTGAATTATTCGATATTGACCATTTCTTTTACTTCAGCAAGAAAATCCTATATACAAGAGCCCTATTAACAATTTCAAGAATCCAAACTATGGACGTAAAGCTGGTCTCTAAGTCTCAGTTTGTATCTCCTTTCATTTTCTTTCCTTTTTTTCCCCTTTGCATGTCACTTCGAACTCACTGTGTGTCACAGTCAGTTAATCAGTTTGAGTCCTGCTCAGTTTATCTGTTGCTGCTTTGATTGGGGGGTTTTCAAGAATGAAGCTTGAAAATATTTAACTGATTTTGACAGCAAGATTGCTAACTTACTAATACTACCAATGCTGGCTTAAACTATTCTATGAGTGATTATTTTTATTTTAATTTTTTTTGCTAAATGGGCAGATACATAATAGAACAGCTTTGAGGACTGAAGAGTCTCTTTGGATTGTGGAGAGGCAAATGGAAGGCTTTGTCTTCTATTTCCTCAAATCAGCAGTCAGTCTGCTTAAATCTGATATATTTGCTAAGATAGGCTAGATACTCCTAAAATATCCTAGCCTATAAATATCACTGTTTTTATTAAAAGAACTCTGGGAACGTTCAGAGTAGCTTTACTCTTTTTTAAATTGCTTCAGCATATTAGCCTGGTATAGAACTAGTCTGTTACTAAAGTATGAAATGCATATACTCATTTTATCATTGATATGCATCTTATTTTTTTTTATCCTTATTTCTATTCATACTGGCAATATCACAGTCCTTTTAGCCCAGCCAACTGGAGGGTGTCCATAGGGGGAAAAAAAAATAATAGGACAGGGGAAACGTTCTTGTCCCCTCTAGAAGCTTTTTCCACTCAATTTCTTAGTCCCACCTAAATTTTGCCTGAGCACCTCATTTCTGTTTGGAAGTGCTGAGTTTGGTTCTCTTCACTCCCAACACACCAGGAGAAGCAGCAGCATCCAGGAGAGCAAGTCAGTAAAGCAGAAGTGATGAGCGGATACCTTCTGGGGACTTGGAGATTTCACTTCCTTGAGTGCTGAGGTGGTTCTCCTCCTTCCCTGGGATGCCCAGCTGCTGGGGAAGGAATGAGAAGGGGAGGATGAGATAGGGAAGGGATGTCAGAAGAGCAGTGAGGATGTACAGAGATCAGATTAGAGAGAGGAGAATGAAGAAACTGGGAATGCAGCATATCCCTTAAATATCCATGTGGCATCTTTCAGAAGCCAGTGGAAGGAAGCGATTTCTGTCTGCTGTCTCCCTTTTCAGTGTTACACTCATAAGATTTCATAAAGGAAAAATGAGGGCAGAAAGCAGGAACTGAGAGTATTTTAAGTTCTTACTTGCTCTCACTCTGACAAAAATTCCAAATACTTCATGTAGAGTTCTGAGCTCTTCCTGATGAAATAGACTTTCTCTTTGCAGTTGTTTCACTTTCCAGTGTGTCCAAAGTGGATTGTAAAAATGTTCATTTTGCTTGCTACATCGACCACATTCACCTTCTTTTTCTTTTTCTTCTCAGAGTCAATTATGCTGATGAGGAAATTGAGTTATTGGTCCTTTCTCTAACACTTCACATACTCCATCTTGTTAAGCCTGTTACCTGCTTTTCTGCTGTTCACCTAATTGTGTTCTTTCAGTTGCATGCAGGACAAGCATCTAACAAAGCATGCAGTGTGTATCTTCCATGCTCTCCTTCTCTGCCCTGTGACTGTTCAGGATGTAATGTCCTAAGTGCTGCTAGTTCTCCTCAAAACACATTTCCTGCAGAAAGTTTTCCTCTTGTGTAATTAGAGGGATGTACTTCTGCCCTTTTGGCTCACGAAGATGTGAGGATGAAAAGTATGAGAGAATGTGGGTTTTCTCAAGCGTGACTTTATTATTTTTGGTTTCATAGAAGTATCAGAATTCTTGGGAGGGAGTAAGCCGGGTTTAGATTTATCGACCACTGGAAGGGAGAGGGTCGGTATTGGCAGAATACGTGACCCATGGGATGTAAAAGGAAGTCCTCCTTTTCCCTATAGCTGATTTTCTGGTGGTTTTAGATTATTGCCACAGCCTTCCATTGAGGTGAAGAGTTGCCTTGTGTCGCCAAGGCAAGGAAGTCATCTGAAATCTCAGATGCCCTCCCGGTTTTTGCCCATCCTCCCGGGAAAGGAGCAGCCATGGTTTGTGCCGCCCTCTGGCCAGGGCCTTCCCTTCATCCCCAGGAACAGCCGCCCCCTGCCCCGCATTCCTGCCAAACAACGCTGGATATCAGTGGGAGCTGGAAATAGTCAGAACATTGAGCAATGCATGTGGATGAATTTAAATCCTCTGGAGTCCAGCTTCTTACAGTGACTTAGGTCTTAAGCCCCCTAGGAAGGTAATGTAAGTGACTGTGGAAACAGTAGGTCCCTGGAGAAAAAGGAATAAGGAGGTCCATCAAACATCCCATATATGTTACAGATTCATCTTTATGCAACACTGGACTGTTATCCTCTGAACCACCCAATCTAGATGAAAGCGAATACTCTTGCAAGAACATAGCTCTTACTGTTTAGCTGTAAACACTTTTCAAAAGTACCTCCATCTTTATTTTATGTATCTGACTCAATCTTGTATATTGTTACTGTTTGTTGATTTAAATTTTGATTTAAGTGTGCATGGAGTTTTTAGTTAGAGGGGCATGTGGTAGATATGTTTTCCCTAACTTTGCATGCTTAAACCGGTGTATTCTCTGCAGCAGCATAAAGAAAAGGGGGTTATTTAAAACCAGTATTTGTCTAAGACAGCAAGTTTGGAATGCTTATTTTAATGATGAGTTATCTGCAGAAGACCCTGCCAAGCCAGGCCTAGGGCGAGGTGATGGAGTATGGCCAGAACAGCCAGGGCTGTTAATGTCTCGTGGAACAGAGCAGAGAAGCAGTTGCAGGTGCATCGGGTGCCAGTGTTGTGGTTATAGGCAGCAAAGCCTCAAAAGCTGTTTGGCTGATCAGATGTCAGGTTGAATTGTTATGAATATTGACTAAATCTCCATTATTTGGAATGGAAACCAAGACACTCACCTGCCACTGGGAGGCACTTAGTCAAATGCTTTATTCAGTGACCTAAATCCTACTCTGTGCTTCTGAGAAGCACAAGTAGAGGGATGGCAGGACAGTGTTTCAATATCCTTTTAACTAGGGCTTATACTAAATAAAGAGCATGTAAATTTCAAATTTTGACTTCTCTTCAAAAAGCGTTATAGTAAAAAAATTACAACCTTATTATGCAAATTGCATTTTAAGCTTGAATTCCGTGTTCAAATCAGTTTTATGAATAGCACCTAGCAAATTTCCAAGTTTTATTCCTAACCTTTAGACCCATTCCTGTACTATGTCATAAAAGTTCTCTCTCTTTTAAAAACTAGGAAATACAAGTATACATCTCCCTCTAGTCAGTTTTGTAAAATGTTGAAGGTTAAAAGCACAGTATAACAAGTGTCACATAACGCCTTGCCGTGGAAGAGCTGTGCAATAACTTCTAGTCTGCACATGACACACCCTGTTAGGCTTAAACATCATGAACTTTACTGATTTATATTTTTAAGAATTCTCCATTAAAACTTTTTAAGGGAATAAACAATGTGCATCGCCAAGAACTTTGAGACATAATGAAATACTTTTGTTACAGCTTAAATCCTTCATCCCTGGACGTTTTTCCAGTTTCATTTATATCTTACTATTGCAAACCTTTTTACTAAAAATATGGGAGTCGGTCATAATTTTGCCTTGATTGATTAATCTGGCTGGGAACTAGCCACATCACACTATTTCCATGATTCAAAACCTAATAAAAATGCCAGCCAAACACAGCTCCCCATCCCTTCCAGACCAGTAGCTGATACCCTTTTAATCATGACAGCATTAACCTAGGAACTGATAGAAGGGAGAAAGGGCCTTTTTCTGTTACAACATTGAATTTGTGAAGTCCAGCTGGCACTGGACACCCAGTCTCTAGGGTCTGAGGAGGGTTGGATATGCCTCCTTAGTTCTTACGTGTTAGAGAAGCTGGCTTTGAGGAGAAATACCCTTTTGCTGTGAAAGGAACCACTACATGGCCTTCCTCAGCAGCAGCTGCTGTTGTTGGAGCAGACCAGTTCACTTGACCACGTCTTGGAAATTAAAGGCAATGCATGTCCTGGGAACTGTGATAGGAAAATTTCACATCAAATTAGTTACTTGCTTGCCTTGTCAGTTTTGGCACATACTGTGGCATTCCTAGTTGATTTTCCAGGTTTATGGCCTTGAAAAGTAGACACCTGGTGTTTGTGTGTCCATTAATTGACTGTAGGAAAAATTGGTTTAACCTGAAGTATTTTAAATGCTGTTTAACTTGATAGAGTTGAATTAGTATGGTTATATCGGCCATCTCAGACTGGGGGGAGAATTTTAAAGGGAGAGAGATTCTCTTACTGCTGCTGAGGGCCAGATCCAGCCCTGCCAGAAGAGCACTCCGGCTGACAACTGCACTGTGCTGAATGTGCTCAGGAATTATTTGTGTCTGCACAGAAGAGCTTCCTCCTGGCAAACAGCATTCATTTAGGCTGACGTTCAGGTTGTGATAAGAGCTCAGTACTGCAGCTCCAGGCTGTACCTCACAGTAGCCATTTCTCCTGTGAAGATTTATCTGTTAATTTTGCGTTCAGGCTGGTTGTCTGAGGTGTGCAAGGATGTCATAAATGCAGTAAGATTTACTGAGATAGAAGAAAACCTGAGAACAAGGGAAGCTTAAAATAAGCTTAATTTAGAAGTTTTTAAATCTCAGCAAGAGACATGCAAGCAGTTGTTCTATAGGCTTGTCTCATATCAGTGCAGGTAATGTTTTTATTACAGCATCTGCACCAGTGTAGAAATTTCTTTGTTTTATCTGTGCAGTTTACCCATTTTGGGGGTAGAGGGGCCTGCAGGAATGAGAATGACAAGTACTGAATGTTCAACATAAATATTGACTGTGCATTAGCAAAACACTGGAAGTCTTTCCACTTTGTTTCTAGAATTAAAGTATAACACAAGATAAACTATTTAAATGTTTATTATAGCAGAGTGTGGTCTGTGGTCAGTCATGGTGTCGAGCAGTATTGTTTACAGTTTTGTTCTTCCTTAAGAAATACCCTGGGCTGCAGACCCCTGGGTGATGGCTCAGCCCTGAGAGGAGCACAGAGCTTCAGCTGCTCCAAGGGAGTGTGTGGTGCAAAAGGAACAGGACTGTGCTAACCCTTGGCTTTTTTGATCAGATGCGCATGCCCTGCCTCAAGTTGTTAGAGGGAAAACTAGTTTGACTTAAGCTGTTTGTGTGTACAAATAAAACATTAATGGGTAATTTCTTAAGCTAATTTTTACACTTCCTGAAAACACGTTGCTTTTTTATCATCTCTTTAAATGTTAATACTTCTTTTTTTTTCTTTTTCTAGGGTGAAAATCCTATTTACAAGAGTGCAGTGACAACTGTGGTCAATCCTAAATATGAGGGAAAATGAACACTGCTTGTATGACTTCACAACACTGTATGCAGCATAGCAATTTTTGTAGTCACAGTAAGATAGATTTAGGGCAAACTGCAGTGATTTTACTAATTGATTACATATAGGTTTGTTTTCCTGTGTGAAAATGTACCATATGTAATTTTTTTTACTTTTAATTTTGGTTTGTTTTTTTTTTTTTTCCAAATAAAAGTAATTGGTGCCAGAGGTTGGACAAAAAGCAAAAAAAAAAACAACTTGAGACTGTGTAGCCTAGTCAGCCCAGGTCACATGGTGCCTTTCTGACCTTTCCCATTCCCGTGCTGTGAATCCGGGTCTTCTGCAGGGAGTGATATCACATGGAATGACTGGGAGGGAAGGGGTTAAAGCAATCAGCATGAGGGCTCTGCCTAGCCATTTAGTATTAAACTTTTTAGCTTTACAGGGAAATCAGGGCTTGAGTTTGCAGATGTAATTAAACTTATGTAGCAGTGGAGCTGGTGGTTAATTGGACTTCAATTGCTAGAGGTGTGATTAAGCGTATGGTAAGTTGAGTAAGCTGGAAGTGGGCAGTGTAAAAGACTGAAAAGCATGTGCATACTTATCTTTGATTTTTAAGTTGCTTATTACCGGGTTATGGTTAAAGTGAAAGTGTTTGAGAAGAATGTTAAGAAGGAAAAAAATAGCTTTAAAACACGTGCCATTACTGAAAAAGTTGCTGACTGGTAACTTGCTTAGTTTTCTTTTGTAAATTCAAGCCCTGGGTGGCAGTATCATGAAGTACCTTACCAAGACATCCTCAGATCACCTAAGGGCCTTACGTGATGCTGTGTCTTTATTCTGTAATGTTTCTTTGGTTTAAAAAGCCTGGTGCTTTGTCACCCTCCTAACCTTCGTAACGTATTTGGTTGCGATTCTTTTTGTAATATTTTTGTATCGACACAAGCTTTTTTTTCCTTTTTATTTTTAGCAGTCTTAGCTGTAAATTTGCCTTTACCCTGTAGCTAAGATTGCATAGTTCGTCATGTGACGAGTCACACATCATTCTTGACATGTGCCATGTATATTTGCCTCTGACCATTCAAACTGCATCATAGTCATATTCTTGTTTTAAGTGCCTTTTTATTTTAACAGATGTTCACTTTTTACAGTGCTATTACTGAAGTTATTTATTAAATAAAAGTACCTTGAAATACTTAGATCTCGTCTCTTTATCTTGTAGAAGTTGGTAGCATTCAAAATACCTGAAAATGGTGTCTGTACAAGAGGTAATAAACATAGTAATAATACCAGATGTGTTGTATAAAGTGCCCAAAGGCCGGGTCAGCGCTGTGCTCCAGGCAGGGACTGTTGATATTAAGCCCCTGATGTTCATTTGTGTGTGTGCTGAAGATGTTCTGTAGTTGAGTGACTGTGCCAGCAAATGGGCTGCTTGATTAATGTGCTTTCACAACACACAAAAAATGAGGAAAAATCACTGCACTTTGTAGGAAAATAAAGTCTTCTGAATTTTTTACAGAGTGTAATGTTCCAGAGAAATTATCAAAGGCCAGTCTTGCTTCCTTTGGGCTCTTGGATTTGGCAACAGGTCCATTTCCGGATGGTTGGTGCAAGTGAGAGCAAACTCACAGGTGGGAAGAAGCTGAGCAATGTACTGCTCTGGGTTAGTCCTCAGGTCATGAATGCTCTTTCTTGTATTGCCCTTCCACCTCAGGGAACCAAACCAGCCTGAGAACATCCAACCTGGCCACAAGATACCAGTGAGAGCTGCCCCTCTGTGTACAGCCCATATTGTCCCTTCCCCCTGATGCTGTCTTTACCGAATAGGAACTTGGCTGTCTCCACAAGGGATGAGATTTTTTGGGGGTGTTTGAATACATATCTCCCTTCCTAGTGCTTTTGTCACTTCCCCAACAATAAAAAATGCAGAAATTTCTTCTAAACACATTCTATATTATTTTTCCTTGAAAACTGGGACAAAGCAGCTTGAACAGAAAGGATAATTTTTACCTTTATGGCTGTTGGTTTGTCAATGTTCTAGAAAGGTTAATCCCAAATTTCTGATTTGAACTGTATCAAAATCACCTTCATATCTGTCTTTTTATGTCTTCATCATTCACAGACTGCAGAAACACTGGAATCCTGAACTCTCCAGGATTCATGTCACACAGGAAGCTGACCTTTAGGAACACTTTAGTCCACAGACTCCCATTGCCAGTCCTCCTAAATTAAGCAAATATTTAATTACATGTGTATTAACCTGTTCAAGACCACTCAACATGTTCTGCCTGGTTTCAAAGCACTTGTGGGTTGGTAGATGGCTTTTTCACAGAGATGTCAAAGGCTTTGAATTTAAGTGGCCCGTGAAGAAGAGCTTTTTTAAATCTTTGTTTGAAATGGGTGTCCAGTAGCCACTTCCAGTAGCCAGATGGAAGCTGCTTAATACCTCCAAGTGAACAGCTGATTAAATGAGAGAACAGCTCTTACAGCATCAGATTCAAGATACTGTGTCACAGGTTTAAAGCAGGATTGGATGTTCCAGCTAAGAGAGCAGGTGTAGTTCAAATACGATACAATTTAAGTACTAGAAACCAGCAGTAGCTGAGAATCATCCTTGGCTTGTAAATACTGAGCTCAGCTACTTACCCTGAATTGTGCCAGTTGGTGAAGCAGTGAACTCTCACAATGACACTGATCCCACACAAGCCAGATACAAGATCACAGCAGTGTGTGTTTGAAAGAATTACAGTTAATGTAACCATATCTCACTATCCTTAATCCATCCATTTCCCCAACTCCCTCCAGTAACTGAAGTGCTAAGATAGAACTGCTCTATGGCACTTGTTAATAAACAAGGTTTCTAATCATGGGTTGAAGCTATGACAACAAAAATACAAGTCAGCTAAAGAAAATAATTATCTGTAATCATATTGTTTATTAAGTAACATGCATGAACTAACTTTTCCACAGAATGTTGATCCTCCTGCCTTAAACTACCTCTAGGGTGCTTGGAAACTAGACTTAGCACAGTCTTGAGCACGTAAATATGAGGACATCTCAACTGATGACTGTATAATACCCTTGGGATGCTGATGGGTTTTTCCTTTTCTGCACAATTGCATCAGTCTACAATATGACTGTTTTCCATAACAAACACAAATTCATTCTCAGAGCAGCACAAAGTGTGAATAGAAAAAAAAGAAACTTTGATCTGAGTAAAATGTTGATCAAGTAGAAATTGTGCAGGAGTATGTTCTAGCTACAATATTCTACTATTTAGAGGATGTTTTCCAAGCACTTCTGTTTTTCTTCCTGAAAAACCAGAATTGCTGCCAAAGTATCCAGCAGAAAGAAAATATTTATAAGCAATTGTGAATACAAGTACCAGAACACAGATTGCTGCAAAGTAATTCCAGTGAATGTTCATTGATGACAATAAATACATTAACCCCCTCTCAATAATTGGATAAATTGCAGCTAGAGAAAAGCAGTGTAGGGCATAACCTTAAACAACTTGAGAATATTTGTGATAAACATTAATTGCTTGTTTATTCTTTATTGGATTGCAGTATGAACTACCTCACCTCGCTTTAACAGTGCATTATATAGACCATAAAACAGGAATTTTCATCCGTAAGAAATTGTAAAGTTCTGTGGTGTAGATTCTCTGCTTTGTGAAATTTCAAACTCTTGATTCTGTGCCTGATTTTATGCACACAATTTGAGTTGCCAAAGCACAAAAAACCTGCATCTTTTGAAGACATTAATTATCAGTTAAAGGAGCCTCGCTGCAAAGGATGAGCCTAGAGATCAAAGCCTGGATTATCTCTCACACACACAAGGTGTTGTGGGTCAGCCTCTAATCCATCTGTTGAACACAGCCTGCTTTTTTCCTTTGCTCTCTGCTTCCTGGGGACATGATGCCCCACAGGAGAGGCTGGAGCTGGGTGTGTTGGCCAGTGTCAGTAACCAGGTGAATGTTGAGAAGCAAACCTTGAGAGCACAGAGTGAATCAGAGGGGTCAGAATGCCTGAGGGGTGGAAGGAGTGCTCAGGGTAGGCAGGGGGAAGCAGCAGCCAGAGCACGTGAGGAAGGGAAATCAGAGGTTCACAGGTTATTCTGAGTTGGAAGGGACCCACATGGATCATCTAGTCCAACTCCCAAGCAAATGCCCACCTAGGGATTGAACCAACAATGCTGGAGCCATGGGCACCACGCTCTGTCCATCTGAGTCTCCCATTGTCTAGACCATGTCACTGAGCTCCTCATCCAGTCTTTTCTTAAACACCTCCAGGGATGGTGACTCCACCACCTCCCTGGGCAGACCATTCCACTGAGGGATCACTCTCTCAGGGAAAAAGCTCTTCCTAACATCCAGTCTAAACCCAGCTGCTTTCCTTAGCTCTCCCACACTCCTCCAGCCACACGTGTTGGCTTTCATATCCGTTTGCGAAGTTGTTTACTTCGCAGTTACCAATGAATCTGTGATTAAATGAGGGTTTTGTCATACTCTCAACTTCTTTCAGGCTCTTCAGATTTCCTTCTATTTCAGCAATTAGAATTCCTTCTTTCCTGATGAGTTCATCATAAATTCTCCTGTAGAAAGTGGATGGTTTTGGTGTATATCTCAGAAAAAAATTAATAGCCCTATAAAATGAAAGCAGATACAGCATATGGAAGAGAACTATCTGTATTTCCTCAACAACACCATCATAGCAATACAGAACAGACAATAAGATTAATCAAACCATTGCATTTCATTAGATAATTGTGTTGTTAAAAAAAATTAAATTAATGGACTATTTTTCTTATCTGTGATTTTATTTACCTTTTATACAGTATCAGCAAAAGGCAGAAACAACATAAAAAAAAAAGAAAATAAAAGAAAAATAAGTCTGTACCTGAAATGTGATAACTTTTAATCTAGAAATGTTTCCTAACCAAAGCATAGCCCTAAGAATAATCAGTCACACAGGATTTTTAATGAGTAAGGAGTACAAACTCAGGATCAAGACCTACTTCAGATTCCCATGTAAAAAAAAGAGGCATCAAAAACCAATAACTCAGATAAAAAGCACAGCTTAATAACAGAATAATAGTAATAAAATCTGAATAATATGAAAAATTCTAAAAATATTACAATTTATAAGATATTATCACTGCAAGACTGATAAAAGTCAAACCATGTACTACAGTAATGCCTAATTGCAAAATGGGAAAGTATAAAAAAATTAACTCAAGGGGAGAGCTACAAGTATGTTTGGATGGAGCCACCAAATTATTCTTGGGCACCAGAGAACCTGTTCAAAGAAGACTTTAGAAAGATCACACAAACAGCAGAAGGATGGATTAAACAGCCACTGAAGGCAACTGATCAAAGTAAGATGTCCTTGAAAAAGCTGTATTGCATTTAAATGAAGAATATAAAATGAACAGAAATTTAAACATTAAAAGTATGCTAAAGAGGAATTAATGCTCATGGAAGGCACAAAAACTAATAAGTACACAGGAAGAAGAAGCCTGACTCTGGGATTAAGAAGGACAGTTGGAATAAAGAAATAAATGAATATGTAAACTTGCTCTTCATTTGTATATTTGTTTTGGAAGAGTTTAATACGATAGCCAACCTAAGATTCCCCATCAGAGGGCAAATAGCAGAAAAATTATTCAAAATGATGTGTCAACAAAATATTCTAGAGAGGAATATCAGCAGAAGGAATAGCAGCAAACTGCCAAAAGCCAATGTTAATCATTTAAGAAGGCTTAAGGACCTGAAGGGTGAGTGCCAGACCTCACTGCCATATGAATGGAACGTGGCTATCATACAGAGTTTTGGTTTTTAAGAGGCTTTCTGGAAGAGTTAAAAAAATGCAAAGAAGTTACCCTGATGTTTCTACCACTATCTGGTAGAAATTACAGGTGGACACTTGAGTAAGTGTAACACATAGTGGAAGAATCAGCAGGGACAGAGGGAAGTCACATCTCACAAATCTGAACTTCTTAGCGAAAGTCAGCTGGATTTCCAAAACCTTTCAGCAATGCTTTTCATTAAGGGCCATTACAGAAACTTCCAGGGATTCCATTCAACTTCCGCTGAAAGGCTCTCTTTGACTTGAGCACCTCAATTTTTTATGAAACATCCCATCTTGAGTGCCGAAGCACTGAATTCAGTCTCCTGTATAACACAGATCTTCAGGTTTTCCTCAGTAAAATCCTTCTGAGAAACAAAATGAAAATAACAAGCTATTTTAATTTTACATTGGATAGGAGCACACCACAAAGCTGGCAAGTATTCAACTGGAATAGAGTTGACAGAACAGTTAATTTGGTATTTATCTAATTTTTCAATAAAAATATCTTTCTGCAAAACTCTGGTGACTTGGAGATCTCAGCTATGCCAGCATCATAACTGCTATTAATAAATTCGGTAATTTCAACACGGCTGAAAAAGAAAAAGTCAGTTTCTGTGTTATCTTCCATAAAAAAAAAGAATGAGTGACATCAGTTATGTTTCCTTCCCTTAGTTTTCTGTGAATATTGCCTTCCTAAAATATTCAATCCAATGTCAAACTGATACGATCCCATATATTCTTTTAAAGCACTCGCACAATGTGAAAAACGATACGTTGAGAATTATGGATTTACAACTGAAAGCAGAATTAATAAAATTATGACAGTGTAGCCTAGTTTGAAATTACTTGTTTCGAATAAAGGTGAGGTTTAGCTTTTCTAGGGGGAGGGGGATGTAAGCTTGTCTTTCTCTCCAAACTTGCTGAGATAGTTACAGATATTGTAGGTGACATAGCCATTGTATTTTTCTTTTATGTGCATCCTTATAAGTTTAAATTGGATATGCTATATTTTCATTCTTACAACCCTTTCACTTGTCTTGCCTTGATTGTATTATGATGAAACAGGTAAATACAACTTGTTTCTCTATGTTCCTTTTCTTTTTTGTGTATCTCAGATTCTGTCTGAATCTTACTATTCAGCGTTACCTAAATCCATTTAAAGAAATTTTAAGACTGAGAATTTTTAAATTAAGTTATTGTGTCTTCTGATCCATTTGTATTCTAACTAAAAGGAAAGAAACCAGTATTACGTATATTCACTGAAATAGACTGAAGTAACCTTAGATAGTAAAGGAAAAGTTTAACAAATACAGTTATACCCCCTCATTTGCGAGAAATGGGTCATGTCAGAGGTCTCCCAAAACGTCAAACTCGCAAATACGCACAGGTCATTAATATGCACGCAGGTCACGCCCATCACTCCACCCCCAGCCAATCAGGAGCGCTGGGGAGCCTCTTGGACTCCTCCGCATGGGCTCTCACAGCACCGGGGAGGAAAGGGAAGGGTTTCTGCACCCTGTCTGCCTGGGGAGACCCCCCCAAGAAGCCCTAGACTTCTCTCCAGCCACGCTGCCGCTTCTGCAGCTGCTGCCGGCAGCACAAACCCCACGCCGCTGCTCCACTCCCACCACCCTCCCCCAGCCCCCGTGCTCGTGCCCGCTGTGTCCCAGGTCCGCATCCCAGCCCCACGTACCAGCCCTGTGCGGCATGGGTGGGCTGCAGCAGCGGAGTGAGCATGTCCCGCTGACATGCCGTGGCCAGCCCCACTTTCCCGGGGCAGTTCCCTTCCCCACCCGTAGCCAGGGAAACAATAACACAGACGCGGGGCCAGCCCAGTCCCGCCCCAGAGGAAATGCCGGCACCACCCCTTGGCAAAGCAGAGGCACTGCACATGCGTCAGCCGAGGAACCTCGCAAATGCCTGAAACCGAACTGTGAGAAATTTTCCTCCCAAATCCATGGGGTTTCAATGGCGAGGTCGCAATGCAGCGGGAATGTACTGTATTACAAAAATTGCTTTTGATGTTTCTTAAAAGCTGCATTGGTACAAGTTGTGACCTTTTTCTGTATTTTTCTGTGTAAAGTGTATTTTGTATTTTTTTCTTTCCAACTTTGTGTGGTATTTGTATACATCCCTGTGTTACTTCTTCAAAGACCTCGTCAAATGAAGTCAGCATGTGCAGACATAACCAATCAGAAGTCTCTTCGCCTCCTGAAATACAACTCCGACCAATCAAACTGTACTCCACCTCCTAAGGGATGACACTCACCAATCAAGATAGAATACTAGAGGTTAAAAAGGTCAAGACAACCTCAGCCAAGCTGAGTTCTGTGCATTGCATGCCAAGCTCCCAGCGCTGTTAACCTTAATGTATTGTCTCAATTAATATATTTGAAAATAAACCAATTTTAATTACATTTAATTGACTCATGCCATTTATAACACACAACCATTGGTTTTAAAACACTAGCACAACCGTACCTCCATTACATCTTTCTGGAAATTTTCCACTGTTTCCAGGATGACTATAAATTAACTGTCCAAACAGGATCTTGATCATCACATTTATTCAGTACCTTCATGAGACAATCTACAGCTCACAACTATGCAATCAGCTAATGCATATGCAGGCTGGAACACCACCTATGCCCTTGTAGGACAGTGTTTTCAGTGTAACAAGTGCAATCTTTCCCATTTTCTGAAACTTTCCATCAGTTCCATTTGAGTTGAATAAAACCATAAAATTGAACTGCAATGTTTTATCATCAAATTTTCATGTTAAGTTTATATATTAAAATTTCACTAGCCATGTAACAGTAGCAGATAGTAATTAAGAGTTACACTTAGAAATGAAACATATTCTAGCCATCCCCATAAATCATAACACTGTTTCTCACAGGCTTGCAAAAACAAACTATCTGCAGCTGAACAGAGAAGATGAATACAGCCTATGAGAAAGGTTCTGCAATTTCTGGAGACCTACAATGACACAAACCAGTAATGGCTGCAGTGAAAAGAACATTAAGGGAAAGTCTACGTAAATTAGCTCTGCCTTGTGTGCTTTAGAACACAGGTCTTCAAGGAAATAGGCTGTAACATCACAAAATCATATTTCAAAACTTACTGAGAGCTTTCAGGTAAATTTGATTAATGTTAAAAATACTTAAACACATATTTGGACCATTAACTGTATTTTTCAATTGTAGTAATTGAGTACAGAATTAGAAAGAAAAAGATTGATGTATCTATCAAAAAAGAATTTACAATCCCCTGACCTGACTTGTTTTGCTGTCTTGTTAGGGCCAAGGACTCTTAAGGCTAATCATCTTTTATAGTGCCTAGATCAGCTTAGAATATTTGTTCACATTTCATCTAACATATTCCAAATCAAGCACAAACGTTAATAACATGTTTTTTCAGCGAAAAAAAAAGATACTTTAAAGTATCCATCCTAGGACTGTCTACCAAAGCCAGAATTTTCACTGACTGTGCATAGAGATGAATGTACATACGGGGTCTCACCCTCTGCTCCACATGAACTCAGCTGATCTGCTGCAGAAGTCTCCACTTGCTGCAGGTCTTTCAGCTTTGCTTCGAGACGTGCAGCTACAATTCTTTCCAGCTCATATCCTTTCTTCTCTATAGGAAATTACAGATATATTACCCAATTTAGTTTTACAAGCGCTTGTAATGTAAGATTTTAACTAGAGAGTTTATTGTTGAAAAGTTGCCTTTGCATTCTCATAATAAATATTGAATACTAAATATTAGGTAGAATAATGAGTTGTTTTAAAAATATTTAAATTGAAGCATAAAACAATTCTATAAAATGTTATGTACTATGACAAATTTATAATGCAGGTTGTAACATACTATATCCGTACAGCTTAGAAAATAAAAGTAAGTAATTCCTACCTGCTGAAATTTATACCTTTGATAACATTTTCCATTAATAGTGACATTCTAGTATTGGAGACATAGATCAGAATTATATTTTTATGCATCTTCAACTAATTTGCTCCTAGGTTTTCAGTATTCTAAAATGTGTTTTCTTTAAAAATGCTTAAGCAGCACTCAGTCAATCTAAAATACCAGTCCCCATGTCAGAACTTTATGTGAAAGCAGATATTCCCTTTGACTTCTCTCCTTTCTTCATATCTCAAGCAGAAGAATTCTAAACATTCAAATTTGCTAAAAATAATTTCCACATTCATAAAAAGCCAGGCCTGTACTCTTACTCCTGGAAGATATGAATGTTTCCATGATTCTACTCTATGGACACACATGAATAAATAATAAGGCATCAGACTGCAGCTGTGTGTTACCATTTGTGCTGCCTGCTTGGCTGCCTGCCAGAACCAATGTTTCCTGCAGGTCTTTGAGATTTCATTCCAAAACTGCAAGAAGCCTTAACTGGTTTTTAGCTCCTTTAGTTGGAAAACTGCATTTATATTTTTCTTTAAAAATTGGCAGCAGATGGATCTTGAGCTTAAATTTACTTTATTTTGGAAATAACATCCATGATAAATTATTAGCCTGTACTGTAAGAAATGTTTAAAAGAAAATTCTAAGCCTTGAGAAGAAAGCTGAGGTTTAATAATACCAAAATCAAGATGTGCACAGGGAATGGAAAACAATACCATTTCTATTATCTTGCTAACCCTTCCTTCCTGAACGTGTTGTATTTTATGTTTAAGCCCCTCAAAACACAGATTATCTTCATGTTTGTATCACAACATAGCTGTGATTCTCATTCCAGCCTCTGGATCATACCATCTTATTTTCCCATTTTACTCACTGCAATAGCAAGAAGGAATTATGGTCAGACAATTTCTGGGGATGAATTCCTGACCCTAATTAAACCAATCACAAAATTCTCATTAACTGCAGTGGAGTCCCACATAAATCATTAAACACAATGAATTCCCTGGGCCCTGAGTGCAGCCTGTTCCTCTCCCATGGGCTGAGCTGCCTGTGCTCAGGGCTAGCTCTGGAATGTTGCAGCTCAGTAAACTGGGGAGAAGGGAGCTGAGAAAAGAGCTGTGCCAAAATCGGTGGTGAGAGGAGGGTCTCCTCTCCCTGCATGGCAGCTGTGTGAGCCCTCAGGCCTTTGCCTGGCAGTGGCCTCACTGATCTTGACCTGCTGAGTTTTCCTGGCTTGCCTCTTCACTTCCCTTGTCATTACAGTTTTTCCTGACAATCCCTGGACTGTTGGATGAATCTGGTTGCTGTCACCAGCCCGGATTTTGACCCCGACGTGCTGACTTGACTTCAGATTATGTCTCATCATTTTGGACTTGGCGTGAGATGTGACTGTTTGGTGACCCTGATTACCATACCCTGACCAGCTCTGCTTGTCTTGCCCAGCTACTGTGGGGTTGTGCCCTTGTCAGTGAAGGGACTGCTCCTGTCTTGCTGTCATTGTCATCTCCCAAATGGCCTACTCATGCTGCTCCTTGGCACACATAATCTCCCTCTCCTTAATCTCCCATCTTTTCTTTCTCATTTGCCATCTTCCTATTTTTGACACCACTGATCATTCTTGCCTTCCTGGCATTTTACACCCACTGGACTTGAATATTGGGGTTTTTGATCCAGTTCTTTTCAAGACTGTTCTTTTAGTTCATCTTTTGATGAATCTTTCTACTGTTTCCCCACTCTCTTATTATTCCCCAGGGCAGTGTCGGTAGCTTTTTGTTCATCTTACATTATGTTCTCTTTCCAAGAAATTTTATCAGCTGACACATCTTCAGTTACCATCTCCATGCTGATGACTAACAAATCAAGCTTGGTATCATTAATTGTTCTTCTAGCAGTAATCTCCATCTGTCCTTCACTCAGATTATGTCATTTTGAGGTTTTATCGGCTTTAACTAAACTTTTGAAAAAGAGCTAATATCTTTCTTCCAAAAAACTTGCCATATCTTTACTTTCCAGTGACGGGATCTGAGGGAATGGTCTGAAGTTGTGTCAGGAGAGGTTTAGTTTGGAAGATAGAAAAACATTTCTCTCCCAGCAGGTGGTTGGGCACTGGAACAGGGTCCTCAGAGAAGTGGTCACAGCACCAAGCCTGACAGAGTTCAAGAAGAGTTTGGATGATACTCTCAGGCTCATGGTCTGACATTTGGGGATGGCCCTGGGCAGGGCTGGGAGCTGGACCTGATGATCCCTTCCAGCTCAGCATATTCTGTGATTCTGTGTAACTTCCAGGATATTCAGGTGCATAATTTCAGGACACTTCCAAAGTTTTCCTTCACATTTCTCTTAATAAAGAAAACCCACATAACATTCTGGGATCCCGTTCTACTCAACATCCTCTTTCCCTCTTTGTCCAAACAGAAGGGGCTTCCTTTCAGTCCTTATAAAATAGCATAAAAAGCCTCATAAAAATCCTTTCAATTTGTTCATATAACACTCTTGTCTCAAGACTATCTCATCTGAATTCTTTATCAGGTCCCAGTTCTCTTTGACATCAAATTTACATTTTTCAATATTGCCTTTAAGTGACCACGTCACATATAAGTCTGCATATTTAAAAAATAATATTAAATTAAGTCCTCTATTAGACAAACTGTATCTAATTACGAAGTAGAAGAAATATCTGAGATAGTCCACAGTAACAGTGGTACTGATCTTCTTGGCAGGATGTATTAGTTCATGCACAACTTTATGCACTTGAGGATATTCCTCCTGTTTGTCTGCATAGCTCTACAATTCCCTCATAGCATTTTCTCTCATTAAGCTTGATGCTTATTTATATTTTGTACATTCTGCCAGTATTCCAAGTCTTGTTTAATTTGTTTGACAGTCTGTCATCTATATATCAAAAAATGCAGGGTCTTTTATCCTATTTAAGTTCCTCAAAATAATTCTACTTTTCAAGGCATCTCCAGTAATTTTCACTAGTGTCTGTTTCTCATCTGAAAACTGGGAGTTGCCAAAGCAGCAACACTTCTTCCACTTTAGTACAGTGGTAAGTGTCCCCACCTGGCGTGTGGGAGACCCGGGTTCGTTTCCCGCCAGGGAGACAGTGTTAAGAGTTGGACTCGATGATCCTTGTGGGTCCCTTCCAACTCAGAATATTCTGTGATTCTGTGATTCTTGAGTAGGTTCATGTGAGGTGTTAGAGTAAATTGAACAGGGACCCAAATAAGAGAATGCAGATCTCTACATTTCGGCTGCTTTTACCAGTGCTTCTGTCTATTTAACTGTCTTCAAAAGCTTCTTTGTCTTTCAGATCTTCGGTACCTGATGACAGCTCAGCAAGCTCACTGTGCCAAAGCTCAGCTGTTTTCTTTGCAAAGATGAAAGCTGTGCAGAAACATGTTCAAGAAAGAAAACATCTAAACAGTGTCTAATGTTTTTCCTCCAGAAACTGGCACACCGTGTTTTCTAAAAAGAGTGAAGTAAACTTTCTGTAACTCTTAAGAATTGGTGAAAATATCAGATTTTGCTGTACATGTTTTTACCTCATCCTTTATTATATCCTTACCCAATCCTTTATTAGCCTTTTCATACAGATAAATGAGGAACTGGCACAAGCTTAATACTTTAGAGAGTTGGACAAGTTTTAGTAACAGCTAGGGGGGGAAAAAAAACCCAAGAAGAAAAAAATGCACTTCACGGAAGGGAAACTGTCCTCATCTTCAGGACATCTTTAAAGTTCTCTTAGCAGGTCCCTACACGACTAGCTTTCCATTTGCCAGTTTTCAAGCCAGCTGCTGAAAGTGTTGCTGCTTACTGCATTTGACTCACTTGATTTATTAGTGGAGGTGCTTGTCTGTTTAATAAAATTTCTATTTTATTGGGAATGGTGACAGAAGCCAAAGGTTACTTCAAAAAAACACACATGCTGTAATCTAGGATGAAATGTAACATTTTATTTTAAAACTATGTTCTCTATTTTATACTATGAGGGCTTGGGACTATAGGATCTTATACATAAGTACACCTTAATATTACTCTTGATTTTAATTTATATTAAAGTTATTGCATACTCTCCTGTTAATATAATGAAGCTTTAAAATAGCTGAAGCACCAATAGTATAAAAAATATTTGAAAAAATATTAATGCTATCACGTTTCCATTGTTATATATTTTCCTAAAACTAAGACTTAAAATTTTATTACTTTGTTACAAACGTATATGCAAGATGAGAAATATGTTTTCAACCATGCAACAGTATCTGAAAATTTAAGCCTCATTCTCTCCTTTTACAGGAGCAAAACCTGAAGGTTCAGGAGACAGGGAGACAAAGGGTTAAGAAATAAATTAATTGCCAATGTGGAGATATCAGTGCAACATCTGAACAGCGTCCTTTTCCTAAGTCTGAAAAGACTGAAAATACAGATGGACAAACTACAGTTCTTTTGACTAACTTGAATTTTTAAAATTTGTTTAGGTTGCCATAATTCGTAGTAATAAGCAATGAGCATGAGAGGCTGACAGTCATTTCAGGAGTTGCATCGGAAAACTTAGAGGGCCAAGTGTGTCTGATTTCTCCTGATCAATGATCTTGATCAATTAAGAAGATATAATCTAGTCATTCAAGGAAGATTGACTGCTACAGAAGATAACCCTGATAATTTTGGAGTCCCTGTGAAAATAAACATTTTCAATGTAGGAATCCTATAGTATTGTTTGTCTGGATCTTATTAAATTATGGTTATTTTCTGCTTGTGGCATAAGCTCCTTATTTGACAATGATTACAAAAATATAAGCTTTACTTGTGTAAATATTCCCCATGCAGCAAAAAAAATTATTTTTAATGGCAGAACACATTAATGCACATAAATCTTCATACAATTTTCATCATATATGATGTTTTACAATTATTTAACATTCATACTTTCTGCATGTCAGCATGATTGAATGTCTTTTATGTATAATCAACTCAGTCAGAAATGTTTTCTTTGATATAACAAATTCCCATTGTATAAGAAAGAAATGCTCCTCAATGCCATTAAAATACTGGTTTGGGAAAGCGTATTCCAAAGTCTCAGCAAATTTCAGAAAGAGAATGCAAGATTTATCTTGTGCCAAGTAAAGCAGCCCTACCTGCCCTGCCTGCTTGCCATTCCTGGCCCCTCCAGGTCTCCCCCGGCTCGCCCTGCTGGCACCTCCAGCACCCCCAGGACCCCCGTCCCACTGCTATGATGCCANGACAGGGAGACAAAGGGTTAAGAAATAAATTAATTGCCAATGTGGAGATGTCAGTGCAACATCTGAACAGCGTCCTTTTCCTAAGTCTGAAAAGACTGAAAATACAGATGGACAAACTACAGTTCTTTTGACTAACTTGAATTTTTAAAATTTGTTTAGGTTGCCATAATTCGTAGTAATAAGCAATGAGCATGAGAGGCTGACAGTCATTTCAGGAGTTGCATCGGAAAACTTAGAGGGCCAAGTGCATCTGATTTCTCCTGGTAGCCTGTGAGTTCAAAGTATTGATTAATTAAGAAGATATAATCTAGTCATTCAAGGATGATTGACTGCTACAGAAAATAACCCTGATAATTTTGGAGACCCTGTGAAAATAAACATTTTCAATGTAGGAATCCTATATTATTGTTTGTCTGGATCTTATTAAATTATGGTTATTTTCTGCTTGTGGCATAAGCTCCTTATTTGACAGTGATTACAAAAATATAAGCTTTACTTGTGTAAATATTCCCCATGCAGCAAAAAAAATTATTTTTAATGGCAGAACACATTAATGCACATAAATCTTCATACAATTTTCATCATATATGATGTTTTACAATTATTTAACATTCATACTTTCTGCATGTCAGCATGATTGAATGTCTTTTATGTATAATCAACTCAGAAATGTTTTCTTTGATATAACAAATTCCCATTGTATAAGAAAGAAATGCTCCTCAATGCCATTAAAATACTGGTTTGGGAAAGCGTATTCCAAAGTCTCAGCAAATTTCAGAAAGAGAATGCAAGATTTATCTTGTGCCAAGTAAAGCAGCCCTACCTGCCCTGCCTGCTTGCCATTCCTGGCCCCTCCAGGTCTCCCCCGGCTCGCCCTGCTGGCACCTCCAGCACCCCCAGGACCCCCGTCCCACTGCTATGATGCCAAAAATCAGTTAGGAAAAACTACTCAAATACTTGCGTCTTTGAACAGAAGTATTCAGTTTATTCAGCCAAAGGGACGGGGCTGAATAAAGTAATCAATTAATATCTGCAGAAGCTGGACCTGGACAGACTGGAGAGATGGGGAGACTCCAATTGGATGAGTTTCAATAAGTCCAAATGCTGGGTTCTGCACTTTGGTTATAACAACCCCATGCAGAGCTACAGGCTGGGAATGAAGTGCTTACAGAGTGGGCAGGCGTGTATTGGTGGACAGGAAACTTAATATGAGCCAGCAGTGTGCCCGGGCAGCCAGGAGAGCCAATGGCATCCTGACCTGCATCAGGAATGGTGTGGCCAGGAGGACTAGGGAAGTTATCCTTCCCCTGTACTCAGCACTGGTCAGACGACACATTGAGTACTGTGTGCAGTTCTGGGCCCCTCAGTTTAAGAAGGATACCAAGGTACTAGAATTGTTCAGAGAAGGGCAACAAGGATGGTGAAGGGGTTGGAGCACAAGCCCTCCAAGGAGCAGTTGAGGGAGCTGGGTCTATTTAGTCTGGAGAAGAGCAGGCTCAGGGCTGACCTTATCACAGTCTATAGCTATCTGAAAGGAGGTTGTAGTCAGATGGGGGTTGGTCTTTTTTCCCCGTGCTGCAGGAGACAGAACGACAGGAGAGAGTCTCAAGCTCCAGCAAGGGAGGTTTAGACTTGACATTAGGAAAAATCTTCACTGAAAGAGTGATCCATCATTGGAATGGGCTGCCAAGGGAGGTGATTGAATCACAGTCCCTGGAGGCAGCTAAGAGAGCCAATGACATCCTGGCCTGCATCAAGAATGGTGTGGCTAGCAGGGCAAGGGAAGTTATCCTTCCCCTGTACTTGACACTGGTTAGACCACATCCTGAGTATTGTACCCAGTTCTGGGCCCCCTTGCACTCCAAAATGAGTACTGAAACCTAAGAGGGATGCAACCATAGCAAGGAAAACCTCTGGCTCTCCCAGATGTCCTGATTTCCTGCGTGCTGAGGGACTGGAAGAAGCTGAGCCCTTCCCAGCTCCCTTGTGTGTGCATACTTAAGATACGACATTGTAGCGCAATAAAATGATTAACTGACAATTTAAATAGCACTCCTTGACAGGCACGTCATTCCCATTCTGCGCAGCTCCAGTGAGAAAGAAATCACCCCTGAACAAACAGAAACGCTGTCCCTGCCATAATGTCTGCAATAAAACTGAGTAACATTTACACAATAAATTGGGCAAAACAAGAGCAAATAATCATAGCTAATTATTTTAAATGCAACCTTTGCAACTGCATAGTTTATTTTATCCATTGTCTCTTCATTATACTGTACCTTTGCTAAGATACAAATCATGCAGCCAGGCAAAGAGATGAATGTGATGACTCACTTTAAAAACGTAGTTTCTGAGCAGCTTGTGAAAACACACGGACTAGGTACTCATATTTCATAATTAACCCAAGGAGCACAGGTCTGGACAGAATTCTAGACTAGATTATAATACTATAAGTATTGAAATAACACATAAACTGTATTTAAATATTTACTGTTGCATGATCAAGTACCTGCAGATTAGGAAATACCATAATTAAGTTTACATATATAACTTTAATTCCTGATTCATATGTCATCGTGTACTTGAAACACCTTCACAATGTGAATCCCTAAAATAATAACTATTGATCATTTCATAAAAATTGTTGCTATACATTACACAACTTGCTTTGGAATGATTTGGAAAGAGATTGTTATTATTTCCTTATTGTTTTTTCCTCTTTCTTTACAATGCAAGTCATTCCTGTGGGTACTTTACAAATATTAATGCATGCATTTTCAGAGACACTTTGTATGATGGATGAGGTGATGGTGTGATTTTATACATGAATGTAAAGAGCAAAGCCAGTAGTGTCAACCTGTTTTGAAAGTCCAAGGTGAGCTTTGATTTTTCCAGTGTTAACACTCAATGTGTTCTGATCAGGATTCCCACTGACTTCACTTGTGACATTTCCAAATTGTTCCTTCCACCACTTTTCCAATTTTTATTAGACAACCTGGGCAAGGACTATACAGGAAAACAAAAATTCAGTCCTACAGGGGGACTGTGCAGCTGCCTGAACCTTTTCTTTTTCTGAGCTGCATTTTTGCCTCATTCACTTTACATATTCTGAAAACAAATGATCTTCTAATATCAGAGACAACTTCATTCCCTGAGGACCAAGTTTCATGCACTGAAGGAAGCAGAGATCTTGTAGGAAAAGTACTAAATGACTACCTATTTAAGACCATAATGTATCAGGCTTACAGAAGTTTCTTGAATTTGAAACTTACAACTTTAGCAGGTCCCTAAAATTGGTCCTTGTGTGTTGTTTTTTATTTTGCTTCAATGTGAATACAACTTCTCAAACATTTGGGGGTGGGGGGTGGGGGGAAGGAAAGGACAACGATACACACATACTGTACTTTCTTTGCTCTGCCTCTCCAGAAATTTCAGCATGTGTAAATGTATTTACACTCGCACTATACTGGACCATTCATTTGCAGTACAGGCAACTTACCAGCAACTTGTTGCTGCCTTCTACACAAAGAAATCAGAAGAGGGGTCTTCTCATTGATTTCACACATTGACTCCAAGAATTCCAAGCTCCCAAAGGGTTTCCTCCTTTCTTGGCCATTCAACTTTCGTTTTCTCCTCCTAATCACATTCCCTTTGTCTTCTTTAACATGCAGCCCTGCAGACTTGTATTCCAGTCACTCTGCATCTGTAAGCTCCCCACATGTTAATGTTGAACAAGGAAAGCCTCAGACATTACCCACAGTCTTAGTTTTAGCACCACAGTAACCTTGAGGAGCATGACAGAACTGTTGGGTATTTTGCTAAGCTCTGGAGTCCTCAGACTGAGCTGGCCAGCAGGGAGGCAGGAATACAGCAACAGCTGGAAAGATCAAACGACCTACAAGGCGCAGCAGAATAAGAGTCTAATTAATATATAGGAGTATCTAATAAATATATAGGAGTATGTAGTGGAGAATACTACATATAGATACAATCTTTCTAGCAACTAAGGATCATACATAATTTCCATATAGAAATAAACCCTCTAAGATTGGATGGTTTATAGTTAAGAGAAATTTATCAGCATTTACTGAACGCAGAGGAATTATTTTTCCAGGGTTTATTTGGCCAAAATTTGATGGAGGTCATGAAAGTAGCAAATTTGTTTCACTAGGATCAGAAAGGTTCTGCCGCCAAATTCCAAGTCCCTGCTCCAAAATGTGACAATATTGGACCTGATAGTTCGAAAATCTCAGTGCCAGGGAAAGTTGATGTGAGGAACATGATCCTTTCACAAGGGATTTCAGTATGCTCCTGGGAATTCTGAACTTCTAAGAGTGACCTTCATATTGGGAAAACTACTGGTAGAAACTATTATAATTTTGAAGGACAGATGGATAAATATGGTATACCTGGAGAGGAGTTATCATCACTCCTGTAAATGCACATTGAGGAAATAAAATGTCAATGCATGCATATAAAAATCAGTTATTATTAATTCCTCATCCCTCTCTTGAAAAATTTTATATTGTATACGTTCGTCAAAAAAACCTAACACTTAGTACTAAGTAAATAATGTTAAAAACTGTTGGATTACAGAAATAAAATTAAGCAGAGAATAATAAGCAAAGAAAGCTAGAACTCAGAAGAGAACACCATTGTTCAGCTTCAGGTTTGGATGCTATGCCCACATCTTGACTATGTCTGCCTATCTCAAAAGGAACAAAAAAGTAGAAAATGTGCAGAGAAGGGTGACAAAGATATCAAGAGGCATTGAGCTGCTTCACATCTAGTCAAGAACTTGCTTGTATTTTCTCCCAAAATGCAACAGAATCTTTCAGATACAATAAAGGTATAGAATTAAGAGTGATTGCAAAATATGAGTTGGACGTTATTGTCTGTATTTCTAAAATGAAAGAAAATCAATCAGCCATTTACAGATTAAGTCCAACTGAAAATAATGTCTATTATGGAAAACTAAAAATCTAAATGTCTTTTAAATATGCTTCACAAATTTATGGACTATGTGTCCCTCGGTAAAAAATGAGTATTGTGAACCCGAGGCAGAAACAACCCCAGAAGTCGCTCCCTCACCACCTGAACATGCCCATGCAGGGATCACTCTGCACTTGGTTCCCTGTGTTCCTCCCCAGGTATGTGCTGTCCTTAGCAGCTGCTGCCTGACATTTCATTTCTCTCTCTGGCTCTTCTCACTTTCTTACATTACTGAGCGACACAGCACAGCAAGCCTGTGCCAGATCAACAAGGGAAAGCATTCACAGATCCATGGGTGGCCAAGATTCCTCTGCTCTCCCCCGTGTCTGCTAGCTGTGTATTTGCCATGTTTTCACCCTGAAGAAAATATTTCACTGATACCAGGAAAACTCTGCTTTTCCCAACCACCCAGAACTACTGATTTGTGGAGAAGCCCAGCATGTGTTTAAATTCTAATTTGTTGTTCTATGTTATTTAAAGCTATATTTAGTTAGGTAGGTAATATTAACTTTGTCAGAAAATACATTTTAATTGTTAAAGTAATGCAACTGGGTTTCTCATGGATTTCTCCAATTCTCCCAAAGGGATGAAGGCCATGTGAGAAAGTATCAATTTTATTCAAAACCATTTGTAGCTCAGGACACAAATAACTATATAATAATGTGCTGGTAATGGAGCCAGAAAAAAATATATTCTTCAAAACTCATGGCCCTTTGTTATAAAAACACTGTAAGTAATAAAAAATTATCTAAAACATAGCAGAATGACAGAAGCCAAGTATCCACTGTAGAACTTTTCTGTGGAATTATTTTTTGTATTATTATGATGTTTCTCTGCTTTAATGGAATTAGTAGGAGCTGAATGTATTTACATACATGCATATCAATCTAGGCATTCACAAAACTCTGATTGTTGTTAGATATTTGAATTATGCAGTCATAAAGCAGACAGGAATAAACACAGTTTCTTCCTCTGTCAGATATATTTGAAACTGGCCAGCAGGTTCATAAAAGTATTAGAGGTGGACTGCAATACATGACAGTAAAAACTTAAATACCCCGTGAAACCTGCTATGAAGCTCTGCTGGAATTTTAAGAGGGAAGCTGTAGAGAAGGAAAAGAGTTCTGGAACCTACTGCAATGCAGAGGAGCAAATGGAATAAAAAGATTGTTTTAATTGAGAAAAGAGAAAGGCCACAGAGGCGTTTAAAGAAACTATTCACTCCAAGGGAGATCTCCAAGTGGTTTTAATTTGAATGGAATGGAAATTTTGCTGAAGTAAGGCATTTCTGAAATTCAGAAGTATCAAATGCATTGTTTGTTTAGCAAGCCACAGGTATAATAATGAATCGATGGTTTGAAGGGCAGTCAGATGCTGCCCAAATTCAGTCAACTTCAAGGTTTCTGTAAGCACAGACATGAAAAAAAACCTTAGAAAAGAATAATCTTGCATTTACCTGTAGCCATTTAGTAATGATACTTCAATGCATTTTCATACTGCATTAAAACCACTAAATTTGTCTTTGATCTCCTTGACAAGTTTATCTGAAAAGATTGAGGTCCTTCATGTTGGTGCTCATCTAGGTGACTGCAAAGGAGCTGACAAATTGCTCTTTACTTCTGAATTTTATTAGGGAATTTTGCTTTTAAATTGTATCTTTAGAGAACAGAACTATATTCTTGGTAATTTTACATGCAAGTGTATCAATGAAGTCAGTATATCAATGAGAAAATAGATATAAATTTGTATTTTAATGTAGGATTGTGCCAGTTTGATCTGCAGGCCCTAGATTTTCCTACTTATTCATTGAACTTGTTGCTTCAAAGATCTTGAGCTGAATAAAAGTATTGACATAAGATACGGAAACTGTAAACAATTATCATGCTGTATAAAATTCATGAAGTACTCTTAGTTTAAATATAATTAATCTTTCATGAATTACATAAGTATATAATTTATGTGTTACTAGGATCTAACGTTATACTTATGCAAAAGACTTAAAATCTTTTAATGTAGCTACACAGAATAAAAGTGTTACTGAATTATCGAGCATTATTAACCTGAAGTGCTAGAAAGCTGGTGCAAATTAATTTATAGGCAAATTCACAGAAAAAAAAAAGCCTCAAAATAAAACCGTACAAAAATATTCAGGTTTTTTATAATAATTAATCTTATCTAATACCTCCAAAGAAGGATTAGCAGTTTTAATATCAGTTTTAAGGCTCATAAACCCCAATATTCCTAACATTTCCAGCCCTTTAACTAGTAATAGTATTTAATTTCAGAAAGCATAGTCTTTACTCACAGGCTTTTTAAAGCATCTGATTCTTCTTCCATTTTATATTTAACTCCAGGAGAATTCTTGCTATGAAACTTATATATGTTCAATCTTTTCTTCCATTCTTCCCAAGATGTTAAGCTTATTAATACTGCAGTAACAAAGTCCATTTGATTTTTTGCTGGCTCAACAGTCTATGGAGTCCATTTGGTGTGTTGTCTGATAAATGAGGAAATTCAATGAAGTGTGAATAGGTTAACCAGTGATTGATCAAATTATATCCAGCAAGTAATAAGAAAAATGTGTTAGCAGTGGGGAGAAGGACTTTTGGCTCAGGAAAGAAAATGAGACTAAACCCAAGTAAACCCATCTAAGCTGCTTTTTTTTTTTTCCATTGTGACAGAAACATTTATAACTCTCCTCTAGGACAAATGTCTTAAGTCTACCTGCAATAAAGGTCTGTGCTAAAGCTTTATAAAAAGCAACTAAGAGGAGCATGTGGGAGCTCAGCTCTCCCTTGTGTAAAATAATTGAGTTCAACTCAGTGGCAAGTTCATAGTGCCTGTGAAGTACTTGGCATGAAAGTATTACCAGCCTTATAAAGCAGTTCCAAGCAATATGAACTTACTTCATAGTTCACTTTAATTCTTTGGAAGTATGAAGAGACGTAAATGTTGGTGAAACTATCTAATATTTTTGAGCACAGCTTCATCATAATTTTTGCTACATGTCTGAACAAAAGCTGCTGCATCTCTACTTGTATGGACTCATATAATTTTTTCGCCTTACTGCTGATCTTCACGGTACAGAAGTTATCGCTCTGCAGTGAGTGTTCTGGCATTAGCTCTAGATATTCCACCTGGCAAATACACAGAAGGTACTTTGCTGCCTGCTAACTTTTTGTTTTCAAATATAGTCTCTACCTGGGAACCATCATCTGCTTCCACATGGCTGCAAGTTTCTCATATGAAAGTCTTCGTTATCATTCACATTCTAAATAATGCTACTGTGCGCTGCTAGATACGGGAGAGTGGACATCAGGGCTCACATTACAATTTGAGAGGTTGAGAAAGCTCCAGTTCAGTTACAACTCAGGGGTCAATATTTTGATTTTAAAGCAGGAATTAAAGCAACCACTGAGGAACAGGGGTGAGAGGAAGTTTCAAAGCTGTGAGCCATGACCAGTATGTGTGGCTCACACACATTGCACTAGGCAGTTGTGCCGCAGCAGTCCCATCAGATTCAGCAAATTTACAGTTGCTACGCTGTATGTCAGAAGAATACAGAAATTAACCCCAAAGACATTATTTCACCAGTCAATGCTGGAATTTAAAGATCTGTGATTTCATTGCAATCTGGCATACCAGTTCCTTATGAAATGAGACCACATTCTAATGCTCCAGCCATTCTCTGTCAGTGCCTGTTCCAGGCATCGAATTGTTCCTCAGCAGCTGTAGTTAGTATTGACGCCAAGCCAGGAATGGACGTACATGAACTTAGAGTGGGAAAAAAGGAAATGTGATAAACTGTGGGACATAACCCAAAGCCAGAGGTCACAAGGTCCTTTTGATATACCTAGCTCCTAAAAAACCCCAAACCAAACCAAACAACAAACAACAACCCCCCCCACACAAAACAGGGAAAATTAGGGTATTTTTAGTAGTTTTATCAAGTGAGTTTCACCATGTGAAACCTGATAATTACGTCAAGCACACATTAGAGTCAGAAAATATTTTATTAGAGGTTAGAAGACATACTCAGCAATCACATAGTTCTTTGTTCCTTTGGGTTTATAAGACACAATATATTTACAGTAAAGAAGATATTATTCTTATAATTTCTTACAAGACAGATTTTAAAGAGATTTTTTACCAGATACTACTCTAGTTTGACAATGTGAAACCACAGGTAGAATGGAATAATTACTTTAAAGTTCTTAGGCAACAAAGTAGTCTGAAACCTGTGTAACATCTTACTTATTGTGTAAAAAGTACCATTGACTTGAATGTAAAAGTTACTGAGATATATTTTGGCAAAGATTGTCCAAATAGATGCTTGAGATTGTTTTATATATTTGTGCATGTCTAGAGACATGGAAGGATTTTTAGCTTATTTTTCCCAGGGCTGTTGATTCAAAGATTCTGTAGCAGAATGAACAGAAATATAATGTGGTATAAATATTCAGGCCTACTTTTCAATTTTGATTTTTTTGTCTTGCTGTTTTAGAAATTGCTTTCCTTGGGCCCTTCCCTAGATTTTTAGCATTATTTCTCACCTTTTGATCTGAGTAGCAGATAAAGCTTTTAAAGGTTTATATTGGTGATTGGTTTTTTCTTGCCATACAACTTAGTAGTCACAAGGAAAATATTGTCTCTTAGATGACCAATTTTCCTTCAAGTTTTGGTGCAGCTATGAAAAAACAACACTTAAAGGAGTTATAAGACTCAGCCTTTTACAATATCAAGCTCAGAGGAGATCTACAAAATATGAAATAATACATAAAAGTTTCAAATGAAAGATATGCATTAAAATTCCTTAAAATTTCTGAGCTGCTCTCAGAGTGAGACTCAATATGAAGTGGGGATATGACTGCTAAGGCCCAAATCAGCCAAAAGAGTAAGTTAAAGCAGCTGTTGGATGAAGGTTGGTATTATGCCGTGTTGCCATCTAGGGATCATGGGAGTGCAATACCCAGGGGCATGCTCCAACACATTTAGGGCCTGGAAAATCATGGTTCTATTTCATATGAGCCTCAGGTCTTTTAATTTCAAGGATTACTCTAGACACCAGTCACATCTGCTTTTCTTTCTCCTATTCTTGCATTATACAGAGAAGGAGTTGGGAACAAGACTGACCCAAAAATATGTTGACAGTTTAGGGAACATCATTAGTTACTGTTTGGGAACAGTAATCTCTCTGCTCAAGAACAAATGAGAATCCTTCAGCGTTAAACTGAAATAGGACACCACGATTTACTTCCCTCTCTGTAACTTGAAGCTCTGAATACGACATTATCCCACAATTTAGGTCTGCTGGTCTGTCAAATACAGTTTCAAAATTCTAGCAAGCTGTAAGTCGCATCTTTTCATTAAAGGACAAAGACAAAAAAGTACAGGCAGAGTGCTGCAAATGGTAAGAAACAGCAAACTCTTAGGGGGAAAGAACAGAAGACATACAGTGCCTGTGGACTGGGGAGAAAAAGAACAGCAAAGGTCATGACAGGAAAAGTAAAATAAAGAGCCATGCGAAAGATGAAAAGAATAGCAAAGCTTCATACAAGAGCATGCAGGGCACATAGCAGCCCTGAGAGGGACTGAAGACACAAAGAGAGTCTGGCTGGCAACAGAAGGATGTGAAGAACTGTTGGAGAGATAAGGAACATCTGTATCATCTGGTGGATAACAAATGGGAAAAGTACCAAAGAGCCTGGGTACCTTTGGCATAGGAAAATGTCTGGAAGATTTCTGAGATAAATAAATACAAAACTTGGCTGAGAGAAGACTGGAGAGATGTAATCAGTGCTCTGCATGTGTGCTGAGCGCACTGAAGCAGGCCAGCTTAAAGAAACTTTGCCAGGGTAGAGTCAGGAATAGAGACAGGATCACAGGATTAAAAATACAGGGTTAAATCCAGGTTTAAAAACCAGTGGATGAACTAGCCTGAAGAACAAGCTAAGAGTGTGGTTTATGGCAAGACCAAAAGCAAGGAAGGAGTATCTAGTATAAATTACAACAGTGGAACATGTCATAAAATTACAGAATGGCCCATGTTGGAAGGGTCATCAAAAGATCATCTGGTCCAATCTTCCATGGGAAAGGGAACCTAGGTCAGATTATCTAGCACCCTGTCCAATCACATCTTGAAAACCACCAGTGATGGGGGCTCTACCATATCCCTGGAAAGGCTGTTCCAGCAAATGTTTGTTCTCACTGTAAAATATTTCTTTCTTATGAAACCTCTCCTGATGCAACTTCTACCTGCAGCCCTTTGTCTTCTCCATATGGTCCCTTGTGAAGTGAGAACCTTCATCCTCTTTGTAGCTGCCCTTTAAATACTGAAATATTGTGATAAGGTCCCCCTGAGTGTTCTCTTCTCCAGGGAGGAAAAAATAAAACTCCTCTTTCTTCATAGGACAGTCTTTCCAGCTCTTTAATCATCTTTGTGGGCCTCCTTTGGACCTTCTCCAGTCTGTTCATGTGTTTCTTGTTTCATCCAGAAGAGTACATAGTACTCCAGGTGTGGCCCAACAAGCACCTGTGGGTAGGATGGTGTCTCTATATCTGCCAGTACTGTCCCTGAGGATGCAGCCCAGGATTTCATCTGCTTTTCTGGCTCCAGTGGTGCACTGCTGACTCATATCAGGTCAGGATAGACAGTCCTGTCAAGCAGGAGAAACAAAAATTTAGGAGTGTCTCATAGCCCAGACGTCCATTGAACAGTGAAGGACAGGTATTGTCTAATGCTGACATGGAGAGAATTTAAATATTTGGACAGTTTCTTGCTGGTGGGGCTTGCTAGGCCCTCAGTCACTGAGGAGGCACTGCGGGTAGACTCTCGAAGGTTTTGCCTGGCCAAAACAAAAGTAGTCATGTGCATGACCTCCTCAGGTATTTCAGTGTACACTCAGGTCTCATCAATGAAAGATTCAGTTGCAGTGAGGACCTACTCACTGTAAATGATAAAAATGTGAATGTTTTGAATACAAGAATGTTCCTAATGAACATGTACTACAAATAGGCACCTTTGCTGGCAGTCAACATCTTGTTTGTTCCCCTTAAAAAATCTAGTCAAGAAGCACCAAATACAAATGCAAATAACTTTAAAACTATAAATAAGACTAATGCAGAAATTTTCAAACCGAACTCCTAACTCTTTGAGGTTTCAATATTATTCCATCACAACTAATTAGACTGCTTTCAGAAAATTTGTATTCATAAAAATACATATTTTGATTCTCAGAGAGTAACCAAATATAAGCTGAATAATTTTAGGGGAACAAAATCGGGAGAAATGTTATTGACTATTTATAAGGTAAAAGCTGAAGCTCTGTTACCACAAAAGAAATTCCATGCTAGTTTCAATAATTAAGAGGTACATGAGTTGAAATAACCAACAATGAGAATAAAGAAAATACTCATAAGATGTTAGGTTCCTCTTTCTCCCATTTTTGGACTGATAACACACTTTTTTTAGGTTGGTCTATGTGGTTAAGGTAAAAAAAAACCCCAACAAATGCTTTTTCTGCCTTATACCAGACTGCGAAGCACATTTCTATAAGGTAATGACCTATGATACAAGTGTAGCTCATCACTTGCAGATGTGCCATTTACAAACCACTGGGAAACATTTGCATTCAGATTTTTGTGTAGCAGCCTTAGCCTTGGATGTTGTGTGTATTCTCCATCTTTGCTCAGACCAAAAGGGCTCTGGCAATGCTTTGTGGAAATTTACTGGGTAATAAGGAATTGTGATCCAGCTGGCAATATGTGTACTACATCTAGCCTGTAGGATATTTCCTTTTGGTGTGATATTTGTTCTTTGTGGAAACTATGGAGGTTTTTTTTTTGACAGAAGAGAAAGGTTCTTCTTGCCCCTTGCTAAAAGATGTTGCTACTGTCGGTCCCTGTGAGTGAAAGGAGCAGGGCAAGGAGCACCTTTCTGACTGTACATGAGCAGCACGAGAATGAATGTTACTGTTGTCTCTGCAGCACACACAGGGAGGGCAAAGCTGTGAGCAGTGTAACGTGAGATGTGCAGGACACTGCATGATCAGGCTGCATCCCTGCAGCATGGCGTGTTTACTAGTGTGTACTTGATCTTGCTGATGGATTAAATTTCTAATCAACAAGTGAATTAAGTTTGGTCAGCTTTGTCTTCAGAGGTTTTTCTACCATTAATAAAAAGGCTAAGAGCAAACACATTGTTTAAACTTAGAGAAACTGCCAATAAATACACACTGTATGTCAGAGCCTATAGAGAACCAACAAGGATCTTAAAAAGCAAAGACTATTTGATCAGCAGAATGAGGGATACAAGAAGGAATTTAAGATTAATTAGGTAAAAAAATAGGTCACAAGTATTGTATTTGTCCCTGAGTGGTTTGAAATATTACAGCTGATAATAATAATGCAGAAGAGCAGACCTGTCAAATAGGCAATTTCATATTTGAGAACATGATGGATGCTGTAATAACACCAGAGGATGTATTTGAACTACTTTGCTTTCCAAAAGCGATTAATAATGGTATGAAAAAACAGGCACTGTATTCTAATACCTTAAAATAATTAACACTTTCTCATTTGCACCCAGGCATTCCACATGAGATGATCAATTAATGCTTTGAGCTTGCTGACCAGAGTTTAAGTTGCCTGATTCTAGTTCCTCAGTGAAAGGTGCACAAACTGAAATAGAATTATCTATAAAAAGGCTAAACTTAATAAAAAACTAGGAGGAGAAATGGAAGTTTTTTGGACTTCATAGTCTTGCTGCATCTGGAATTCTAAAGGACTTTGGTCCAGACATCTCAGACCTACACATCCTCAAATTTGTATGCAAATGTAGGCTTTTGTTAAATTCCCCTTGGTATCCCCTTCCTATGCCCATCAAGCCCATGCTGACTAAACTGGCTTCCATTCTGTATGTCACCAGCGTTAGAACATTTCAGAGAAGAAAAGTGAATTGTGACAGCGTTGCCTTTGCCACACAGCTGGCGCATTTGTTTGCAGCAGCATTAAAAGTGAACACCAGGGGTGACTCTGAACAGTTCTGAGATGTTTTCAACAGTGGCCCTTTACTCCAAATGACAAATGTGAATTCAGAAAAGAACAGATAAAATCTGCTGAACACATAAACCAGTCAACAGGCAAGTCAGCAGAACACAGATGGGCTGCAGCCATTTTTCACCTTATCTCAACCCGTGGCATTTCAGCTGAAATTTCCCAGGTATAATAAATCATGTGGGAAATCCGTAAGAGATCCCCTTGATTAGCAGGAGATGAAAATATGAGAAAACAACAGGATGTATTTAGTCAAGTGGAAGCATCAATTGCATGTTCCCTTGTTTTGGCACAGCACACTGTAAACAATTCAGTAGCAACAGGTGTATCTTGCAGTCAGGAACAGTGCTCACACGAGAACCATCGTGGGCAGAGAGGAGGAACGCAGGCAAGTGAACAAGACGCTTTAACAGTTACTCGTGCTTGCAAACATATTCAGTGAGGGTCAATTTTAATGCATGGATGAGGATCCAGTGTTTGGATTAAAAAACACTGAATAACCTTCCACCTGAAATTCCAAGACCTGGATCAAACCTGGTGTGTTTCTCTTTCAAATATCAGCACCTAACAGGGACAGTATGCAGAATAATCCCAACCAAGTAGCTGCTGAAGTTAAAAGGAAGGTTTCAAGGTGGGATTTTCTTTTTTTTGTTGTTTTTTTCAGATTGTATTTCTGAATTTATTCAGAAGTATTTCTTCACAAGTTCCAACCAATTGAACATAGTTGACTAAAAGACCAGAATTTTTTAAAATCCATTTGTTTCAACATGGTGTGGCTAAGGTTTTCTTTTAATAAGAATGGGACTTCTAATATGAGCAAAGATGTAATTCTGAAAGGCCAGCATATTTTGAGTCCTACAACAATTCAAGAAAAGATACCTTCCAAAACTGAATTAGATTGTTAATGCATAAAAAGATGTAGGTTATGAGCTGACCAACATGTGCAGGGGATCCAAGTAGGTACCTTCAGACCATCGTATGATACAATAGAAATAAAAGAGTGGGAGAAAAGTTATCCTCCAAGATGTGTGGAATACCTTGGCAGTCAACAGCAACAGATATTTTAGAGGTTTATTTCTGGGTTTTATTTTCCAAAGACTCCTGGCTCCTTTGCATTTTTGTCACAAATTGCTTTTTCATCTAAATTGACTTTGTTCTTTTGCCACAGCTTTTCTCACCTAAAATCATCCCCAAACCATTAGAACTGTCACTGGGAGGACTTCTGATGTGAAAAGGGTGAACGACGTATCAACATGTGACAACACTGTAATTTAAATCTACTTGATCTAGTCATAAATGATTTGAAGGTGCGGTCCCAGCATAAGGAAACAAAGTGAGCAGCAGAACTTCAGTGTTTGAAGCAAAGGAAAACCCTGCTCAAAGACTGATGAGTAAAGGAATCCTTACTGATGCTCACAGTGCTGCAGAGTTAGAATGAGAGGAAAATAGTGGTGAGTGACTTATTGGTAAAAGGCAACTTGGATCCGTTTACTAAGGCGGGCCCAAGTACAGCACCACGTGTATCTATGGACAGGCAAGAGTTAATCCTGAGAGCCTTGTGAAGTCCTATAGAGAGAAGCAGTGGGAAGATACGACTGAAAAGGGGTTACTCCAAACGATTCAGAAATTAATGGGATGGTTTGCTGAACAGGGGTACCTGTAATGGTAATGTGACAAGAAAGCAAATGAAAATTTGGGACACATAAAAAAGACAAGGAGTTCCTTTACTTTAGTATGTGGCTAGTAGTGTAACTGCTGTTGGCATATTGTGCCTCTTTCTGATGTCCATGGTACATGAAGCATGAAGATTGCTGATAAGCTGGAGAAGCTTTACAATCACAAAACACTCCTAACAAAGAATAACATTTTGTGAGTCTTATATACTCAAACAGAACCAGGACTTGGCCAGAGAAATGGAAAGAGAAGGTTTAATAAGTTACAAAGTCTGTGATTTAAAGTTACATTTCAAGAGAGTCAAGTAATCACTGTAATAATTTAGTGAAGATTTTCAGTCAAGTCTGCATGCTTTTTAATAATACCTGACCTGAGTCAAATAAGAGTTCAGCTAGGGAAGTCTGTGTCCTCCTTTATAACACAGTCAAGCATCAATGATCCTTTCTTAAGCTATAATTTATGAATTTTCCAAATTACAGCAAATCAATCTTTTTGATTCTTCAAGAGCAAATATGCAGCTATGTGAACATTATATATTGAATAAAAATGCAATCTATTTATGCATTTGGTGATCTTTCAACCAAGAAACATTCAATGCCACTTTTACGAAAGAAAACAAATGATCATTTACATAGTATAGTTGCAAAAGCACTTTGATATCCTTCAGCTCTTGCTATCCACCTAATTACTTACTGACTTAACAGGACTGGTAATTCACTTCCTAAAGACATCAAGAAAATATTGTCAAAAGAAGATCAGTGCAATTTGTTTATTACAAGTGTAGAGACAGAGAGCTACTTGGAAAATATGGCAATAGTTTTATCTTTACAGGCAAGATAAAGATTAATGAAAATGAAAGATAAAGTATTTTAAAAAGCAATTATACTGTGAGCAAACTATAAAGTGGTTTCACTAATTTCAGTAAGAAGCTATATTTTGAATGCTACAAGGTTTTAGACACTTTTTTGGTGTTGGCCTAAATCCTAAAATACAGCCAGTTTGTTTCTTTGCTCCTATACAGATATTCTATTTCCCTGCTTTAGAACAAAATCTCAAAAAGAGTGAATGATGGTGCTCTTTGGTTATTCTGAACTGTAAGAATTTTGGGGAATTCTGACATCAAGTCACATGAGGGTTATTCTTATAGCCTGAGAACATATTGTTTGGTTTTTCTTGGAACATTTATTCAGATTTTTTTTAAAAAAGTCACAATGTGTATTTCAATCCCTATCTCAATTCTTAACATTTAGCATTTGATATACAGTATTTCCAGTTAAAACTGATGATTAGATCAAACATGAGAGAAAATTACCCAAGTTTAAACAGTTACCATACATGAGCTGATCTACAGAACTCATAGGCTTCAAATCTGAAGGACATTTGTGGTAGTTCATTTTAGTTTAACCTGCAACAAAAGAATCCTGTCAAATTCTTTCACATTCACCACACCACGATACGTCCAGAGACATTCACCAAGGCTTAGCTCATTTGAGGTTATTTGCTGTGCAGTGTTTAGCCCCGAGTTACAGCATGGCTAGCCAACATACTTTACAGCCTTACAGTAAATACAATATTATCTAAGGTATTTTGTGCAAAAGAATTACAAAGAACTTGAAAATATGTGTTGGCTACTACTGCAATGCCACTACAAAATCTGGGAAAAAAAGAAAAAAAGTGTTTAAACCCCCACAGCAACATAATAATGCCCTGAGAGGGCTACAGACCATACTTCTCCTCCAAAGCACCATTTGTTCTCCTGGGTGTAGCTGTGCCCTAAACCAGGGACCCCTTTGTCCCCTCTGAGGGCTCTGCCAGAGCTGTGCTGGTGTAAGACACACAATCATCCATGAGACACTGCAGGGAAAGGTTTCTCCAAAAAGAGGTGACAGGAGAAGGACCTTTCCCACTGTGTGTGGCCATTTTGACCTCAAGCTTCCTGTGAAAGAACAACTTGAAAGAACAACTTGAAAGAACAACTTTGATGTGACCCTTCACTAATCAGGTTGTTCACATACTAAACACTACCACCAGGAGCAGTACTTATGAATTCACTCAATGCAAGGTAGGAGGGCCCAAAACATAGGCCCCAAACTCATGGTTAAGGACAACATCTTTCTTCCTATAAAAAACATCTCTTCAGGTCATAGAATGTGAACTACGTCAGTAGTACCTTTTTTTCATAGGACTTTTTAACTGCTAGCCAGCCTGGTTTATGGTCTTTCCTTTTGGTTCTTTCATTGCCTCTCCTGTACCAAACATAAGCTTTTCATTTGTATTTCCAATGCTATCACAGCCTACTTCCACCTTATCTATTTTCTGTTATTACAATAAATAATGACAACTTGATTAGGCTCCTGTAGTCCTCCTGCTTTGTTAAACATCTTTGTGCTTTCTTCCATGCTGTCCTTCATGCTGGACTTTTCTTGCAACAGCCACAAAACCGATTAATTATCTTCAGCAAATCCCAGAAACAAGAGTTGAGCTGCTGGTGTGTTGCAAACTGTGCCTTCCCAGCTGATCAATACAGTCTTATTGTTTCCCTTATCCGTCCGTAGCCATCTGCTCTCTTTTGTTTTGTACTTTTGAGCTCTTCAGGGCAGGAATTATCTTTTTGCCCTATATTTCTATACAATATATCATCATAATCATAGTCCCGGATTAAGGCTGCTAGATAACATGCTAACACGATGATACAAACAAATTATAACAATGGCAAAACCTGCCATTCAAAGTTCTTTGCAGATTTTTTTTGTTTTTTTTTTTTTTAATCGAGAGACTTAGAAATGGATGGTTCAGGAAAAACATCACCAGTTTCAGAGTTTTTTCAGCACCTCTGAAAAAGGTTTGGAATAGCAGTAGACGGGAATATTAATTCTTTTAATGTAGGGCTAGATCAGGCTCAGCAGGTCTGACAGCCTGTCTCCCTTTTAACTCCTCCTAAAGGCAGGAAAAGGACTCTCATGGGAAATACATCAGGTCCTTCGGAGACCAGTGTGCAAGAGGAGCTGTGCTATTGCCTGGCAAGATTGGTGGCTCAGAGGTCCACATATCGACATTTTTGTCACAATCTCTAATATAAATACGCTGTATTTGCCTGATTATCTTAATTTTAAAGTGAACATCCGAAAAAAGTTAAAGGTCTGCAACACTGAACAGGGTCGCAATAAGAGAAAATCCTCAGAAATCACGGTTAAGGCAGAGAGTGATGAAACAGAAATACAGGATTATAAATATACAAAACGTTTATTTATGTGCAAGAGGCCTAAATTTCAGTCATCGCAGAGAATCCTCACTGCAGGGGCCTCTCTGTGTCTGCATGCTCACTTAGGAGACTGTGATATGTTGGAGGGGGGGTAATTTTATCTTGCGTAGGGCAGCGAAGGTGTCAGAATTCGCCTGTCTTCCCAGAGCCCAGCGACAGCAGGGACTACCTGACTCAGCTCACAAACTACAGCCACAGCATCGAATTTCCCAACCCACTTAATTTGAAAGCCTGCCAAGATAGGTGAAAGACCTTATAAATATGTAAAGCAGGAAGTTCAAATTACACAGTGATGTAAATTCCCAGTGATTGATGCCCTTTTAAAAACAATAAAAATCCTCGAGAAAGTCCAATGTTGGTAAATGCGTTTCCTCCCGGTGCTGTGTGACGGTGCCGCGCGGAGTTTGGCTGATGTATTGTACTTTTCGTGGCGATTTTATTTTGGATTTCTACCACTTCCTGGAGGCCAGGGGGAGGCACAGTGGGAGGAACCAAAAAACTCGGTGCCACAGCCATTTTGTTTGTGGGCAGCATGGTAGAATTCTGTCAGTCAGTATAAGGAGGGGTTTTTAAAACAGTATTTATGGAAAAACTATTTCTGCCGTAACGGATGTATCTGTTGAATTTGGTGTTAATTTAGTTCTTTCATAAGGTAGGTATTTATAATTGTGAGTAAATGGAGTGTTCGTAGGGATTCGAGCCTCCCCACTTTCCAGGAATGCTGGATTTTGTTTCAGGCATGACTGGCTCTTTGGGATGCTGCGAGGCTGCCGGAGTGCGGCGGGGCGGCTGCGGGGGGAGGCCGAGGGATGCCCCGGGCGGCACAAACTTGCTGCGGGGTTCCGAGTGGGGGCGGGGGC
>WEKX01008964.1:71860-85668 GCA_013390025.1 Pitta sordida | reverse complement strand
CGGGGAATTCTTTACTGAGTAATAAACGACCAAATATGTGACTGTCTTTATAAATATAATGCAGCTCTGGCGTATAAAGATGAATATTATGTTGTTGCTTTATGGTCTGGTGGTGGCTAAAAGAGTTTACAATGCCATTTGTGATGGCTCTTGATGGATTACTTTGGTCTAAAGTACGGGGGAAAACTGCCCTTGGTATGGTGAAGGTGGAGATGGACATAACAGGGTTTATATTAAGTTATGTCTCTTACTGAGCAGTGACCTTTTTATTTACAAATTAGCGCTCTTCTGGTAATTAGATTAAAGCATTAGTTATATAAAGGTTCTTATTTCCCCACACTTCATTTGGATGTCTTGGGTGTTGTGTTGTTTGTTCTTTTTTTTTTTCCCGGGGGGGCGTAGGGTGAGGTGAGGGGTTGGTTTGTTTGCTCTTTTTCCTCCAAGAAGGTACATTTGGGAGACATTTTGTAATTTTTGGCATTTTTTTAGGCGCTTTTTTTTTTCTTTTTTCTTTTTCTTTTTTTTTTTCCACCCGGTGGGAGATCTTTTTTGTTTTGCATTGCTCTGTGCTGGTGGCGCTGTGGGGCTCCGGAACAATTCGTGTCCCTGGCTCCGAAGGGGGAGGGGGCTGGCGGAGGGTGGGGGGGTAGAAAGGTGGGGCACGGTTTGATCTATTGTATCTTTTACTTTCCACCGTATCAAAAGTAACCTCCGATTAGTTAGGAAGACGATGAAATTGTATCTCTGGAAAATTGTGGTGTCGCATGAACTATGGCCCGGCGCTGGCATGACCTCACCCTTTCGCTGTTTCGTGCAACGAAGCAGATCCTTAATTTATTTATTTATTTATTTTCAATCCTGTATTTAGAGTCGTTTCCCTCTGTGGTATTTTCGGCCCCACCCCCAAAATGATTTTGCAGTGGCTGCAGATTAAAGGCTTTTAAGTGATTTGGGGGTTTTTTTTGCAGCCAATATGGAAGGCTTTGGCACACACTTATTGTGCAACTAGTCCATTGTTTGCTTGTTGTGAAGTTAAAGGTTCCCTTCACCGCTGGTTTTCAAGCCCTAAGGTCCCCCTTGCTCTTGTGCTTGCATATGCAAATCTCCTGCGGAGGTCTGCTGGAGTTTGGGTTGTATGAAAGTGGGATTGTAAAGAAGGGAAAACCTAACGTAGCCCTTCGGATTATAAATGGATTCACCTGAGGTGGGTGGGATTTTTCTTTCCTGTTGCTAAGTGGAGCATGCGTTTTGCATGTGCATATTTAGAAATAGATACATGTTAAAGTGTGTTGTTTTCTTTTGTAACACCCGATAGACCACCTCGGTTGGAAGTGCAAAGGGATTAGAAGTCTTTCTGCTAACATCCATATTGGGTGTAAGAAAACAGAAGTGATTAATGTTCTAAGATGGGTGGGAAGCCATAGTCAAGCCTATGATCACAGCATATATTGGAAACTCAACAGGTTCAGAATAAATTTAAATTTAACACATTTTTAAGGAATTAATTTGCCTGTTATTTTGCAGTGATAAAAGCTGGCAAATTAAGAGGCTTTTCCATCTATTTTAAATTTCAGTGTCCTCATTATTTTCAAAGAATAAATTTGACAAATAACAATTTGAAACAGTCCCTAAACTTCTCATGAATGCTTAAATCTTCAAAAATGCATTTAGGTTTTATTTTTAAAGCAAGTTGGCTCATTAAATTAATTAGTTTCATGGAAACTGAGAAAATTTCAGCAGATGTCTGCAGTGGTCTCTTATGTGTTATCTTTTTTTAAAGGAAGGTAAATTTTACTTACATCTGAGGTGAAATATATCTTCCAACCTTCTTCCAGTAACAAACATCTGTATCCAAGAGAGCAGCCAGCTTTAATAGTCTCTGCTCTGTCAGACAAGATCTGCTTTTAGGGATTCTTGGCTGGAGGAGACAGCCCTGGTGGCCAATGACAATGCCACATGACCATTACATCTTCAGTGTCCTGGTACAACTCTTAGATCTTGAGGACAAGAATCAAGATATGGACCCTCTTAGAAAGTGTGGGTTTTGGCCATCTCCCCTCTCTAAGACCTGATCACTGGGTCACAAGATTGGCATTTTGGGCATGGTTTATGCCAATGGATTTAGTGCCAGTTGTTGAATCTATTACAATAATTATCAATCTCAGAAAATCCCTGGGTAATTTAATTCCAATACAACTTTTCTGTTTCATGTTGCATAGACCAGTGTTCAGTTTTCTCATCCATGGACATCAGTACCGAGCAAGTGACAAACTGAGGCAGTTACTGAGGGTAATTTCATCCTTCTGCTCCTCTTGTCATCCTGGACCATCAAAGTGATGATTTTCTGTGATTGCAGACTGTGCACATAGGCCATGAATGAACTAATTGTCAGTGATCTTGCTGCTCAGAGTCAGTTCTAGTTCTGTGAGGTCAGCAAGAACATGAATTTAAAATGGAGTCTTGCTTCACACTTGCTCTTTGTTCTCCCCTTCAGCTGGGGCAACTTTTAACTTTGGTTATGTTTTTAACTTTGAAGCTGCATCTGATGAAAATGTCTGTTCTCATTCCTATGAAGAAGTCATAAAAGGTGAGAAGAGCGGTATGCTGATCTTTTGCAATTCAGCAGTCTCCTAATTTCTCTCCTCCTTCCTTTTTGAGGTGTTGTTGAACAAGAAATACAGTTCCCAGCAGATGTGTTGCCAGTAAGGAATAAGAATTAGTTAAGATTTTGTATCCTCTCAAAGCTAAATAGCAACTAATTTACTTCCTGCATCTCCTGCGGAAATGCCTGGAAGAGTCATTACTGAGGAGTGGCTCTGTCTTTGTGTGTTTTCCTCACCCTGCTCCTTCTGAAATACATGTATGTGGATTGCCAGGACCTAAAGAAAAAGCTTTTTTGTTTCAGTGAGTTTCTTAAATTTCCCCTTTATATATCCCTCCCTTTCTAAGATGGCAAAAGTAATGTACCTTTTTCCAAATACCTAGAAACTCTATATAGTCTCCAGACACCTTTCAAGATATTTGACTCCCTTGGCTTAAAACTAGTTGAAATACAGAACCCTACTGTAAACCAATCTTTTCCAAGAGCTTAACTCAACCTGAGTGACCAAAATGTTCTCTGTGCCTTTGCGACATTCCCCGTAGCAGTATTACTAGTGTTTTATACTCAGGTAACAGCCAAGTAAAAATGGCTGCCTGAAGTAGTCATAGCAGTGCAGATGTGTAGATCCCAGGCAGATGTAACCAACTTCCAAAGTTAACTGATAATAATGTGAAGACAGTTACCCAGAAGTGTGCTGGTGGTATAGGACATTCTTTGTGACTCACTTCAAACAAAAGTTGTACCGCCTGCTTCATTCCCTCATTGTGTTCTCTATTTTCCTATACTGATAACATGCTATGTACTTTGGTGTCTGTGACTCTTGTCTGTTCTCTTTTGAGGGTTCTAAAGTATTCATTTTGTCCTTGATTCAACAAAGTTTTAAGGGTGAGAGAATTATCTTTACGTTTGACACCTTGTGACAGTCTTGTTTTCACCTTTCTTATTTCGTGACTTTGCTAGGTGTAATTCTCCACATCATGCTTGTCAGTGTCAGCTTACAGCGATGAATAATTATTTTAAAACTTACTTCAAGGGTCACCTGTTTCCCAGCTGTGAACAAAAGACAATATATTAGGTGCCTGCTTCAGACCCTCATCTCCTAGAGAGTTAGGTCCCTCTACACCTCTTACAGAGTGATATTTGCATGATTTGTCAATGTTATGATGTAATGTGCTTTAACTCCTGTATGCCAGAGGAACCTCTCGACTAGCACATCCTTCTACCTTTTAGCATTCTCCATATTTTTCCTCAAATAGCCCAAGAAGTTAATTCATGTTGTAGTGAAAAGACTATCCTTTATTTTAAATGAAAGATTTAAAATGTTTTAGTAAGTATATAGGGTGGAGAATGTCAGTGCTTTGAAATAGAATTTCTGTCTCACTGTTGTGAGCAACAAAATATGCCTTGGACACGTGTGACCGTATACACCAGTGACTTCAGGTGCCGTGGGCTTCTTTAGACTCTGCCAGGTCACATTTCCAGTTTATGATATTACCACTGGACTGTCCAGGAAGATAATACCACATTTCCTTAATAGGAAGATTTCCTTAACAGGAAAATTACTTCATCAATTCTCTACTGATAATAGCTAAAGCCTAAAATTGGTGGTCAGAAGGTACTGCAGTGCTTAAAACATAAATACTTTTGCTAAAAATTATTCGTTCTGTGTATCTCCCAATATAAACAACAGAGATGCCAAATAATGTGTGAATTCTAGTCTTAACTAGTCATGTGAGGAGTTGGGATGCTCTTATGGAGCTCCCCAGATGGCAAATGTAAAGTTGCAATACCAGAAAACAACAGCTACAGATGCAACGTCTATTGCTCTGGGCATCAGTAAAACCAGCAAGAGCTCCAAACATACTCCATGGGAATTCAGACCTGGAGCAAATTGAAAATGGTGGGAAGCTGACCTTGCATCTTCTGCTGTTGAAGACACCCTGGATTGCTTTTGATAGGGAAAGGGAAAAGGGCAGGTTAGTTTTTACATGAGCACTGGGATTCCCAGGAGAAGAGGGGAAGAAGTGGGCTGGATCTCATCCCTGCTCCCAGGACTCTCTCATGGATTTTACTTGATACTGTTTAAATATCAAATGTAGGAAGGCTGAGGAACAGTGAGTAAACTTCTTTTTGTTAGGTTCCATTTTGAATTAATCTGGGAGCTGTGCTTACAAAGTGCATGGTTAGATATGTAGGCAATGGCCTGTACCAGGGTGGTGTTAACAGTAAGCAGTGCTTTTGAGTGAATTGGAACTACTGTATCATAAACACTTTCACCTGCCTTTAGATGAGTTAAAACTCTAATTCTAGTCATTGAAAATAACCAGGTCAAATAAATCATAGCTTTGAAAAACAAAGAACAAAGGGACACCAACCAATCCACCAACAAAACAACCAAACAACTAAATTTTGGGTTTCTGCTGTGATATAAACCTTATTTTAAACTTCACCAAGTACCCTGATCATGTGTCCCTCTGCCTTTTATGACTACTTCAGATGTGATTGTTCTCATTTAATCAGATAAATCCCCCACCCCTGTGCTTGGTAAAACTGACCTGTGCATCATTTAGGTAATGAAAAGTGACCTCTTAATCCTCACTCCCCTTCAGAGCTTTCAGAAACTTGCTAAATGGACACAAGACCTCTCTGGCCTCACAGAGGTGTGTGTTTGAATACTCATTAACACAAGTGAGTTTTCAGTGTTTGTTCAATCAGGCTAAACAATCAGGTGACTCAGATCAGGGCCTTTCATCGTTGTGGGCATCCCTCAGGTCCTGTATCTATTTATTAAAGAGTCTTGGTGCTGCCATAACCCGATGACTAAAAGGATAATTTCTTGAAAGTGTCCTTTTATCTGTCAGATTTTCATCTGTAATGCCAGGCATAGACAGGGCATATTACCGGGATGTATTTGTCCAGTTTTTTCTCAGGAAAATTTAAAATGCTATAATGCAGAGTACTTTTGTTACTTCATACGGTCTTAAAGGTATTAATACAAAACAGAATATCACAATGTCTTTAGACAGTGCAATTGTGTATTCACAATTCAAGAAAACTGCCACAACAGTATCAACATCTTTTAAGGAAAAGACAAGCTGGAAAACAGGTGGAAAAAAATACTTTTGATGACTCTGCAAATCTGTTTAGCCGATATCCTTTTATAATCACATAATTAATGAAGATTCTGTAGGAAAGTGTTCTGATTTCTTTTGTCATCTCGAAGTCTTATTGCCAGATTCAGAACTGGATATTGCAGGAATCTATGGGAGTTGGAAGCTCTAGTCAAGCCGACTTTCAGATGAGCTACTTTAATGTGAGAAACTATTTTCCTTCCCATTTTTCATGCTCTCCCTTATTATTTGTTTTTAATTAGGTTACGTCCTTTTGTGCTGTCACCCTTCTTGAGTTGCTTATGAATTAGATGAAGTTGAGCAGACTTGGCACTTGTGACCGGTGTTAGTGACAGGGTCTGTCCTCTCTTGGTCAGACGAGCATGATGTCGAACAGCTGTAAAACTGACACAGTAAGAGAATGGGAATGGAGTGTCTTCATCAGACAGGGGTGAGGGGCTGGAAGTCTGACCTGCTCCAGATTTGAGAAAACCCCTTTGTTTGGCTGTGTTTCTCAGGTTGCCCTTACAGCAGATTTAGGGATTACACTGGAGGGGGGTGGGCGGGTGTGAGAAGAAAATGCCAATGATACCACAGCACCTTGGATTTCCAGAGCCCACCTACATTACTGACAGAGAAAATAATCTGTTTTCTCTATTTTTCATCTCAGGGTGACTTCATGTTTTCATCTAAACAGAGTTGTTCTCTCAACATCTGCCCAACTCCCACAAGTTTTTTTCATTCTCTAAATGTTGGAAAATGTTGGAAACCTTGGAAAATGTGTTTTCTTCAGGTTAACTGTATCAGAATTTTGTATCTTTATGTCTCTGATGCAATAACTTAAAGATACATTTATCTCAAAACAGTCTTATCTGATCAGTTTTATATTCAGATCTAGCCTCCTCTGCTGGATATTTATAGTCAAGCTTCATTCATTAGGTTGTGCTTTTTCATTAATACAGCATTAGTAATTTACACTTTCTGAGGTATATATATATAAATGTTTTGTTAAAAATACGATCATGATTAGTTTGTATCCCAGAATACAAAAAATATCTTTATAATAGTCACTTATGCTTAATTTAGAAGTATAAATCAAACTACAGCATGTAAAAAAGAATCTACAGTACTTCTAAAACTGAAAGAATATTTGTGTTCTTGCAAACTAATAACATCAGACTTTTGAAATCCAAAAGCTAAGTTATTTGCATTTTTTTTCATTTCTTTGGAGAAATATATTTACCTGAAGTAAATATATATTTACCTTAAGTCTGTATTAGGTACTTAATAATACAGTTATATGTAATTTCATCTGGAATTCAGAGTTCACTCACACTGTAGGTGTGCAGGTAGATCTCACATTAAAAAAAAAATCTAAACCTATGTGTTAGGAAATGCCCCTTCAGTCCAAGCTGCAGATATACTTTCCTGCACCAAAGGACTCCTGAAGCCTAGCTAATTCCTGTCTAGGTGTAAATCCATGTTTTCCTAATTGTCTGAGGCAAGCAGATCAGAACTTTCATGCTGATTCAGGAACTGCAACTTAAAGCATTTGGCTTTATATAGTAGATATGAGACTCGCGCATTATTTAAGATCAGCAACCTAATTCTGAAATTCTGAAAATACTTGACCAGAATAACCAGAAGCTCTGAAGCACTTGTTTCACAATTTTTCATAGATTGATTTGCAAGACAGGATTTCTGCCTTGGGAGTGTAAGGTAACAACTTAGAAAGCTAGAGCATGGCTTTGCCTGAAATGAATTTGCTGTTCTGTTTGCATTTACATGCAACTACTAACAGCATAGAAAGGAAACTTTCTAGAGTCATTCAAAGGAATGTAGCCTGTCCCCAGTTCACCCCTTCATCCGGGGTTGTGGTGTGAGCACTGTGGCAGCCTAAGGTTTATGTATTAGGTATTATGGGGTGTGTGTGTTTGTGGGAGGGGTTTTTTTTTGTTTATTTTTAACTTTATGGTCAGTTGAAGGATTCAGGACAGTGTGCAGACCCATGTACAACCATAAATCCTCTACTTCTGTTTTATTTTTTAAGCCTTTCACCTTATCACCTTATCCTATGCAGACTATCAAAGTAACGTGTCCTTAGCTCTTTGATTAATAAATTAGCAATTTTGCTCGCAAGAGAAGGGGAGGCTTTTTTGTTTCTTTGTTTGTTTTTTAATTTTTGGTTGTGATTTTGCTTGCTTTTTTGTTGGTTTGCTGAAGTTTGTTGGATTTTCTCCAAGAACAGCATAAGGTTTTTGCCCTTCTGATTTTTCTACTGGAAATAATGCAGAATCACGTGATTAAATTCACTTGATGCAGAAATTATTCATGTGTTATAATCTGATATTTACAGAAGTCCATATCAAAGTAAGAGGTGGATAGGTAATCTGTCCAGCTCAGATTGTGCTCAATCACAATAAAATGTGATTTTAATATTATTGTTTTGTATGTCAGAACACAGGATGCTCCGGATAAAGATTTAAAAAAACCCCTCAGAGCATGAAGTCAGACATTTTTTGATTTGCCTTTGTCCCCCTTTGTCTTGCTATTTAATAGTAAAAAATTATTTTGTGAAATGAGTTGCTGCTGAAGATGACAATTCAAGAATTCAAGGTGTGTTTAGCATAGCATTTGGAGGGAATGCACATTATAGCATGAAAGTGTAAAGGAGAAGCTCATAAATCACTTTTAACCCTTAAAATTCTTAGGATAACTATTCTGTATCCATTAAAACTTAGAGGGAAAGCTATATTTCAATACAGAAGAGCCTCATCCTAATTTGTGTGCTTACCACTGCTATATCTAAGAGAATAACTGCTTCCACTATACAGCGAGTTTTCCCTAGGTACATAAAAAACTTTAATCTCTGGAGCAAACCATATAAAGAATGCCAATTCCTTTCTGACAGTTCTAAAAAAACCCTTAAACCCTTTGTGCTTTCGAATTTAGGCAAGAGAATAGTAAAATGGGTTCTATTTGTCCAGGTGATGTTGGGGCAAATGATGAGCCTGTAAAATAATAATCCTAAACCATTAATTCCTCTTGCAGTCTTTCTGCTCATCCTGTGGAGACAACTGCCTGCACCATCTCTTAGAGCTTGGCTATAACTGGAAAAGTCTGGCAATAGCTTTTGCTGCTCCTCTCTTATCTTTGTCTCTTCCCATTAAGAGAATTCCTGCCTAGTGGCTTTTCCTTCTCTTCTGGATATGCCTCAGTGGCACATCCATTTGAGATTTGGCTTAGTTTTCCTGAGGGTGCTGGACCAGACTTTTCAGTATGTATGACAGACAATACATCTCCAGAGGAGATTACACCACTAAATTGGCACCTAGCTCCTTTCACTCATGGAAGAAAACATTGCCTGTTATAATAGTACTTGACATTATAAAACCTCACCCATACACAGTGATGTGTAAGCAGTCAGAAAGAAAATAAGAACTCCTGCATTTATAGACTAGTGCAGACACCAGTCCTGTAGGCAAAGGTTTTAAATACAGCATATGACAGTGTTACTGTTTTGAGTCTGCATTAAACTGCATGTATGGCTGTGTCATTTGCAAATACTTTTTGCACAGCTTTTATCATTCTGACTACTGTGTTCTGCAGCTTTCACACACTGGATCGTGTGCAGGAAGAGGGCAGTGGCCGTAAACTGCACATAGTGGGGAAACATAACTTCTAACATGGATCTTTTCAAGTGGCTTTTCTTCTGATTTATGCAGTTGGACTTTTGTCTGAGTTGTTAAAGTATCCGATGGGATTCCCCCTTGGTGCTCAGTGCAGCTCCAAAAGCAATGGTGCTGCTGCCGGTAAGGGGGCAGTGCAGCTACAGGGGAGAGCGAGGGACTGCAGTGCCTTAAACCAATCCTGCTACAAAAGGCAGCACCGTACAAAGCAAGAGTCTCCTGTGCAGAGCCTGAGAAATGTCAGAACTACTGCTCATTTCAGCCTGGCTTGGTTTTGTTGCCTTTACCTGCTGCAAAATCCTCTTGCCTCATGATTTCCTATGTGTAGTTTTAAAAGGTGAAACGTGTTGACCAGTCATTCCTAGCAAGGTAGTGCTCAGGAGAATAGCAGTCATTGGTTTTCTAGTGGAAAAATTACATGCTCATGTATAACACGAGCTTCTTGTTTGAACCAGGGTGTTGAATTTCCAAATTGAATTTTTTTTTGCAGTTCTGGAATCTACAAGATTATGCTTATTTACATTCTGTTGAATGGTAACAGAAATAGGATATTAAATACACAGTTATCCTTTCTCATCTCTATTTGGTATTCTGCAGCTTAACCTGAAAGTGCTTACAAAAAGTAAAGGGTAACTGAAAGATTTGGCAAGGCAGTACAAGTACCTGAAACAAAAATGTGTGTATATATGTACATACATAAGATAAATTAATCTCCCTTCACTGAGTCGAGAATCAAGGAAGATATTTACTTGGTCGCTACTTCAAATTATGATTCAGAGAACTTCAAATAAGCTTTGTCCCTAGTGGATCTCATCCATGAACACCTAAAATAACTAAGTGGCTATATCATACCTTTCTTTGAGACACAAAAGCTACGAGACATTAAATTATCTTTCAAAAAACTGGCAGAATTTATCACAAAGGTGTTCTACACCAGTTTTGTAGTATGGTGTCTGAACTGTTTAAATCTGTGACAGTTCCATTATCTCTTTTAAAACAGGCAGTTGACACAAGTAAATAAGGTGAAATTCACTAAGAATTACATTATGGTTGAGATCTTCATGCTATTAAGATAATTTCTGTATGCATGTAATGTGACATTTATAAAATAATGAAGAACTTCTAGTGTCATATTTGCCTACATTTATCTCATTTTAATTCAAACTCCAGGTCTGTCACCGAGATGATTTGTAAGAGTACAGCTACCTGTAATGTTGTAAAACACACACAGGAAAGGTAGCTGAGAAGCAAATTCACAGTAGCATCACCAGCAAAAGTAGAACAGGAAAATACGTACCTACAAAATCCATAAAAGCTACAGAACAAAAGAGCCACCTGTGCCTTTCCAAAAGCCCCAAGCAGTAAGTTATTCTGGAAAGAAATGCAGGTATGGTAACTTCAGAATGTACCATATCTTAATATATGAGTATTGAAAGTGTGTGTGTAGGAAGAGATAAGTGACTTTTTTTTTAATCAGTTCAGAATAGGTAGCACTTATTGAGATAAAAACCCAGATCAACAACATATCTGTATAGATTTATGATAAGTTAATAGAAATTGGTTGTAGTCAGAGTGAGAAGAATAAAAATTACAAATATTTATGGATGTGGAAGTCAGTGTATAGTTTAATGTAAATAATCAATAAAAAAGAAAACAAAAATGTTTCAAAAAGCTTTTTTTTTTTTAGAAGCTGAACAACTGTCTCCTAGAATTTCATATCCCTAAAATATGAAATTGCTTGATTCCAGAAGCACCAAAAATGGTAGGGGATTTAACCAGTATGTACTATGTGTAGCTTATTTGTGGTAATTGGTGTTAGAATGGGAGACAATATTAAACTCATGCTCAAAAGACTACAATCCCTGCTTAAATAAATGACTGGAAGTCTTTCTTTAACTCAGAGGTCTTAAGCCACAAAACTAAATAAATAGTCAAATTTGTGAAAACTTGTCAAATGGTACACACAACTTACTATTTTGTCCTGAAAGTTAAGTTTTTGGGCTTCATAAATCCAAGTGAGATGAGAGCACAGGAGACCCCTGCTGTAGCTGCATGGAGTAGGTTGTTGTATTTTTGTCCCTAATGCTCACTCTGGATTTAGTACTTTGTATACTGAAATGGTTATGTTTACCAGCTACATAGCTGATATACGAAGTGCTTTCATTTTAGTAAAGCTTGTTGTTATAGTTGTTTTGAGACCATAAAAAGATTAGGTCATTAAGCAGAACATACCAATTCTACATTAACCACAGTCATAGTGCAGCACTGATATGTACAGATGTAACGTGAGCATTTTGGTAAAGCTACAAAATGGGAAAAAAAAGAAAGTATACCTGCATATTCTGACTGAAAGGAAGGTAAAATGGAAACATCAGCCAGTTTGTGTTCTGTACCTTCTCCTGTCTCCACCTTTTACAGAGCAGACATTAGGGCTGATGTCACATTCTGTTCAAATATCACACTTTTCATCTCACTAGCAAATTAATTTAGATAATTTTGAGAAGTAATCATCTTCTGCTACAAAATATTTAAACACAGTCTATTTTCTTGACAAAACATTAAAAGCTGACGAGTCCAAGTGTTTCAGGCCAAAACTCCTTCTTAATGCCCACTGTCCTCTGTATCCAAATGTTATTGTCCATTCTGCTTGCTCTGCACTTTTCTCAAGCCTGAGGAGGGTTAGAAATGCAAAGGTCAGTTAAGGATAAGTTTGAACTTGATTATTCTTTCTTTATAGTTCAGAGTATTTTCATTTTTTTTTTGGCTTTTCATTATGTTCATTATGTATTGTTTTCCTTTCATCAGCATAAGTGGGGAGTTATATTTAATGGCCTTGTTTTTTGCTTGGTTGCCAGGTGTTTCATTTTCATTTAATGTTTTAAGTCAATGTCTCTCTATGATGGCATATTGCTTTTTTGGTTTTTGTCATCACCTTATCTGTCTGCTAATTTGATAAACTACATTATTTAGTATTTGTGGAAAACTGTGTAGATGCTTTATGGGCAATTTATTCTAAGATTACTGTTTCTAGCTAGTGTGTGCTTTAAGCTTTAAAATCAGAGTAAAAAGCAACATGATGTTTAAACATTTGATTCTGATGGGACTACTGAAATACAAATGAATACAGTGATATTCCTTAGTTCCTGCCCCTCCCCTTAAAAACAAAAAACCCTTCCTAAAAAGAAGTCTTCTTCCCTAGCAGGCGTCTTCCACTGCATCACCCATTTGCAATACAGATAGAATTTCTGGTCCCAGAGAATTTAGGAAGCCAAATGACTTGCAAGTTAAACAGTTTGGGAGACCTATAGGGAAGACACACATGCAGAGAGTTGGCTTGAAACTGCAGCTAACAACTGCATCTAGTAATATTTCATACAGTGTCCAGTAGTTGCTCAAGGCTGAGGATGGTGGTGTTACTATTACTAAAGAGGTGATGTGGTTTTTTTTTTAAATGGCTTTTGTTTCTATTAGTATAGAGATTCGTATTGGATTGCTAAAATTGTTAAGCAACCTAAGGTTTGTTTTGTTTTGTTATATCTGTGTTTTATTTCTGAAAGTTCTATTTCCCAAGGGTAGCGTGTGTGATAAACAACAGGTTCTGATTCTCGCCTAACAGTCCAAAACTGCAGTATTTTGCATTAAAAGCGGAGGGACACTTAAATTCAATCAAAACACAACTTTCTCGCATTTTGAAGTTAAAATAAGCGTAACTTCAAGGAGGTGGGGTTAACTACAGGACTGGAATTCCGTTCTTGCACTCAGCCACGATGTAACACACGGGAGCAGGTGGGTTGTTCCTCGGCTCGGGGGCTCCAGCCCGGGCCTGGCGGGAGCGCGGCCGGACGCTGCTGTGGGATGCGCTGGGACCGACTCGGCAGCCGAGCAGTGCCTCGGTTTGATGGACTCACTGCCATGTAAACGAGCTTCCCAAACGCGTCCTGCCCTTCGCCTGGGCTGAGCTCGTGGTCCCTGGTGATAAATCCACGCAAGGGTTAAACCAGTTCGCGTGTGTGCGCTGCGCTGCCCCCCCGAGCTCCTGAAAGCCGCGGAGGGAAGGGGCCGGGGGTGCCGCCGTGGCGGTCCCGGGCCGTGCTGCGGGCAGGTGCCCGTGTTTCCCGGCTGTTCAGCACCGAGCAGAGCCCGGCTCGGGGTCAGTTCAGCGCCCGGAAAGGTCTGGGCCGGCAGTTCCCCGCCTCTCTGGCCCGGGTTTCCCGGAGCTGTCAGGGTCAGGCGCGGGGTCCCCGGGACGTTCCCCCCGGGCTGGGGAGCCTGGGGCCCGCCTGAGCCGCCTTCCCCCGGCGGGAGCGGAGCGCGGCTCCCCGGGACAGCTCGGCGGAGCCCTGAGCGGAGCCGCGCCGCACGCTGATCAAAACCCCTCCTGCTCCCGGCTGCGCCCCCGATCCCGCC
>WEKX01008964.1:28525-71481 GCA_013390025.1 Pitta sordida | reverse complement strand
TGCCGAGCCGGACGGGCCGCGGGGGGCGCGCGGCGGCGGGAGCGCGCCCGGGACGTTTGCATTGCCCCGGTGCGGGAGGTGGGAGCGGAGCGGGTTCCGCTCGGGTTCGCCCTGAAAACCCGGCGAGTGCCTTCCGACAGCCGCGGTGTAAAATAAAATCGTGGCGGTACCTACGAGAGTCGGTTCTGAAACGCGCGACTCGTAGTGAGGAAATCCGCGTTGGAGGTTAAAAGTCCCGCGCGGTTTTGGTGTCTCGGTGAAGGATGAAACTTTAAACCTTCCTGAACTTCGGGATCGTTCAGCCGTTCACTCGGCACTTCCCAGGATGGGCAGAACACTCGGAGTTACCGCGGCTGTCACTGCTGAGACCCGCTCGGAAGGGGCTGTGGTTCTCACTGCTGGCACATCTTCAGCCCTTCCCCCCCATGTGTGAGGGCAGCAAACGGGAGAGCTGTGGAGGCACAGTTATGCAAGCTGCTTTGGGAACTCGGTGCAAAGAACAAAGGTGACAGTTTCATGGTCCCGACTTCTTGTAGCTGCCAGACTTCCATTGCCCTGCGGAGGTGACCGGCTGTGAAGCTGCTGGTTGTAGGCGCAGCAAACTTAGAGCTACGTTTGTTTTAAGTTCAAAGAGTAGTGTCACCTTTAAATGGAGTTCTCTCTTTGGGGCTCTGTTCCTGTAAGTTGACTCAGTGAGTTGTTGTGAGGTGCCTTCAGACAGTGATGCTCTTTGCATATTGTCTGTTCAGTGACCACTCTCTGAGATGTTTGTAGTGTAACTCCCTCCTATTTTAACATAAATCAGTATTTCCAACTCTTGTACAAGTCATGAGTTGCTTTAAAACATCTGTTAAAATGTATATTGTGAAGTTTGGTGGTTTGTTGGTTGTTTTTATTTTTTCTTTCATTTGGTGGGTTTTTATATTTTTCTTTTGGTGGTGTTTATTTTTGTGAAGATGCTCAAACTTTAGCGTGGCATGCGTTGAGTATTTAAGTGGTGGGTGGCAGTGCTTAAGATGCTTGTGTTTCTTTTTGACACAGTAGGTCAATTCTGATTCATACCTCTAGATTCTGAATATGAGAGAAAGCACTTTTAACTTCCTCATGTACCAGAATTTTAAATCTTGTTGTTTGTTGTGATTCTTGCTGAGTTTATTTCTCAGCTGAGGTGAGCAGGTATGTATTTTTTTTATGAGGAGATGTCAGGTTGCTGTCTTTCTCTTCTGCTGTTTGCCTGGCAGTTACAAGTTTTCAGGTTAGAAAACTACATGAGTTGTCTGTATGATCTCCCTAGACCCAGAGAGGTTTGTCCTAGCTGAGGGAAAGTAGTCCTGGACAAAGGAAAGATACTAAACGTTAATTATAAGGCTTGTTTTTGTGGTTAATGTGATGCTTTTGTTTGCTAAATCTTGCTTGGAGGGTTAAACTTCAGAGCTGTAGGTGTCAGGTGAAGTTTGCTGGTGCGTGTATTTTGAAGCTGTGTGTACACACACAAGCACACACCCCCAAGAGAAATTCGTTTGCTGTCAGTAAACACCAGTGTCTTTCTGAATCGCTTTCAGTTCTTACATAAAATAGTTGATATTAAACTCTTCCTTCTTGTTTCTGCAAACTTGCTCAATTTCTTTCCTTCCTTCTTGTTGCCCTAAAAAGCTTTCCCTTCAGCTTTACATTGGTGTTGACAACAGAGAGACACAGTTGTGTGACTTAAGCTGTGGAAAACCTCACAGGTTTAATGCCCTGCTGTGTTCTGATTCCCAAACTTCGTGCCATGCAGGATTTCAGGAAAGTTGGTAGTTGTTTGTGTTATGTAGCAGCTGAAGACTTGTTTTGGAGGGTTTCTTTCCTAATAGTTCCAGAAATGATAGGAGCTTTGCATTACAAACAGATGGCAAAGTGTCCGTAAGAATCCGGAGGAGAGGGCGGCTTCAACTGGTGTGAACAAGCATTTATAACTTTTTATAAATAGAATTCTAACATTGCCTTGAGTTTTGCATAAATGTAATTTTAAATGAACACATATTTGGAGCTGAGAGCTCTCCTCTTGACTAAATAACTTTCCCTAGGGAAAAATGCAATCAAAGGGATTTAATATTCAAGCATCAAGTCACAAGATATTTAAATGACTAATTACTGTTTTGATGCACAAAAAGGAATCTTATTTTGCTTCCCTTTCATCTTATCTTTCTCTCATCCTGTTCCTACAAAGAAAAATTAGGGAGAATAATGCATCTTCATTATTACAACTGGGAACTTCAGTTGAGCAGTGATACTCTGTCTTCTGAAGGAAAAACAGCCTTGATGACTTCATTTGAGTTCTAAAATATGCAATTGATATGATGGATATAGTAACTCTTGTGAAAAGAAGTGACAACTAAGGGCCTTAAAGGGATGTTAATTCTTCTGACAAGTAGAGTCTGCCTCGCTTCAAGCCATGGCTTCAGTTAATGGGTTTGTGTAGAGGTAAAAGACTAGTAAAAGGCCCTTTGGCACACAGTAGGACTGGAAGCCACCAGCTGATCCAGGCTTCTGACAGTTGGTTCAGCTCCCAGGTTTTTGGGGTAAAACGTGTTGTGGCTGTTGCCAAGTCAAATGCTAAATCTAAGAAACTAGAAAGTATCAGGAGATGTATGCATGTCAAAAAAAAATCCTTCAAAATGTAATGATACTTCTTATATAACACTAAACATCCCCCGTGTTATCTCAAAATCCTGTTTTTGAGCAAAGTGCTGTAATTTTGAGAACCAGACAACTGTTAATAATACGGTAATGCAGATTTGGCTCGGAAGTCAATTTAATCGATAACTACCTGAAAAAGCAAGTAGGTGGATTGGATTTGTTTATCTTTTATGAAGGACTTTTAAAAAGAGTGTCTGTGGTCCTCTGTTTTTGAAGAGGTTGTTGCTTTTTCTTTAACTGGAAATTCAGATTCTAGACTGAAAGGATACAGCTGGAAAAACAGGGGGGAGGTAACTTTGGTTAAGTGAAATAAAACCTGAAAAATTATGACAGACTGAAGCTTTTTGAATGTGTTCAGTAACTTACATTTCAGATGGAAAGGATGCATAGCTCTACAGGCATCCTAGATTTGATGGCTTCCAACCCCAAACCAAGGGAAACTACACTTGTTTTCCTTGCATTTATTTTGACAGGAAAGGAAACACTGCATCCCCAGCCTTTAGGTTCTCTTAGACAAAACATAGAAAGTTACAGGAGATTTGAGACTTTGTACATAATTAAAAAAATATATCCTTATGTAAAGTGACTGTGAATATGGTTGTGTTTGGGGGACTTTGGGGTCTGTTTTTTAAGAGAGTTAAAAAAAAGGAACATAGCCATGTGTGTGAAGCACCTCATGTCAACATTGTAAGGCATGCTTAAAATGTTGGGAAGTTAGAACTCCTCAGCTGAAGCAGTGCCTCCGCAAAGACTCGTGTGTGAGCAGAGATACTTTTAATTAAGTCCCTTAGTATGTGTCATAGACATTAATTATCTAATAAGAAATTATGTCTGTGTTGATGATTTTTCCAGATTTAATAACAGTCTTGTGGGATGGGAATTATCATGGGTTTGAGGGGGTTTTGTGTTTTATTTTTGTCTTGAGTGAGTTTGTTATCCGGATGTAAATGCTGATAGTAGTCTGGTTTGCTGAGGTTTTGAGTGTTACATTTGGATTTTTGTCTTGTGCTTGATCAAGTCTGTATGGGTTGGATGCATTTTTTTTTCCCTCGGGTAAACTTTTTAAAATTCCGTGGTCTCTGTCCTTGATGTTGGGGCCGGAGAGAGAGTCCTCTTGCTTTATTGAATTATCCTTAACTCCCCCTTCTGACTAAGGTCCTGCTCTGCTGGTGAATCCTTGCACTCGTGTTAGTCCTGGAGTTCTGACAGAATGATTTCAGAGCTTACAAGTCAAGCTTGCTTTCTGTATTGAGTGTTGCTAGTGGCAGATAGAAGAATTAAGCGCAGAGTCCAAAATTACCATCTGTTCAGAACGGGTTTGTCCATTCAGGTGTTACTGTTTTCCTTTGTGTGTCACGGTGTAACTGACAGGCTGCACAGCAGGTGGAATTAGGTCTGTATGTGTCACACTCTGCTTTGTTATTCTGTTACCATACTTTGTTACCTAGTTTGAGCAAACTTCAAGAAGTTTACACTATGCTTTTATCTTTAAATCCACAGTTGTATTATTTTCCTCGTCCTGTCTTTGGGGATATTTAAGAAAAGCTAATATGGTAAAATTTTGTTAGTAAGCATAATTTTTTCCCCACCTTCAGCATGACTGTGAACATTTGCTAAATACAGAATCACAGAATATTCTGAGTTGGAAGGGACCCACAAGGATCATCGAGTCCAACTCTTAACACTGCGTCCCTGGTGGGAATCGAACCCGGGTCTCCCACACAATGCCATAGAACACCTGGTGAGGATAAGCTAATACTCATTCAGATGCTTTAAAACACTTTAAACATGTTCTCTTATAGGATGTGTCTTAATTTAGCAAAGCACTACTTGGTAAATTTTCATTTACCCAGTTTGGTAAGGGTCACATCCTCTCCATAGAGCTGCCTTGGGCACTGCTACCATAGAGCTCTTCCAAGCATTGTCTGCACAGAAAAAGGCACCTTTCTCCTCCCAGATCCATACTGGAGGCATTGGGAGGTTACCATATCCAGGTTCTCTGAAACAGCTGTTTTCAGTTTCTCAAGGGTAAGGAATGTACAAGGCACCCATATGTTACCATCTAAGCCCTGATGAATTTAAAAATGTGTGAAGTGTGTAGCTGAGGTGTAGTGAGTCAGTGTATGAAGAGCCTTAACTTACATATGGAAATTCTAGTCTTTATTACATTCTTGTCGGCTTAAGAAACTGCAGTCTGTGAGTGCTTCTGTAAAAGTGTGTATTTCTAGTCGAACAACCATGTTCATGGTGTCTTAAGTACTCTTAAAATAAAACCGCTGCCTCGTGGTGCACCATCAGGATATTCAGTATTCTAGAGTGTTGCCAGGGCAGTCAGAGTTACGTGAATGTAGAGTCATAGCAGGTACTGTAACTGGATTTTTTTTTTTTTTCTTTCATGTAATGTCAAGGAACTCCCGATAAGGTTTTTGGCTTAGTAATGGAAAAGAATCCGTGCTCTTCTCTCTAGTTGTAGAAGTACTGAAATCTTAAGTAGAGTAGCAGATTCAGGATGTGTAGCCAGAGAATTTTGAGAGAAAAAAATGTGACAACTCGTGACATGTGGGGCTACATTTCAAGTGTAAGAGCATTCCCATGCTGTGTCAAAATATTCAGGTGATGAGAAGTGTTGGCTTTGTTTTCCTTTTTTCTCTGCGTGCCCAGGTCCTGACTATAGAGTAATGTGGTGACAGCTTCCCAGGTATTGCATCTTGAGTTACACCAGAGCTTTCTGTTGTTATGTTTAACTCTGGAAGTTATTCTGTGCACCTGAACATTCCTGCAAGTGAGGAGATCTGGCTGATGGTGAACAATTTGTGCACTGCCTTCAGCTGCCTGAAGAAGTTGTTGATTCTGATACGGAACCCACCTGTGTCAGCAGTGTTTTCCTTTTGAGGTGGAGACATAGACTTCTATTTCACATTGGTGCAGTTTGTTTGAGGCTGGAATGAGATTGTCACAGGTAGAAATCAGAAGAAGCAGAGTTTACTTGTTCATCTAGGAACAAGGAGTATGGATTATGCCTTTGGGATTTGACAACTTCCTGGAAGCTGGCAGCTCTGTGTAAGAGTTTAGCAATCCTGGTAGATGTCCTGTTGTTATGCTGTAGGGAAGCTGGCACTAATGTGAAGTTTTGAGCAGGGGACTGATGTTCAAGGCGTTTGATAACATGATGTTAGTTCTGTATGTGCTGTCAGTTAAGTGGGTAGTAATGACGAAGGGGGGTGTGTGTGTCCTGCTCTAATGCTGAAAATACATGTTCTTAACCTTTGAGAAAATAGCGGGAGTTGGTTACACAGCAGAGGCTTCTCCAGGAGGTCCAAGCTTCTGTTTTGAAATTATGGAGGATATGAATCACCAAATTTTAATTTGTTTATTGTCTACAATGTTTAACATTGAAAAGTTTTTCTTTTTGAAAGTGGGGTAATTAGGTCATTTTAAATAACGGCGTGAAGCAGTGTCACGGAATGTTTAGCCTGGTTATTAGCAAAAGAGGGTGGTTGGGCACTGGAGCAGGCTCCCCAGGGAAGTGATCATGGCATGACGCCTGCCAGAGTTCAGGAAGCATTTGCACAATCAATGCTCACAGGCACATGGTGTGGCTTTTGTGGTTGTCCCATGCGGAGCCAGGAGCTGGACTTAGTGATGCCTGTGGGTGATGTCCCTTCTAATTCAGGATATTCTATGGTTCTATTCCATGAGTTATTTATGTATACAAAGGCAATTTAATTCCTTCTAGGAAAGCTGTTCCAGGACAGCTGTATGTAGATTGCTCTTAAGGAGTCAGGTTGATGTATGCATCCTCAAATTATTTTTATCCTGTTCTTGACTTCCCAATAACTGCACTCAAAGACTTGTAACAGCAGAGTTAACTGTAGCAAGAGCCACTGTCATGTCCAGACTTGATGTAAAAAAGGTTAGACTGACTTAGTACTCATTTAAATACTGTGAATGTGGTTAACAATTAGAAGAAATTAAAAATCTCTCAAATTGTTTACTTTAACTTAAGGGAGATGGACATCCACAAATACAATTTTGTTAATAGTAGAATTTTTAATAGCACAAGAAGTAATAAAACACTCAGTTTGGAATTGAAGGAGAGGCAATTCTGTCAGTGTAAATTAATTTAAAGCCAGACTTTTATGGGGAGGCTTTGCCTCCTGGGAATTTTCACAGCCAGTGTTAAGGGGGAACCCCATGAAGTTGTCTTGACTGTTTTGCAGCTTTGATCTATCATATAATGTATTTCAGCAAAGAATTGCGTATTAATTGTATGCAGAAGAATATTAATAACAATAATGGGAAGGAGCAATGGTTCAGTAACCTTAGTGTTAGAGAATCATGGAGCTACATCTTTAGTTAGTGTGGTAGCTAACATTCTGTATTTATTTCAGTAAAATTGTAATTGTTCATAGGAACCTGCCTAATACTCACTTAGTTTGGGTAGGAAAAATGTGCGGTGTAGCAAGCCCTTTAGTCTGTTGCTGTTTTCATTGAGTAGACCACTTCACTTGTAGCTGTCAGAGCAATTGTGCCCTGATAATGATTGTATTCCTCAGAAGTGTATATGCAATTATTTACCAATTTGTACAGAGTATTAGACCTGAGTTTTGAATACATCTAAGTTAATGCCTTATTTTTAAAGTGTGTTTTTAAGGAACAAATACATGTGTGTGTTGGAGTCTGCTCTGCTAGAGCAGAATACTGTAGTTTGCTGGCTGCAGCTCTGTGTAGTAACTCACCTGTTCTTCTACATTTCCACATTGTATTTGTAAGAGGAGAAACCAGCTTTAACGCTGAGGAACACATCAAATAACTGGTGCATCGGGCAGAAAACACTGGCTGCTGCCTTTGCATGTCTGCTCCGCTCTCCCTTCCACCAGTGCACGTGTATGTCTGTGTGCTGAACTTCCTGTGCTTTTAAGGACTGACCGTGTTCTGGGAGGACCTTTCTGGTTAAATACATGAAGGTGAATTGAATGAGTTGAGGATGGAATAAAAGTTTGAAAACTTTCAGGTCTGTCAGTCTCTTCAAGCACAGATTGAGTGAGAAGAGGAAATGATCCTCTTAATGCTGAAGTACCACTTATTAAGATTTGTTTCCTTTGTATTTAATCAGGAATTAAGAAATTAATGCTTTTTGAATTGGAAGCTTTCAAGGGGGTGTTGTTGGAAAGGATTGCTTTCCAATATCTCTTCGAGTTCATACCTTTGTATCCATTTCAATACTTCAAGGTTGTTTTTTCCAAGTTGTAAGTAGAAACCAACTGGAGATCTTGTAGCCTGCCTGGAAAACTTTAAAAGGGCTGCATTTGAGGAGATTTGTAGTAAAGGCTGCCCTATACACACATTTAGGGCTACTGTGTGCTTTCTGTTATGATTTGAAGAGCTGTACTCTTCAGAATTTTCATTGATCGGATTTTTCTTTTCAAAATTAGAGGATTTTTTACCAGGCTGTGTTATTGAAAGTATAATGATTGTGCATTAAAGATGCACCCTTTTCCCGCTTCCTAAACAAGTTCTGTGTGTTGCTTTTCTAAACTCTCTTGGTCTGTAATTAGTCTCACTGAAAATGCTTTTCTCAGCATAGGTACACAAGCACTTTATATGACTTAATTTTTAATAATTTTTAAACTGTGTTCCAATTATCATTCCCCATGTTAATCTGCTTCCAGGCGTTTCCCAGTATTATTTGAAATGTCCCATTCTCTTGTGTTTCTAAATTTTCAAGCTTTGTTCTCCGTCTTGAGTTTATTTAGACACTGGTGATAAAATTTGGTTCCTGATTTCCCCTGTGCTTTTACATTTTTGCTTAAGAAAATGCAGCTTTTAAACTGTGTGCTAAGTCTGCACCCCACTACCCCCAATCCTGTATTAGTATTTCAGCAGGATGTGTCATTTGTGCCTTTTTGGTACTTCGTTTTTCTTAGGAAAAAAATCTGAAGAGTGGCAAAAAATAGGAACTGGCTTCAGGAAGATTTTTGCACTATTGGGATATGATTTGAAATATTTATGATTCAGTAACCTACATATGATACCTCTCTAAAGAGCTGAGTTAAAGACAAGAGGGTGGGTTTATTGTAAAGTTTGAGAGTAAGGCTACAGGTAAAAGCCGACTTGAGTCATGGAGAATGTTTTGTATTTTGTATGGGATGCTTTAAGCAAGTTACTTATACAAGTGTTGGATCTTTGAGGTAGCTGTGGATGCATTTATCCATATGCATATGTTTGGGGTTTTTTTTACTTCGATGTGTTCTTTGCCAAACATGATGATCTTGTTTAGTTCAAACAAGGTTATTATTGGTGCACTTGCTCTGTTTTCTGATGCAGATGCTGCAGTCTTAAATTAGGCCAAATATGAAATGAGACTGTTCAAGTCTTAGATTAAAGATAGTTTAATGCTCACAGTCCCTTTTGGGGAATTAATGTTTTTCATATTTAGAACTTCAAGTCAACAGGCAAGATTTTATTTTCTTGCTGTATGTGGGAAGGGAAGGGACTTGAGCTACCAAAACTGCAGTGGATCAGGTTCTCTTTTTGTGTCAGTAATGTAAGGTTTGTTCTCGGGGAAAGAAGTGTGTGTGGGAAATCTGTGAAAGATGCGTGTTTACAGAGCACCTCTTTAACAAACCTTTACAAGAGCTGTAGCATAAGAGTGAGTAAGGGAACTTTGTTGCATGTTTGTTCTCTCAGCCTTCCCTGAAAGAGAGGAGTCTTGTCTTGACAAGACGTTTAGGCCTCCGAAGTGCTCCTAATGAGTTTCTGTTACTGAGGAAAGTAACAAACATCTGCCGGCTCTAATTTAAGTGTTGGTGTCAATGGTATGTGGAACAAGTCTCATTAGAAAGTGACAGTTTTATTACTGTATGGCAGGGTAGTTGGGAGTTCCAAAGTCATCCAGAAGCATGAAGGAAAACATTCATGGGATATTCCCATTGCTAAGCAAGGGCCGATCAAAAAACCCAAACCTGTAAAACCAAGTTCTCAGTCTGTTAATTATTGGTACATTTCAGCTTGTAAAAAAGGTGCCTGCCCTTGATTTAGTAACCTGATTATTTTTAAATGTTGTATCTAGAGGTTGGCTTAAATCAGTAATTTTAAAAATTAAAGTTGTGGGATATCTGACGTTTTATTTTGGCTCATATTAAATTGCAATTTCCCTGATATAATTTTCTGGAAGATAATAGTTTAGTTTGAATGTTTTCCAGTGTTAATGTTCTCATGAGTATCATTGTCCTGTCTCAGCAAAGGAAGTTTGATCTGTTACCTGACCTGTGTTCAAGAGAATGCTGTACAAGCAGCACTTTTCTAGTTAATAGAGGGAAGGGGAAGATTTTAGCATTAACTTTGCTGGAGTGTGTCTTACCCCGGATTGTTTTGCACTGTGGTCTGGTGTGTATGTAGAGCTCACCTTCTGTGTTTATACTGGCTGGATGTTTGTTTTGGCTTTGTGGTTCATTCCCACCATTAACCGGGAGGGTGAGTGTGCACAGTTGGGCTGGGATGTAGTTTCTGGTCAAATGGTCATCGGGCTGAATGCTGGCTGAGGAGTTACCTCTGGATTGTTCCAGTGCTTTGCTATTTCACACTTGTTAAATAAGAATTATGTATTCACAGTACCTGCAAATGTTGGACAGGATTTATTGTTGAGAGTCTGAAGGAAGTAAGACTGACAGTTTAACAGATGGCACTGTCTGCACAGGTGGAATTGGAATTTGAGGGCCTAAGCCAGCTTTTGGCAACAAGATCATTTCCAGAGATCTTGCTTTGGCTTGCAGTTACTCTGAGCCAAATCAAGCCATTTAATGTGGTAAGTGGTATGAAACTGAAGCTTTTGTTGGTATTTGAAAAATACGATGTGTTGGGCAGCTCTGAATTTTATTCCCTAAGAAGTCTGTGGTGTCAAGCTGATATTTTTCAAGGTACAATGTGCTAAATAATCTTTCATAAATGTACTCATTAGTGATAATGTAGCTAAAATAGTCCTTGTGCAGGGGGAACATAGTTCATGAAAAGCCCAAATATCTTGCAGCCTTTGGTAGTTTACATGGCAGTAGGTGGTGAGAGGGACAGATCTGGCATAAGAGGACGTTTTCTGAAGTCCTGTAAATGTGCTTCTCTCTGAGTTAGGTGGGTTGTGTTCTCAGACTTGGTGTTTGAGATGTCTCTAAAATGTCTGTGGCATTTAGTGTGTTTATATATATTACACAGACACATTAAGTCACAGACATCCATCCCCTGTAACTGTAGCTGGGAATTGCCCATTGAGAATCGGTAACAGTGTGCAGCTGTACATGTGGAAAAGCAGCAGGTCTGTGTTGTGACCAGCACGACTGGGGTTCAGCTGCCTCTCCTTGGACACCACATTCAATAGTTCCTGTTTTGCCCCAGTCAGACTCAACTCTCTCTGTGTGTGCACAGAGAGAATAACAATGGCACTTAAAACACATTGAACTTACAAATATTAAGGAGATAATTGTTTTTATAGGAAGCCTTCCTTCTTTAATCCCCTCCTCCATGACTTTACTGTCTTTGTTGCTCAGTGTTTATACCAGCCTTAAAAACAGGTTTGATCGTACTTGCATGTAGAAGGTCATGAATTCAAAGTGCTGGTCTGTCTTGTGTTTTTAAAGGCAATCTAAATAAACTTGGGGATAACAAGTCACAATGGATAGCTGACCCATGAAGAGTAATGATTTGATATCTGACTCCTAGCAGTTTATCATTCAAAACATATTTTCACTGATCAGGAAACTTAGGTTTATATTTTGTCTAAGCTTTTAAACCTATTACAGGCTCTAGCAGCATCTTTGTGTGTTCAGGTGTGGCAATGTTCATTCTAACCCGGGGAAAGTGTCTAAATATATATAGCTTCACAGAGTGAAAGTCAACTGACATCTGTAGCAGGAAATAGGTAAGCTCACTGCAGTGGTGCAATCCTTGGGAAATGTATTTTAAGTTATTCTGTATTGCACCTGTTGCTGTCACTCATAAAGAAGCATTTTTTTCACCTTTTGTGGCATCAGTCCTGAAACTGATCTGTTGGTGTTGTGAATACAGAAGCCAGGAGTGTTCAGATGCAAATGAAATCTACCAATAATTTTCATTTTCATGAAGATACTTTGACAAAAAGGAATAAAGTAGTTCAGTGGAGATATTGTGGAGTCTCTAAAAGTGTGGTTGTATAACAGACTGGCTTTTAGTCATGGCTGTTGGTGCCCTGTGTGTTTTTACTGCAGACTTTTTCTTCCCCGTAGCACTGAAGTGATTAATGCTAGAAAGTTCTTTTGTTTGTTTTTGAAATCATCAATAAGCTCAATACTATAATACTGGAAGCTTCTTTAGTCTGAATTTTTTGACTGAAGTGTCATGTATGAGCTTTTTATGTGGAATGTGTGTGTGATTTCTTGAATGGTGCTTGGATCGTTTAGATTGGTAGGGCAAACGTTTTTGGTTGTCTGGCATGAGATGCTGAGCCTCAACTCATGAATGAATGAGCTCGGACAAATGTTGATACTTGATTTTCTTACTAATGGTTTTGATGGTTTTCTGTTCCTAGATAACTTGAATACTGTATAATGTTCAGTATAAACACCCACTTCTGTTACTTTTTAAATGGAAATGATTGAGGAAATAAAACTCTACTGACTAGGTGATTAAACCTGACAAGAATGTTGTAAATGAAGCAGTTTTCGGGGACTAAACTTAAGATTGTGGAAAAGCAACACCACTCACTCACTGATTTTTATTTTATTTTGTTTTGATTGGGGCGAGAGACAGATGAACAAAATGAAAAATTGCATGTGTGTGAGTATCTCTCAGGCCTTTTTAACACTAGAGTCACATAGTGCAGACTGGCCGAAAAAGTTCACAGAGGAAAGAAATTATTGGTCTGCTAAACATAAAGACTAAAATAAATGTGACTTCCAGCTTCTGTGGCTCAGAGAAAACAGCTGTGGAAGTGTGGCTGTGGTTTTTGTGCTCTCACTGTCGTGGGTAAGGAGCCCACAGGCTCCTTTTTGAGATGGTGTTAGGCAGAAATGCTCACTTGTCTTGCAGTTAATGTCCAGAAATAGTTCTGATCTTTGCAGAGTTTGATTACTAATAATGCCTGGCAGTTGGACTAGCCCAGTCAACCAGATTGGACATGTGTTTATTTGAAGTCCTTGGGTACTTGTGCTGCTTGCTGTTCAAAGATCTGACAGTCAAGCTCTAGGTAATGCTGAGTTTTGGAGTCCTAGTGCGAATTCTGAGGGGAAAAGTAGTAGCTCTAGGTCATGTTTTCACAATCTGTTGTTAATTCTTAAAACCAAAACAAACAGCTGAATGATGTTCTTAGACTTGTTTTTTCTTCAGAATCTTTGATCATATGTAGATCTGGGAAGCTGTCCATCTCTGCAGTTGGGCCTGTGGAAGAGAATGTTTTTGAGCCTTTGGTAGATTAATACTGGGAGATAGAGGAACTGCTCCTTTGTTCCTTTGCCTGGTGTTTTTCCTTGTCTTACATCTCCTGGCTGTGTGCTGTTGCCAAGTTGATTAACAGATCCTGGCTGCAATATGTCTTAACTGCAAAGGAAGAGGGTTGATTTAATGAGAATCATTTGAAAATCTGGTCTGAGGAACAACTATCATTCCTCCAACTGAGGAGTGATAGTTGATACAAAATACTTGGGGTGAAATGTAAAACATTCACCCAACTGAGTTGACTTTTGAAAATCTGTTGAAATGTACGTTTGTGACTTAGCCTTTAATTTCACCCAGTGTTGTGTATAATATTCTGTGATGATTTGTAGCTGGAATAGTTGAGACTCTTGCCTGTGTTGGAACACAACCCTGTGTGTTCCAGCCCTGCATATTAGTGTTGTTAGAAGGGTGGTGAAACAGAAAAGAAACTTGTTGGGCTCCCATGTCACTTGTTATTCAAATGGCACTGCTTTTTTTAATCAATGTTAACAGTACTGTTAACAATAGTGTTAAGTCCTTGTAACTAAAAAAATGTTGGAATCCAAGTGTAAGTGTTTGCCATCAATTACAAAGTATTTCTAGTGCATGGTAATGTTTTAATTTAAGCAAGCAACAAGGTATCATTGCATCTGTCTTTTAACTTGGGAACTTGGTACGATTTCATTATGAGTCAACTGATGACTTTGTCTTGATGTTCCACCTCCGTATTTCACATACAAAGGGAAAATAATTTTGCTATAAAGATTTATCAGGTTCTTTTAGAATGGCCTTAGAGCTGAAAACTCTGAAAGGAAAGGTTCAATTCTAAGCACTGTTCTCGTTCAGTTGTAGACTGTGTCCTGAAAGCTGCATTCGTGTAGATGGTATAAAGTCTTAGTTCACTTTGTGTTACAGTGTGATTTTGGCTTGGAGGTCATGCCCTGGACTACTTGCAGAAAACAATGAGAGCATCTTAATATGTTCCTTTAGAGTCCTTTATTAATGAGAAATTACTTATTTACTAGACTACATTCTGTGTACTATGGATTTTGTGTATTGTGGTCTCACAGGTGACAGTGCAGCTGGAACAGCAAGGTGAGGTGAGGAAGGAGCACTTGGACAAGGTTGCAGTTAAGGCTGGGGCAGCAGTGTTTTGAGATGGCCCGAGTTGATTTAACTGTGTTTGTAATGAGAAGAGGCAGTTCCATGGTTTTCCTGGGGCTTGTCCCGGTCTTTGAATTACCTGTCCATGAACTGATTCAACTCGCAGCAGGAAGACTCACCTTTCCTCTGTGGTTACACAGGGGAGTTCCATGTAAGCCAGAGTAATTACAGAGGAAAATATGAGTATTTTTTTTGTGGTCATTGCCAACAGAGAGGAAATAGTTCAGTGCTACTGCTGGCTTTGATCTTTAGCAATTCCTAAACTAAGTACGTATTTCAAATTGATACTGAGTGTTGTGGTTCTGAATGCATGTTGTACAGTGGTAATTTGCAGACAAGTCTCTTTAGGTTGTCTTGCCTGTGTCTGGAAAGACAGAGGTGCGAAATTGTGTTGGTGAGCTGCACCATGTAATTAACATATGTGTTAAATACTAGAGTTTTCCAGATTCCAGGGTTCCTAGTTTGTGCACTTTGTCGTCTGGCGTGTCTTGAGCCAGACTTATTAATTTCTTCATCTCTGCCTCTCTGTTTTAAACAATATTTTAAAACATGAAATGGATTTCAGTCTTCTGGTAACAGGATAACAAATCACTCTCCAGTTCTTCTTGTGTTATCATGATCTCTAGTACTAGTGTTAGATTTCTGGGTCATATGCTGTGTGTGTCTGTCTACCGCCATTCACTGATCAAGCAGAGCAGGTGAAAATTTCCTGGAGTTGTGGGTGATTTGCTGCTGGAAATCCACAAATACGGAAGCAAGATTTTCTGTAAGTAAAGGACAGATTCTTTGCATTCTCTTAAGTGTCTGATTTGAACGTGGGGAAAATAGTCTACTGCAATGCTCAAGATAATGTGGCTGACCTAATTTCTAGCCCGTGTTCCAGATAAAAGGTCTAATAATTGGCAAGGGTTTTTTGAATACTTGGTTAATTACAAAACCATGCATTTTTAAACGTAAATTAGATCACATTCTCACTGTGCAATTGCTGTTTAATTCTGTGCAGCTATTTTAAGTTGGCTTTTGTAGAAGAGATTTAATTATTATAGTGATTACAGTGGAGTCCTTCTTAATTGACTACTCATGAGACTGACATCAGTTGATTAACAGAAGCGACCTCCGTAGTTTTCTTCCATGTTTGGAGTATGAAAGGACAGTTGTAGGCTCTGCTGTAACAAGAAGGAAACATCTTCTCTACTGCATGGGATGATTCAGGGCATTGAGAGATTTTGGCAGCTTCAGACCGGAAGATCTACAGCTGAGTGATTTGGGTGACTCTCCAGTTATGCCTTCAGCAGATGTGAGATGATGTTCACCCTGTGTCCATCTATACTAAGAGGCGTAACAGAAGGATGGCTGCAATTGCCTGTAGAGCAGATGGTGGCAGGGCAGGGATCTGCTGTTCTCCTCAGGACCCATCACAGGCGAGAGCAAGGAATGCTGCTTTACTGACCCACCATTTCTGTCCAGTTGGGATCACGTGGCTTCTTGTGAGCAAACTGAAACTCTTGCCAACATGTTCTGTGATCTGTGTGTACCTGAGCTCGAGAGGGTTGAGGTTGGATTTGTGCATTAGCAACCGAACTATTGCCTTGCCGTTATCCAAGGCCAGGTCTATAAGCTGGTATTCAGGAGTTGGATTATGGATCTCTCCGTCAAGGATCACTGTAACCCAGGGACTAATTTTGTGCCAGAATACACCCATTGAAGCCTTCTGTGCTTTGCAGGGCTGAATCAGATTGCCCTCAGCAGTGTGACTTCGGTCAGGTTGGAACTTTTCACCAGCAGTTTTTTGGAAACAGATGCTGTAACAAACTTGTTGGAATGTCTTACAGTTTTGCATGTAGATAGGTGTGACTGGATGTACATATGAGACAGTAAAAGCAGAAGTGTGGTATAGTTCTGTCCTAAATCCCTCTGCAATAACTTGTGAGCTGCTGTTCAGGAACAACTCAGTGTTTTTGCTTTCAGTCATACTAGAAGATACTGGAGCCACTTTTTTCACTAAAGATGAGGGAGTGATGCAAAGCAAGTGTCTCTGAACAGTTTCTATTGATGTAAGATGGTTTCCATGTTCTGACTGTGTGTTCTGTATCTTTGCTTGTGGCATTGCTAGAGCTGTCCTGTCCCTGGGTGAGCCCTTTCTGTGGCCAGTAACTCGCCTCAGAGAGTCCCATAGAAACATATTTCCAATGCCTGGATTGGTTCTTAGAAGGCAGAAGGACTTGTGTAAATGAGGAATAAGGGGTGGTACTTAACAAAAGCCACGCGTCCTTGTTTTGTGTATAATTCTCTGAGTTTGCTCTCTATGTTCCTCCTAATCTTGGATATAAATTGCATCTGATGAGTAAGTTACAGGACAGCTGAAATCTCCTAACAGGAGGAGAAGGTGAAGAGAATGAGCCAGAAGATGGAAGAGAATTAGGCAGTTTGGTTTTTTCTTTCTGTTGTCTTTGTGCACAGTTATTGGATTGAATCTCTAGTGTAACCTGGTGTATTTTTTCTGGTGTAGCCTGACCATCACTCTTCCAAGGGTGTCCTCCCTGACCATGCAGGTTACCAAGAGCCTCATGTGACTGAGAGAGAGAATGTGTATCCTGTGGGTCACGGAGCAAAGGAATTGGCTGGAAAGGTCTTGATCTACTGTGGGATCTTGTAGCAGCTTTGCAGTGTTTTCCTCCAGCAAATTTACTGGCAGTACAGTGATGTGAGAACCTTCATCATCCCTGTGAATTTAGCAAAAATGAGGTTGTTCTTGCACCAGTTCACTGCCTCTGGATGACATAATCAACAACTTACCATTTTTTCAGTTCCTAATGGTTTCTTATTTCATCCTAAGTATAGACTAAAGTGTTTGTGCTGCAATGTTGTTGAATTCTTCTTGTGTGTTCAGGTTCATTTTTTTTTCCAAAAGCATTTTGGATCATGAGCTGCTAGGAGGTAAAATGTGTATTAAAAAAGACAAGTTGTGACTTTGCATACTTGCATGTCCTTGATTGTGTGTCAGCTGTAATCTGTTGTAGTGTAACTGCTGCAAACCTAATGGTTCTTGACAACTGCCTGTTGAAACTGGTATCCCTTTTAGTTCTTGTGCCTTAAACGTTGTGTGAGCTGTGAAGTGGTGGCCTTGGACAGCTCTCGTGTCAGGCAGGGGATGTCTGTGAGAGGAGTTATGCTGGTCATACTGATGTGAATCAGCAGTTCTTCAGGGACCAGTAGATGGGCAGTGGTTTGACTTAGTTCACCAAAATGACACAAGCAATTGTAGTGTACTTTTGTGTACTTTTTTTATGTCAGAGAAAAAGATGTGATTCTTATGTGCACAGACTTAAACTCAGCCATTTGTGCTTTTTATATGTACTAGTATGTGTTTTTAAAAACCTTCTACTTGCTGTATATGGCTTCATCCACTGCCCCACCTTTTCCTTCCCCCAGCAGGGACAGCACTCCCTTGCTTAGTGTAGCCTTGGAGTGTTGGGAGACTTTCTGCTCTGTTCTACGCATTGAACTCGATAGCTGGCTGGTTTGGTCATTGCCATAAGCAAATGTGCCTCAAATTACAGAACAGTGCATTGTTTCGTAATTTTCTGAGAAGATGCACTCATTGCTACTGCAGTAATGTTTTTTTTCAATTGTCTTTCTAAAATGGTAATATGCATTCAGTCCCTCTGGTTTGTTCAGCTGTAATGACAGGCTTATTCCACTTAGTCTTTTAATGCCTCCTGCCGTGGTTATCTGACTTGGAATGTGGTCTCCAAGGTGTGCTGCAGAGTAAATATTTTGTCAAAGAAACCTCTGTGCTCTGTAAGTGCCAGTTTTCTTTGAGAAATTGTGACTAGCCTAAAATCCCGCAGTCATGTTGCTGGAAACTTACCAAGTACATTTTACCAAAATGTGAAGGACGGCAAAAATCCACTTTAGTGCAGTGGGGAGTGTCCCCAGGGATTTGATTCCCGCCAGGGAGGCAGTGGTGCTGCTTAAGAGTTGGACTCGATGATCCTTGTGGGTCCCTTCCAACTCAGAATATTCTGTGAAATACTGCTTGCTTTGGGTTGCTCTGCTCCTGCCTGCAGGCAGGCGTACCTGCTGGTAGTCAGGACAATTACGGTGTCTTTTCTTTTGTGTTCTAATTATTGTAATTCAGGAAGTTTTTTTAAGTAGTGTGCTAGAAAAGCAACAAACATGCATGTGTTAAGAAGAATGACACCTGTATCCTTATGTTATCGTTTGAGAGAGGTCCTGCTGCCCCCTCAAAGCAGAACTTAACCAGAAGTTCCAATTCCTTCAGGCTATAACAAGAGCTGCTCTGCTGCGTTCTGCTTTCCCCGGGTGCCTTTGCTGCCAACTCGCTTTAGATCGTCCTTTCACTCTTTGGTTTGGAACACGATGATACCAATGTACAATACAAGTGGATACAAGGGACAGACTTGCTATCCTAAAATCAGTAGGGAGGAAGGCTGACTATAGAACGACTGGTGGTGTCAGTACATAGCATTGCTTAGTATGCACATACTTTGCTTTGTCTCAAGTGCATTGTGCTTTGCTGCATTCTGGGCAGGCAGAATAAGGTTTGCTGTTTTGGTGGGCTTTTCTTGTCCTCTCTGATGAGAGGAAAACTTGTGAAAGGAGGAAACTGGTTGTCAAGCTTTTGCTTGTTTAAACGGTTATCGGTGTAATCTGGTAAGTGTTGGCATTTTGACTGTCCAAATAACTTTCTGGACAGGAGTACCATGTGATGAATTAAGGTGTGGTTTATTGAATCGTGGAATATCGAGAGTTGGAAGGGCCCCACAAAGATCATTGAGTCCATTTCCTGGCCCTGCACAGCACATCCCCAGGGGTCGTGCCATGAGCCCGAGAGCATTGTTCAAGTACATGAACTCTTGTCAGGTTTGGTGCTGTGACCATTTCCATGGGGAACTGTTCCAGTGCCCTGCCACCCTCTGGGTGAAGAACCGTTCCCTAATGTCCAACCTAAACCTCTCCTGACACGGCTTCTAGCTGTTCCCACGGGTCCTGTCACTCATGGTCAGCAGAGAAGAGATCAGTGCCTGTCTTTCAGTTCGTGTTTCTGGCTGAATGTTGCAAAAAGTGATGAAGCCGCTCCTTTCCTGAGACATCCTCTGTCTCTGGGACTGAGTGCTCCCACCGCATCCCTTTGATGTTGGGATTGTCAGAGCATGTGATGAGCCAGTTTAGAAGCTGACCTGATGGAAAACTAACTTGAGGGCTGGGAGGTGTGAGCAGATTTTTGGGGTATTTTTGGGTGAGCTCTTTGAATAGCTTTAAACACAAATCTGGCTGGTGAATTGTAGAGGGAATGTACTTGGAGGAATAGTACCATTGTTCTGAAAAGATGGGATCAAACCAGCACCAGAGCACAACCTTCTCCCAAAGTTGTAATTCTGATAGCGTTTTCTGTCAGGCAGAGAAGGCAACTGGAGATTGAATGTTTTCTGAATATAAGCCTAACTAGCAGGTTGAAAATAGTTAAATGTAAAAGTGGAAGACAGTTTCAGTGAGAATAAAGTACCTTCAATAAGTACTTGTGAAACAGGGTATGTGTGAAAGACAGGTTGGAAACAAGTTGGGATAGAAAGGGAAGAAACCACGAAGCGATCTGCTGTGGTGGGAGGCAGTTCTGGCTGAGTTGTTTGTAGGACAAATGCAGCTATTTCAGTGGTGTTTCAAGAAGAAGGATATAAAGAAATCTGAGTACATTGAAAGCAGAAACTGATCAATAGGAACAAATAATATGTGAACAATTAGTATTTACATGAAAGGTTTATTTTGAAAGAAGGGACAAGGTGAGGTCTGCCTAGCAACGATTGTGCAGAATAAGATGAGAATGTTCTGTAAATATTTGTAGTAAGACAGAACTAACTTGATTGTACTTACTTGATGGTTGAAATGTTCCATGAGTCTTAGTGGGTTTTTTTGATCTTGGTATTCATTTTAAAAATACTTTTTTCTAAATTTAATGAAGCAGCTAAGCCAGTTTAGTGTCTAACTGCTGCCAAAGGGAATCATCTTCCTTCTCTATTTCCCCACTGCTTTCCACACACACACACTGGCAGTTGAAAGAGCCAATTTGTCAGAAGACTAATTGTTTTTAATTGTTTTCAGGGGAAATAACAGGAGAGACATGGCTTTTCATGGAGTCATAGACTGAGTCTGACATAAGGCTGTGATAGTGTGGAAAATGACAGGGAGGGCCACGAGAATGAACCTGGTGGTGGTGGTGGCTGTAGGAGGAGTTTCCTTCTAACATGACAAGTTACAGCTTTGAGCTGGACTAACCCACCTGAAATTCATGGCAGGAATTTAGAGAAACAGACTGAAATAATTTTGCAGGTATTTGAGAACTTCAGAGGGGCAGATGATGTTTCAGAGTAGAAGGAGAAAAGGCACTTTAACTGTGCTTCTTAACAAAAAGAAACCCACACCCCAAAACAAAAACCCTTTAAAAAGCCCTGACCCAAAACCTCTAATGGTCAACAGTAGAAGCTAGAGGGTTACAAACAAGTTTCCTTAACAGCAGTTCCTGGAGGAATATGGGTAATGTAAACGATTTGGCCCCAGTAATCACATGGAAGACATTAATCATGAACAACAAAAAAGAGGTTTAAGAACAAGCCCCAGTTAATCCAGTTGAAGTTCTTTCTGTGGCAGGGCACGGGACCTAATGGATGGCTGTATAAAAAGGGCTTTTGCTACTGCTCTGTTGTGCAGTGAATGGAAACAGTTGTATAGTGGAAAGGCATCTGCTGGGAAAACTATATCTAGAAACCAACAGACAAAATGAATTTACTTATTGAATTTCCTTGGAGATCTGTCTGCAAATACCTGATGGTGTTTTCAGGAGTGTCTGGGGCTACAATATCTATATATTAAATCAAGGTAACATGAAGGGCAGCCAGACAGTTGGATTACAATTTGAATTCAAAATCGTTCTGAAAAATTGAGGAAACAGCTACATTTTTAAATGGAAAGTTATGGGTTCAGATGAATGAGGTGTTACATTTGGGTGGGAGTTATCAGCTGTGTACAGTGGAGAATAGGAACTGTAGCCTATAGTAGGTTAGTTAACAGTAGATATTGTTTACAATTAGTGTTTCCAGAGCTAACAATTGCTTCTGATGATGTATATTAATTACCAGGAAGAGAGAGAGATGTGCTGAGCCACCAGATGAGATATTGATACTGGGCAAAGTTGCTGTTGCTGCTTTGTCCAAACGAGTGAGAATTGTGGTGCGTGGAGGTGTAAGGAGGGGTTGCCTTGTCTGCTTAGTTTCTTCTGCTTAGCGAAGTGTCTATTGTGGTGAATTGAAACCAATATGAACAGCAGGTTAACTATTTCAGTGGAGGAAATTTTATCCAGTTGCTTTCGTAATATGTGGCTCTACTAACGCTGCTTACCTACTGAGTATCTTTGTAATGGGGAAGAAAGCCAACTAGGATGTGTGCTCCTTGTTAGTATGTACTTGTTACTTGTTAGTAAGTACAGGCTGCTGGTACTAACTGGCTGTGTCCATTTCTGTATCAGAGAAACTGAAATCTTTAGTGTCTAGCCCCCTTTTCTTCCCTGAAATAAAGCTTTTCTTTGGTGATTAGAAAGACAAGTTGAAATGGATACACGAGGAGCTGGGTCTGTTTAATCTGGAAAAGAGGAGGCTCGGGGTGATCTTATCACTGTCTATAACTACCTAAAAAGGGGGTTGTAGACAGGCAGGGGGTGATCTTTTCTCTCTGGCCATTGGAGATAGAACAAGAGGTCATGGTCTCAAGCTCCAACAAGGGAGGTTTAGACTTAACATTAGGAAAAAGTTTTTCACTGACAGAGTGATCCAGCATTGGAATGGGTTGCCCACAGAGGTGGTTGAATCACCATCCATGGAGGTGTTTAAGGATAGATTGGATGAGGTGTTGAGGGCCATGATATAAATGTTATAGCTGTTAGGTTTTAGTTGGATTATAGGTTGGACTTGATGATCTTCAAGGTCTTTTCCAACCTTATCAACACTGTGATAACTGTGATACTGTGACCCTTGATACTGTTGTAAAAACAGTAAGCCTTTGCTGGTATTCAAACATCATTGGCTATTATGATGTATTTGAGGTAGAATCCTACTGTACTATATGAAGATAAAGCTCAATTACCTGTTCAGTGACAGTTGTAGCTGTGGGGACAAAGTCCTGAAGACTTTAGTACAGTTTACACAAATTGAGGTGACTGAGGGCAGTGCTTCACTAAATGGTAGAAAAGAAATTACTTTGTCCATACCCAAGAAAGAATTTTAGCTGCCACAAGGTGATACGTATGTAGAGGTTTAACTTGGAGGATCAAAGTTGTAGTGAGTTTCACTTGCAACTGTGTGCTGTGTCTTATGCTCGTGATTGGTCTCTTGCTGTGAAGAAGCCTTTCAACCAGGGGGCAGCTGTGAAAGAAATCTGCGATTCTTTGAAGAAAGGCTTTAATGCAAACTGGAGCCAGTGCAGCCTGGAACTCAAATGTGTTCCAAGATAATTCCGTTGAAAGAATTCACAGGATTTTAGCCTATTTTATAATTTCCATGATTATTTATCTCTTTTGAGGTTTGGACAGATCTTAATTACCCTTCTTTGTACTAAAGGAATTAAATTGAAGTCAGACAGGTAAGCAGGTAATAAGATCCTGTGGATGAACCCTGATAGATTTTACTTCAATATTAAAACCAACTATCCTGGCAACCCTTTTGCTGCAGTTGCTGTTCTCAAGTATTTCAGGGACCTGGTTTATGGCATCTCACTGAGAGTTGTATTGACACAACCACTGCAGCACCGGTCTACTGAGCACAGTAAAGCAACAGCTTAGAAACTCAAGAAACCAGCATAGGTGGAAGGGAAAAACCCCCGTTGCGTATAAACATGCGCACATCATCTTGTGTGGGTTGTTGTTATTAACTCTGCACGAACTATGCTGATACTACTTACTGTGTTGACAACTACAGCAAGAATGGATTGCGTTTTTACTTTGTTTGATGGCCAAGGAGGAGGAAAGGCAGGATAACGGGAAGTATTGCAATAAACAAGATCATCTTCAGGAATCATTCACTGCGTAAAAATACTGCTGTTCATACGTGATGATGGCAAGCCTCCCTTCTGGTTTTCTGATTTTCACTGGTAATAGGTGGCCAGGGCAGATACGGAGTAATAGCAGAGTCCATCTCTGTCTGTTACAGTCACTCCCAGCCAGGTGTCTGCCAGAGGGGTTTAACCGTGCGTTGACGCGGGATGCGGGGCTTGGCTGGAGCGCCAGCGCCACCTGCCGGGAGCGCCCTGGGGCCACCAGCGGCTCCTCCGGGAGGAGTTGGAGCGGGAGCCCTGGCAAAGAAGGGAACTCCCTTCCGACTCAGCCAGCCCGAGTTACGGGGATATGTGCTTGAGTCTTCATCCCGACGTTTTTGTTTATAGGAACATCATCTCCAGCGGGCTATCTCGGCACAGCAGGTCTATGGAGAGAAGAGGGATAACATGGTTATACCGGTTCCAGAAGCAGAAAGTAATATTGCATACTATGAATCCATATATCCCGGAGAATTTAAAATGCCAAAGCAGCTGATTCACATACAGCGTAAGTAAAGCAACTCTACATGGAGAACTTTATTTTGCTGGTCATTCAAGACATTACTCCTAAATGTCTTGTTGGGCTCCCTTCAAGACTTGACTTCTGTGAATTAATTTTCTTCCAATATGTTAAAAAATACATACTACTTGTCAAAGAAGCGTTTGGTCAGTAGTAACAATTTGAAGGGAAGCTTAGGTTTGTTTGCAAGGACAGACAAATCTACTTCAATAAGAAAATACATATTACATTGTTAGAAACAGAATATCTGTCCGTGAAGCATAACTTGGATAAAATGGCAGTAGAGTACATTGAGAAGCCAAGCAGAAATGGCAGTAGCCATATTAGCATTTGTCTATGTCTGGATGGAAGTATTCTACATCTAAAAGTAGGTGTGTTTTGTAATCACTGATGACATGCAAATTTGTTGGAATTTTGTTTTTGTTAGAAGATAACAGGTATTGTGTACTGATATGGCCCTTTGTGTGAGCACGACAATACTTCAGATAAATTTTGAAAAAATTATGAAAAATACAATCTGTGGCAGAATTCTGTTGCAATGAGTAGAATTTCAAATGTAATATGTAGTAGTATTGTGCTATGTAAAAAGATCTCATGACTAATTAACTTTTATATTTGTCAGCCTCAGTGATGAGTTGAAGTATTGGAATTGTAGAATAATATGGGTTAGAAGGGACCTTTAAAGAACACCTGGTCTGACCCCTCTGCAATGAACAGGGACATCCTCAACTAGATCAGGTTGCTCAGAGTCCCATTCAACCTGACCCTGAATGTTGCCACAGATGAGGCATCCACCACTTTTCTGGGCAACCTATTCCAGTGTTTCATCACCCTTATTGTAAAAAACTGCTTCCTTCCTGCTAGCGGTCTTCCATGCTGGTATTAAGGTTACACTTTTAATTCTTCTTTTCCTTACCTACACTGGATAAGGAAAAGCTTCCTTATCTAGCTGATCTAAGAGCTGGAACTGCATTGCATTCTACCTTTTCATTTGTTAAAAGCAAGGTATGTATTTCATAATGTGTTTTCAAGTGTATACTTGTGTCTCTTAACAGCTAAAACAACTTGAATGAGACATGAGAACTAGAGAGATCTTGCTTTTAATGCAGAGTCCTGAGTTTTTGTAGAGTATCGTGGAAAATTGAACATTTGTTTGCATTCTTTGAAACATTACTTGTGTTTGAAAATGCCTTGCTGCATAGGACAGACCATGTTGGGCCAGTTGAGTTTAGCTTATCTACATCACAGAAGTCATTGAGAGCACGTGTGAGGTCATGGTAATACAGTCTGCACGTACTTCCCTAGAAGTGCCTTTGTTCAGGCTGAAGTTTTAACATTTCTCATGGGAAATCATGGGGCAGAAAACTGCTGACTAGTTTGACCTCTCAGGAGTTCTCATTGATAACAAAACCATAATCAAATAGATGTCAACTTTTATGCCTGATTTTTAATGGTGTAAATTTTTTTCAAGACAAAAACTAACTGTAACTTTGTATTACTACAACATTCAAACATAGTTTTAGTTTTGTCTCCACACGAGTGTGGTGTGTAGTCTGAACATTGCTATTAGTTTTACTACAGAAATGTTTTGTTCTAACTTTAACTTCCATTGTACCGTTCAGCTTTTAGTTTGGATGCTGAGCAGCCGGATTATGACTTGGATTCGGAAGATGAGATCTTTGTGAATAAGTTGAAGAAAAGAATGGACATCTCTCCTTTGCAATTTGAGGAGATGATAGACAGACTAGAGAAGGGCAGCGGTCAGCAGGTACAATGGTACTTTGAATAGAGAATTTGGAATACACACTCTGTATATTGCTATATGAAAGTGATGTGCTGGGTTTTCCATTTAGCCAGTCAGCCTGCAAGAAGCCAAGCTGTTGCTGAAGGAAGATGATGAATTGATCAGAGAAGTGTATGAGTATTGGATTAAAAAGAGGAAAAACTGTCGAGGTCCTTCTCTTATCCCAGCAGTGAAACAAGAAAAACGAGATGGTTCCAGCACAAATGACCCTTATGTGGCTTTTAGAAGAAGAACAGAAAAGATGCAGACAAGAAAAGTGAGTACCTCAGTGCCTCCCTCAGCTTTTCTTTCTTACTCCCCCTGTCGAAAAGTAACTTATCTAAAGCAACACTTCTACTCAGTTTAGAACAGTAACATTTGGAGTGTTCCCTTTTCTAATTTGCAGGGGTAAGAAACATAAAACTAATTTAGGACAGCTATTAAATGAAAGTTCATATTCTTTTTTTTTTTTCACTAAATGTACTTCTCAACTTCTGTTGTTGGTGAGCTGTAGTTCATTGGTAACATGCAGACACTTCTCCTTGGTTTAGTGTATGACTGGCCTTTTTTTTTTTAGTGTACCTAAATATTTAGAACTCACTTTAATTCAGATTATTTATTTTAAATAATGAGGGGAAACACATAAACTCTGTGTCTGCAGAATCGGAAAAACGATGAAGCATCGTATGAGAAGATGCTTAAGCTGCGTCGAGATCTGAGTCGTGCAGTGACCATCCTGGAGATGATAAAGAGGAGGGAAAAGAGCAAGAGGGAGTTGCTGCATTTAACACTGGAAATTATGGAAAAGAGGTAATTCTTATTCAAAATTTGCTGCAAAAAGGTTCGAGGGCTACTTTATATTCTGACTGCTGCAAATATTTAAACAGTGGGAGATTTTTAAAATAAGTGTTTAGACTTTCACTCTTGCAGGATAACATAGTGTCGTATATGGCTACTGAGAGGAAAATAAAACATCAGGAAACTTCTTATTATGGGAAGGTGATTAGTCACATTAAGCTACATTGTTTCAGTACATGTCTACATGTTTTCAAGTGTATGTATCTATTTTGTGTATTACACCAGAAGAGAGATCATACTTTCAGGAAAATTCAGGTGAAAATGCATGTGAAGTACTTAGATTAAGGAAGTCCCAACTATTTTTAAGCTATTTTTATTTTCAGTCTTTACCATTCTTCTTTGACTTTGTGATCACTGTTTTTGCTAAAAAAGCTTGCTCTAACACCCTCTTGAGGAAAACTAATAATCATTTCATGCAGTATAAAATATGTGAGTGATCTCCAACTAGTGCTTCTTTTGACATCTTGTTGGTCCCCTGTGCTGAGGGCCAAGTCCTCTGTAGATTGATACTTAGAATCTGAAGGGACTTCTCTAGCCTAAGTATCCATGTTTGAGAGCAAATGTTCTGTGTCAGTTATGTCAGAGCTCTAGAACTGTTTTAGTTTGGATGCTTAGGGAGACAAGCTGAATGTCTTCACCAGGGCAGTGTTTTCAAGCACTGAGCATTTTAAACAGAAAAAGAGAGGGGAGAAATCTTGAAGCTTTTTCCAGTCCCTTTTTCATAAAATAAGCTGTTGAATAGAGAAAAGACTCTTAATACCTCCCTCAGAGCTCAAAGCTGCACTTCAATTCAGCATTTGCCACAGGACTTGAAATGTAATATGTTTCATGGATCTTGTTGTTGTGAAAATATTCCACAATGCTCTCTGCCTCACTGTTTGAAACCTTCTGAGTGATAAATGTATGGGTTTTAAATGGTACCAGTCCCCAGGTGAGGAAGAAGGGTAATCCTCTCCTGTCACTTCCTTCTAGTTTATGCCTCTTTCCTTTATAGTATTATCTTTTGGAGATGCTTTTATGAGGTAGTTATCCTTTCTATTTGTCAGCATTGGCCATTGCAGTGAATTTTCTATGTTATTACTCCACTTTTCTGGAGTAATACTTTCTGTACTTTTTGCTGACATCCTGGATGTCCCTTTACCTCAACCTGCAAGTATTAGTCTGTGTTTCTTAGTGTTTCTCAGTTTTTTTACCAGATGTACATCACAAACATTCCAACAAATAAAATGTTTTTTGATTTCAGGTATAATTTGGGTGACTACAGTGGAGAGATCGTGTCTGAAGTCATGGCACAGCGGCAGCCACTTAAACCTACCTATGCTATTCCCATCATTCCTGTGACTAACAGCAGTTCTTTTAAGCACCAAGAAGCTATGGAACTGAAAGAATATAAGGTTAAAGTGAGTAATGTCAGTAATCAAGTTACTGTACGTGCTATGAAGTATGCAAGATTAAGCATTTTAGGATAGGAGGGGAGGGGAAGCTTTTTGAAACTGGCAATACCTAACAGAGCTGCAGGTGAAATAAGTGATTTGTTCTCTTGGAGGTATGAGGATAACATACAGACACCTGGCACTTAAAACAGAAGTAAAGTAGTACAGACAAACTAAATGACAAAAGGACACATGGAATTGTATTCTTTCTCAAGGGGATGGAAATGTTTAATACTTTCCATAAAGTTAGAATATTCTGAACAAAACCCACTGCTAGTGAGTTACCCAGCACAGATTGAGCAAACAGTGCTTGATTCCACCTTGTCCGGTAAATGTTTCAATTACTGGAAAAGAAATGCAGATACACCTGAAATGACTACATTTTGCTCTCAAGATGATGGAGAGATGAGTTCACATTTTAGTTTGCTTACACAGGAGCTTTCTTGAACTCCTGTCTTAATGTAATTTTCATCTGTGTGTAATTTTACACTGCTTTTATTTTTCCTGCAGCAAGATAAACCTGATGTTATTAGACCCAAAAGGAAGTATGAGAAGAAGCCAAAAGTCTTACCTTCGTCCGCTGCTGCTACTCCTCAACAGACAAGTCCTGCTGCACTGCCAGTCTTTAATGCTAAAGATTTGAATCAGTACGATTTTCCCAGCTCAGATGAAGAACCTCTCTCCCAGGTAGGACCTCTAGAGTGTTGTACTGCTCTTTGGGAAAGAAGAGAGGTAAAACTCATGAATTTGCTAATATCTCTCCTCATATCCTGATCCCTTCTTTAAAGGTCTTATCTGGTTCTTCGGAGGCTGAGGAGGAAAATGACCCCGATGGTCCTTTCGCCTTCCGTAGGAAAGCAGGCTGTCAGTACTATGCTGTAAGCAGAATTTCCTTACATATCATAAGACAGCGTGTCACTGTTGGAAAACATCTTGTGGCTAATTGTTTTAAACTATTTTAAGCCTCATTTAGACCAACCTGGCAACTGGCCGTGGAGTAGCCCTAAGGAGGGAAGATTAGGAGATGTGCGTTACAGATACTGCTTAACCACCCTCACTGTTCCCCAGAGGTGTATTGGGTTTGCACGAAGGCGGGTTGGCCGTGGTGGAAGGTAAGTGCTGTGTAATTACTGCTGGGTTTAAAAAATACATAAAGAGCAGCAAAGTTAAAAAAATAAACCGAACCAAAATCAAAAACGGAGACATCACAGAGTTTTGCTTTAAATACTTACGTTTGATACAAGTGTCCTTAGCTGGTTAATGTCTCCATTTTTTTATTTTGTGCTCCTGGAAGCTGCTGTAGTACTGTTTTCTTCAGTAGTTTTGGGGGAGTTTTATTCCTTGCACTCCCAAGTTCTGAAGAGAAAATACATGTATATTTTCAGCTGTGAACTTAAATCATTTGCATAGCTGTCTTCAAATAGTAGCATTTCAAGATAGCGAAAATTACATTTTGTAGGAAATGCTTTTGAAAGTTTAGACTGTTTGTGGTGATTTGGGAGGGCGACTTAGAAGTGACAGTAACAAATATCAGACATTGTCAGAAATATTGAAGACTTTAATTACTTCAGGTGTTTTGCTTTTAAGACTTTATAGAACACAGTTTATAAATGGTTCACTGTGTAAGTGCTGTTTCTTAAATTTACTATTCAGATTTATGCTTAGAACCTCTTCACATATTAGTGAACCAACTTGGCCAACCAGCAAAATTGGAATGAAAGCTTAAGGCTCTTACTGGGATTTTGGCAAGGGGATTTGGAAGTTAATGTGTGACGTCCCTGCTGCATTGGGATTGTTGTAGTATATGGGAACAGTAACTTTGAAATGAAGTTACTTTAGGAGGATATTTGAATCACTTTTTACTTAACCAATGTTATTATCTGGGCTTGTTTTTTAAATCATGTGCTGTTTCAGTGTCTTAATACATACGTGATGTTGTATCTCATCCTTCAAACAGCAAAAGCTGGGCTGTACATACACAAACTACTGAACTGCAAAGTAATAGACAGTCATTCATTGTGCTGGGGGGGAGTGTGTGTCTGTTTACTTGTTCTTGAGCATCTTTGTGTAGCTGCTTCTATCCCTTGGTTATCCACAAGCACTCGTGTCGGACTGGTGACGTTGTTGGTGTTCTCTTGCCCCTGTATGATTATGCATTGTTTCCTGGTTTTAGGGTGCTGCTGGACAGAGCGCATTCGGACTACGATAATGCATTTCATCACCTGGATTTGGAAAGCTTTTCCTCATCACAACACTCTTCAATCAGTCAATTTGCCAATACCTCAGAATCAAATACCTCGGACAAATCTTTCTCTAAAGACCTCAGTCAGATACTAGTCAATATCAAATCATGTAGATGGCGGCATTTTAGGCCTCGGACACCATCCCTACATGACAGTGACAATGATGAACTCTCCTGTAGGAAATTATACAGGGGTTTAAATCGAACAGGCACAGCACAACCCGGGACCCAGACATGCAGTACCTCTACACAAAGTAAAAGTAGCAGTGGTTCAGCACATATTGGTATGTTTATTTTAACAAACTTGCTTCTAGAAGTTTTAAACTCGGGTCAGAAAATCCAGGATGTCATTGGGTCACCCATACTTTACATCGTGGTCTGTCTTGATGGTAACAGCCCATCCTCATGTGTCTCTCTTTATTTGCTGCATCCAGTGTTTGTTTGCGTTTATTGCTAGCAGTAGAGTACTGCATCTGAGACTTATGCAAATGCTACTGTGGTATGTCATCAAAATTTTAGGAATATGGCAGTTTAAAAAACAGTTTTACGTGGGATTTAAGTTGACTGAAGATTTGAATTTTTAAAATTAAAAAATATGTTAATTGAAATGCTGATAAAAATATTACACTCTAAATTTTCCTTAATACAAGGTGTGGCAGTGATGGGAAATGTTCAGTTGAAACATTTGCATTTAAAATACCAGCATGCTATGAATTCTTATTTGAACTTTAAAGGAACTTAAATGTGATTTCCCATCCAAAAAGTACCCAGGCCACCCTTGCTGATGCATCTGCTCATGCTTAGCAAAACTCTTGGACTAATCACCTCTGTCTTGTCAGCAAGTGGCAGAATACGTCTTACAGAGCCTAATTGGAGATTTGAGGATCTGACTCTGAAAAAACTTGATGTGGTGGTGGTTTTTAATTGGAATACTATTGGAAAGCATCACTCTTTCTAAGGGATTTGTCATACTGGAAGATTGGTATTTACATAGTTAGAATGGAACTTAAATAACTCAAGAATTTTGATGAGTCTGCTGTAAATGTCATCTTTTTATAGATGGTTAAAGTAATGTAGTTTTTTATAAAGAAATAACTTCAAAAGTTCACCATGGTTTTGTAAGGAGTCTTGAGAATCATGTTTGCCGTTTTGAATGATGGTTTTGGAAATGAATGGGAAAACCTGGATAATGTAGGAGTGCAGGGGGGAGAGATGCATATACCTAATAAACTAACCAGATTGTGGGGTGTTTTGGTGGTTTGCTCAAACACTGTTACCCTGGTGTCAGATGACTTTTTTTGTCCTGTTTGCCAATGTATTTTGTAGCTTTCCTCCCTGCACCATGTTCTGGGGGAGGGGGTTTCCCCCTGAAAATTCTTCCTCTTTTCTCCTTGCATTTGTAGAGTTAGGGAGCAGCTTTGTTCTTCTGCTTTATTTTGTGCTTCCTCTCCATGCTGTCCTAGAGTAGGTCCTTGCCCCCATCCCCTACTTTCCTCTTTCGTGATTCTTCTTGCTGGAAATGTACAGGGCCTAAAACTGATGGTTCTTCTGGTCTGTGATCTAAATGTAGCTTTTGATGTTTAAATTCTGCCCTTCTGGTGGTTCAAATAAGTAAGCCAAATCCAGAATTGAATGAGAGCACCCTCTGGATGATGGTCTGACCTGTGATGAAATAGTGGCCAGGTTATGAGTGTGAGTCAGTCTGAATAGATTATAAATGCCCTGTGAAGTGAAGTGGACAGTACTTTACATCTGACAATTGGGTGATTGAGTTTAGAGCGTATGTGTTTGTGTGTGTGTATAAATAAACATGCACACCCCTTTATAGAGTCTTTTTTTTTCCTTAAATAGAGGGTTAGGATCTTTATTTACATAGTTTAGGAATTAAATGCAATCTTTATTCATGGTGACAAGTTCCATACAAGGTTTTAATTGTGCTGGTTGCATTCTGGAACCTGTGGGAAAGGAATACACATGTGTAAGTAAGTAGTATATTACATTTATTTGTGCTTGGAGTTCTGTGCAGATGGTTTAGTATTTGGTAAAATATGTAAGTTACTATTCCAAGCTTTTCAAAATCTAAATGTTGTGGAGTTTAACTGCATGTTTTTGTTACCATTTGATACAGAAATTAAATATTAAATTTTTAAAAGTAGCTGTCTGAATTTGTGGATAAATTTTAAAGTAGTTACCAGTCTTTGAATAGTCACTTGTTATTAATACAACCAGGTAGATTGTATTCATGCAGTATTTATAATCTGAATTGGGATTCTTGTGGCATTGGAGGTGTGTATGAGTTTCTGTACATGTGGCGTGTTCAGGTGTAGGAGTTTGGAAGGAGTACACAGGCTAGTTCATCTTGGTGACAATCTGGTTTTAAGGGGATTTTTTTTCTCAATTTTTTAAGGGTTTCCTTGAGATGTTGTTTGCACAGATCACAAGGTGTTTGCGTGTCTCTGGTGTGGGTCTGGCTTTTTCACTGGTGCTGGTCAGTTGTGGCTGCAGCTGCCATGTCTTCTGAATTTGTGTAGTAAATACTGTAAAAAACATCAGGTATCTAGACAGCTGCACTAAAGTTTTCCTATTAGTTACTGCTGCAGGTTAACAACTCTGTACAGTGTCCCTGTTACTTTTTCTTAGTTGTTTTTAAAGCTGGGACTTTGTTGTGGGCATAGATTTTTTAGGTTTGTTTCTCTCTACCTTTTAGGTTTTTGAAGTGGCAGTTGGTCTTTCTACCAGAAAACACTTATATTAATATGCATTTTCTTTTAAATATTTTCTCTTTTCACTGCTAATGGGCGTGGTGGTCAAACCATGTGGCTCATCTTTAAGATGAAGCCCATCCTGGTATTCTGTGCTGACCAGCACAAGTGATCATGCTGCCGTGTTTATTGTGTACCAGCAGATGATAAGTTTTGTCTGTTTCCATATTAAAGAAGTTTAGAGAAGCCTTGAGCTTTTTCTGGCTTGAATCATCCAGACATGCTGCTGCCATGGAGCAATTGCTGTGGGAAATCTTGCCTCTCAAGCCTGTTATACGTGATGTGGAGATGGTATCTCAGGTCTTGTGTTAGTCAGAGGACGTGTTGTACAGTAAAAGCTGTGCTGTGACTTAGCATTCTCTGGCTACAGGAAGCATTGGTTTTCATTCTGAAGATGAGAGAGAGATTTCCCCGAAGTGCTAGGCATTTTATAAACCTTTTGAAGTGCCTTTGACCCTGAAGGAAATGGAAGTTATTCCAGTGTAAACTGAGAAGGGATGTCTTACAGAAATCCCTTACAAGTTACTTGAACACTTGCTGTGTGCTGAAGGCTAGACTTTGGCATCAGGATCAAGTGACTGAGAAAAGTACCATTGCTTTTGAAGAGGGTAATTCCCTTTCATCTTACTGAGAAATTACAAAAAAGCATCCTCTGCCCTTTTGCTAAAAGATCTGATTCAAAGATCTTCACACATGTTATACAAAACACCACTAAAAAGCAAGCAAGAGCATTAAATCATGATTCTAGTGAGGAATTAACTTTTTCAATGAGGGGGGGCTACTAACTGAACAAAATGCAGCAAAATTACTTCAGGAAAGGAAGTCTGTATTGCTGACAACCTCAAGTTTCTAAATCATAATTTTCAAAGATGGAGCTTCTGTCTTAAACACTTCAGAGGAACTCATGCCTACTGTACACTCCAGAGTTAATGTCCCTTGCTAGATTGATCTGGTTCTGTTGGGCAAGTCTTTGAACTGCATTCCGTTATGGAGAGACTGCTTTCTGCTGGAGACTTGCTGTTAAGTGTGTTCCTTTCAGACTGTGGAATGCTTGCACCTAGTAAACAGTTGCTGACACTTAAAACTGCACAGGATGTGTTTTGTTCTGTTTCAGCCTTGTGTTTAGGAAGCAGAGCAGAGCTACTTGTTACTAGTGAAAGATTGGAGCTCTGGTTCCCAGGCTTTCCAGTAGGAGCAGGCAACAGCCTTGTGTTCTGTTCTTTTTTGCCTTCGTCACCCAAAGGCTGGATGACTTTGAGAACTGTCTGAAAGCTGGCAAGGCTGAAGAGACTGGCAGTTAACTGAGCCTGCTCACTGAATCTGTAACTCACCCTTTGAGAAGAAGCCTTACTGAACATTGTTAAGAGTTTTGATGGTTGGGATTATAGATCTTACTGCGTATGAAAAGCTTCAGGCTTCTAGAATATAGTTAAGTAATCCAACATAGCTTACCTTGCCTTTTCTTGTAAACCAGATATTTAGATGATGTGCTTTGCTGTTTAGTAACTTCTGCTGTGGGAATTCCATACAAATAACATTTTTCCTAGTAAACTTGCATGGGTCTTTTGTATCTCAACCTGCTTTTTAAAAGCAGTTTTTCCCACTTGGGGATCTAACAGGGTGGTGAACTATGCTTCCATTTCCCAGACATGTCATGGTGGTTGATGGGTCTGTACTTGTTCAGCCTGGACAAGAGAAGGCTTTGGGGTGACCGAGTTGGGAGCTTATAAGAAAGATGGGGAGCGACTTTTACAAAAGTGTGTAGTGACAGGACAAGGGGGAATGGCTTCAAACTGAAAGAGTACATTAGATAAGATATTAAGAAGAAATTCTTTACTGTGTGGATGGTGAGGTACTGGAACAGGTTGCCCAGAGAAGTTGGGAATGACTCATTGCTGGAAGTGCTCCAGGCCAGGTTAGATGGGGTTACTGGACAACATGGTCTAGTGACTGGTCATGGCAGGGAGGTTGGAAATAGATGGTCCTTAAGGCAGACAAATATAAATGCATAGCAAGCTTTTCTAGTTTTCATTCAGTAGCTAGTAAAAATCCTTAATAATTATTTTCTGTCTGTCTTCTGCTGCCAAGTAGGGAGTGCATATCTATACATATCTAGTTTATTTCTCAAGTTCTGGTGTTAGGAATTTCACGCTTAAATTCTGTTGGGCTGAAGTAAAAGGCCGTTTTGGTAATAATCAAGGGCATAATGATTCGTGTTCTCATAGTGTCTAATAGTGCCATGTTTAAGTAAAACCAACCTTGAACTTCTTTTCAGAAAGTGAAACATCTTTGGGCCAGGTGCATGAAATACTAAATGGCTCTAAGGGTCTCCCATCATCTGAATTCACTGGTGAGAACTTGCTCTACAGTAGAAAATCTTTAACCAGGCAGTATAAGACAGAGGCTTAAAAATACATTGTTCTGGATTACTTAGCATTGTGATGGATGCTTGCTTTGCATGCACTTTGGCATTAGTCACCACTAATTGCTCCCTTATACAGCAAGGGTGTGATGCTCTTGTGTGTTTTCTTTAAGAAAACATTCTAACCTGATAAATCATCTTTCCACAGACTTAAGCAGTTCTGTAGTTCATGGAATTTCTCAGTTCAAAGCTTTGGTTAGGGATTCTTTCTTCTGTTACCTGATCAAAATCACATTTTAAATGGTCGTCTGTGAAAGGATCAGGGAATCTAGTACTCTAAATGGATTTTCAGAGAGGTTCTTTGAACCCAATATAGTCTTAATGCTTCAGTTTTCCTGCCAAAACAGCTACTTAACTTGATATAATGGAACAACTTTTAAGTGGTTTTAAGTTACTATAACATAAATATCTACTTATCTAGATTTTTAACAGGACTCAAACATTTGCTGAAAGTTTTAATTACACTGTTGGAGTCTCTTAGTATTACATTTTTTTTAGCCTTTACTTAAAAACAAAAAAAGCTTACCTGGATAGGTCATTGTGTTTACTCTGCAAAGCTTGCTCCGTTTGCCTGGCAAATCTAGTGAGCATCTTCCAGTCAGGAAGTGAAAAGGAATATTACTAGAGAGACTGAGAGTGTTTGCACATGCATTTTCTGCCTTCCAGGATAGGCTTCCTGTATTTTTAGGAAGCTTGTTATTGCAGTCAGTTTTTTCTACGTCTATTTTCCCACATAGGGGAGGCAGAGTAACAGCTGGTGAGTCACCGCGTAGTAAAACTTGCAGCCGTAGTTGGGAGGGGAGGCTGTGACTGTTCATCATGTGGAGACCAATCTGTTGATACAAATTCTGCAGACAGCCCTCCGTCCTCCCTGGTTTTGGCTGTGTTTGGGAAGAACTTGGGTTTTCAGAGAAGCCAAATGTGAGCCACAGCATGGTAAGGCTGGTACACATTGGATGCTGTGCTAAAACCAGTTAGCACTGTTAGACTAATTCTGCATTACAGGATAAAACTGCTGTGACCTGTGGATCTTTGAGAAGGCCATTGACAGCATCACTGTTACTCTGTGCTCCAGAAAACACCTGTTGAGTATCAGCATTCCATAGAATTTGAGTGATAGGTAAACAGAGTCATCCAATTGAAAGATGATATTCAGTGGCTTAATTTGAGCAAAAATAGATATGTAATTATTCTAAATACTCATATAAATGACTGTAGGAATACACATTCATAATGCAATGTACGGTAACTCAGTTATTAATAAAACAAGATTGGTGGCTGTCACTAAGAAGATGCTAGGCAGTCATTTATCCTGTCAGTCACTATCAGTAATGTGCAGCATCTCTTTCCTTGTAGCTGAAACCTCATGAAGTTTTTCTTCTACCTTCCATTCCTTTTTGCAGTCTGTAGGCCAGAGCTGCCAAAGCACTAATACAATTGCAGAATAGGGGAGTGTGTGTGTCATCCCAAACTGTTAAATAAGAGAATAACAGCATAACATGATGTAGTGACTTAAATCTGAGGGTTGTCTCAACTGAAATGTTACAACTTGATCCAATATGCTGCAGAAAACCAAGTAAGAAACATCCATGTAGCCAGGTCTCTTGGTAAAGCTTGGGCTGCCCATCTGCTGATAACCATCTTGAGATGTGACTGACTCCAGATGGAGTTGTGGCTTAAAGGTTCCTCATGCTTAAGGTTAGAAAAGGAGTTGAGGTAACTTGATTCAGGTAATGTGCATAAATGCTGAATGTGGAGGGGTACAGGTGTCAGCTATGAAAGACAGCTGAGATATTGTGAAATGATAATGTTCTCGTTTATTGTGTGTTGGTGGTAGTGGCTGAGATTTCCACCTTCACCTCTCTCTGTGTAGTGAATGAAACTGGATGTGTTGTCATCCAGTTGGATTCAGTAAATTTTAAACTCTTAAATAGTGATTGTGGTGTGACAGAACCATGAGCACTGAGGTCCCAGCGTGCTGTTTGAGAAGAGTCTGTGAGCACTGCAGCTCTGTCTGGGGCTGCTGAAGCAAGGGTCTGTTAGAAAATCTCATTAGTTGTCTTTAACTATTAGGGTTTGTCCCTTTTTTAAACTTCAAGCCACTGTTCAGTTGTCTGTTGCTTTACTCATGTTTTTTAAAGCTTGGAAGTCTCCAGTTATGTCAAGAAATATGTACCTTTATGTAGTGTTGTGTAGCAATACTGTTCTGAGTTACCAGAAATGTGGTTACTGATTTCACTTCAGAAACGGTCTTACTGCTTGCCTGCTGTTTTTTTTCTAGGCAGATAAAGACCAATGCATGACACAAAAGAGAATGACAGTTGGTTTTGCTACTTCTTATACATGTACCATTTTCCTTTTGACAGAGGTGCAGGATTTTCAGCTGTGCTCTTTCTCTGTTCTAGAACAAAAAAAGAGAAGTGGTGTAATGAAATTGGTGGAAGTAAGTTCTTAGGGACACTCACTGTTTTTGCAGAGGAAGATGCTGAATTTGGCACTTGTCCAATAGTTTGTCACCCATGTTACACTGCAGGCAAGAAAAAAGTATTCTCTGTAAGCCATGTAATTCACCCATTAACAGCAGCTACATTTTTGTGATCTGCAACGCATTCCACTTGAATTGCTTCTTGTGATCCTTGTGGGTCCCTTCCAACTCATAATATTCTGTGATTCTGTGTGTGAAAAAGGCAGCTGAACTCAGCCTTGCTCTTTGGGAAGCTCCGGACTGTGCCTGCAGATGCAGAGGCACAGACAGTGACCTGGGACTTGCAGTGCTGAGCGTGTGTGGCGTTTCCCCAGCCAGCCTTGCCCAGTTCAGTCACAATTGTGTGCCACAGGAAATGGATATGGAAAGTTAAATCGATGAGAGTACTTTGGTGTAAAGTACATACTTGTGTGTGTGCGTAGGAATTACCATTTTCAGAAGCAACTTCTATCTCACAATCAATACGCTTATTTTTTCAATTGAAGTGTAATGTAGACTGTACCCTGAGAGCAGGAGGGAAGGAACCCCAGGAGCAGCATTAGCAGAATACATGGTGGCTTTTAACAGAAAGCAAATAGTGTGCTCTCCTAGTTTGCAGGTCTTCAGAAGACATTTTGGTCTGGATAGTTCTCGGCAGTAATATTGTTTTCAATAAAACCTTTGATGTGGTGTTTCCACTACTGTGGACAGGAAGGAGTTGCCTTATATCATGACAATCTATAACCTCGTAGTACATGAGCATACCTGTCTGTGCTGTGGAAGGGAAAGGAATACTGGTCAGATTGTTTTAGGAGGCTGTAGCTTGCAGCAATCCTTTACTTGTACTGTGGTGTTTCTAACCTGGATGCAGTTGATTCAGATTTTCACAGTAAGTCTCTGATAATGCTATAAAGAATATTTAGAAATAGCTGGTAGATTTTTACCTTCAACAGGGGAAGCAGCAAAAATGTTGCTGAATGTTAGGTTAACCTAAATTGAAATAACCAATAAATTCTTCTTGAGTGTGTTTTCTAGGCAGTTCTGTTAAGTTGAGCAGGAGCAGTTGGAATATGGATGAGGGGGGTGGGCGTAGTGGGGTTCTTCTGTCATTTGTTTCCTTTGACAGCTGTGTAACTGTTTTCATATGGTGAGAAATGTACAGCTGCTTAAAAAGAGATTCACTAATGTACAATTTGAAAAATACAGTTTATCTAAATATCAGTTCTGGAAAGAAGGAAAAGAAGCACTTAACAGCTGTTCTGTACTGTAGTCTTTCCTGAAAAACACAGCTTGTCTCTGTAAGCTTCATTTGTTGTTGTTTTCCAAATGAAAACAGTATTTTGGAGGTGGTCAAACCAACACTGGCGATTGTGCTTACCTCAACTCTGAATCTTAAATATACTTAGGACTTGAAAATCAAAATGAACTGATAATAAATTTTACTTAAATAGACAAAAGTAAGATGATGATGATGGTGGAAATTTTAATTGCAATTCAGCCAATGATGGTGTAACATACTGGGGTTTTGCCTATTTTCCTCTTCATCACTCTGTGTGTTGTCTTTGTTTACCCCACTTAGGCAATCCATTCCTAAGCTGTATGTTCACAATGTCACACTACAGACTGAAATACCTTGTTCATAGAGTCCTAGAATATGCTGAGTTGGAAGGGACTCATCTGGGTCATTGACTCCAACTCCTGGCCTTGCACAGGACACACCAAGAATCACAGAAATAAATCCGTGGAACCTTCAGTATCATTTGCACTACGTTCGCTAAACTACATTGAGTCTAAATTTTAGGGTTTGAAAACGCAATAGGTCACTAGTAACTGATCAATAGGAATGACATCACTCTCATACCAGAATAATAGATCCATTTTTCTCCTTCGTCTACTGCAGCTCAGCTTTCTGCATCCTAATCTTTGTGTGCTAAAGCTTTCTTGCTATGTGTGGTGACAGCTTAAAAAAAATCTAAAGGACTTCTGAATTTTAATTCTTTATATAAATTAAACAGTCAACTCCTCGAGTGTTTGGTCTATGAATTCTAGTTAGCATTGTGGGGGGGCGGGGATTGGTGGTTTATTGGGTGCTTTTTGTAAGGACATTTATGAGTGACTTTACTACTACGAAGCTGTTACCCTGGGAATCATTTCAAAACATAGAAGGGAGCTTTAACAGTAACAGTATTGGGAAGTAATCTGTGGATTATGGCAGTATAAATGAGTGCTACATCCTCATTTGCTGAAGGATGTTAACTTTACAAAGAAAAGTGACCCAAATATAACAGCTGAATAAAAATGTGTCACTTCAGGTGTTCAGATAGCAAAGTGCTGGTAATAATAATTTTAGTGCTATTTCTAAAACATGATAGAAGCATTCTGAGCAATATTTTATACCAAAAAAAGACAAATGCACTGGGAAATGCGTGCTCAGCAGTGAGTGGTTGCTCTGATATTTATAAATATTAGTTCTTTTTTTGGTTAGTCATTTATACTGATTTGTTATTCAAGTTTATATGTAAGGTATAATTGGTATTCAGAGTCCTGTTGTATCCGGGATCAGGACACTTATTGTTGTTTTGATACAAACATTTTCATCAGGCAAACAAGCCTGAAGGAGTAAATAAACAAAAAATTCTTCAAAACTGCAATTAGTGAACAGGATTTATGTGTGGTTGTGATTTGTTGCCAAACAGTGGTGAATTTCCCCAGAAGTGTGACTTCCACTGTGCTCTTAAGTATAAGTACTATTTATAGTGTTCACTTGAGAGCTTTTATACAACCTGAGTATAAAATTGAAGGGAAAAATCTAAAAGGCACATCCTTAGCAAGGGCATTCACACTCCAGCCTTGATTCAGCTTGTAAATTGAAAACCGTGACTTCATTTTGATTGGGAAGTGTAAATTTAATAAAAAGAATCCTAAGGTTGAAGTTAGTCAATGAACTGGTGACTCTGCTGCACCAGTAGCTGATCTGTACATGTAACACTTGATCAGTTTTGTACTTGTGGATTACCTGGGTAAAAGTCTGCCCAACGTGTGAGGAACTGACTACAGAGTCACCTTTCAGAGATTCTGCAGGGAAGGATGTAGTTCTCCGAAGTTCTGTATTGATGGAGTTGCTTGTACGTGTGTGGTTACAAACAACAAAAATGCCATATCCTGCCCAGGTGTGAGTGTGTCCAACCTCGTGTTTTCAGGTGAAACATAACTCCTGACTGGGGGCCGTCTCTGGCAGTGAGGGCTGCATTGCACTTGGCAAGTTGGGCAAATAAACCAACTTCACCCATAACGCAGATACTGTAGCTTCACAAAGTGAAAACAGTGTCATTTCTACCTGTTCCTTCTTTATTAGTCTGTTATTAGGTTTTGGTGGGTTTGATTGTGTTTTAATTCCTTTCTCCCCTTCCCTTTTTGGTGTCTTGAGCTAAATTCAGTTAAAGCCTGTACAGGAGAAAAACCACCTTAAAAAGAGAAGGTTTAGCTTGAACAAAAATTTCTAGGAGAATGTCAGCCTTTGTGACATCAAGACTCTTAGGGACTTGCTGAGGTAGTTTTTTGAGGGGTTTTTTTAGGTTTATAAAATAGATGTGTTTATATAGACAACACCTACATATTTTGATATAGTATTTTCTCGTTTTATATTTTGTTCAGCATTTACAGCCGAACAATACCAGCAACATCAACAGCAACTGGCACTAATGCAGAAACAGCAGCTTGCACAAATTCATCAGCAGCAAGCAAATAGTAATTCCTCTGCCAACACATCACAGGTGAGGGATTTGTCTGTGCTATGATTTATCCCTCATTGTTTCCCACCAGGGTTCATCTCTAATTGTCAACTGTTGCCATAGAACCTTGAAACTAACCAACAGGAAAGTGGCTTTCGCCTGAATCTACATCATAGCCATTCTGTAAAGTGTTTAGAAGGGACACTGCAGGTGAGTGTGGCAGGCGTTGCCTCTGCTCCCTCTTAACAAAAAAAAAGATGGGTCAGTCAATTAATGGAATTTTCAAAGCCTTAGAAATATAAATTGCAGAAATCTCCAGCCAGGTCATTGTCCTCTGGCCAGTGGGGCATAACTTTAAAAGCAAAATTTTAGTTAATTGAAGCTAAATCCTGAATATGTGCTCCCTACAGCTGTGAAAGTGTTCTAATATTCGTGAACATGTAGTGATTACAGGGTGACACACAAGAGAAGGTTCAGGAGTTGTTTGCAATCTGAACCTCCAAGTCTCTGAATTGGGTTTGGAATCTCATGAAAACAGGTTGATCTGTGAAACAGTGTTGTTGTAAAGAACTTTGGAAACATATTTCTTTGTATTTTGAATACTTGTTGGAAATACCTTCTTCAGTGTTTTAATGGAGCTAAAAGTGCATGGGAAAAAAAAAACCACAGTTGAGATTTTAACTAGTTGTACCAAATGCTGACAACTTACTCTGAGAGTGACTGGTCCACACTTCTGATTTACATGTATTGATTTTCATTTTACTAGTTTGTGTGTAGCTTTAAAATGGGGAGAGTACTGAATTTTTGGAAGCCTAAATCACATATATTTGCCACCATTGTTCTTTCCAGGGTTTTGTTTCCAAGACACTGGATTCTGTTAGTGCTCAATTTGCTGCTTCAGCTTTGGTTACATCAGAACAGCTGATGGGATTCAAAATGAAGGATGATGTGGTGCTTGGAATTGGGGTGAATGGCATTCTTCAAGCCTCAGGTATGCAAGTGTTTGAGAGAATTTGGTTGCATCTTGATCTTTACAGTGAAGACATGTCTGTCTGGAGTTGAGTATTTTCTGAAAAATGGCCTTACTGATTTCTCTTTTCTGTTGCAGGAGTGTACAAGGGCTTACACCTCAGTAGTACTACACCTACAGCACTTGTCCATACAAGCTCATCATCAACAGCAGGTTCAGCCTTGTTACAGCCTTCAAATATAACACAGACTTCAAGTTCCCACAGTGCACTGAGTCACCAAGTAACTGCTGCCAATTCTGCAACAACTCAGGTTCTGATTGGGAACAACATTCGATTAACTGTGCCCTCATCAGTTGCCACTGTAAACTCTATTACCACGCTCAAT
>WEKX01008964.1:1025-23525 GCA_013390025.1 Pitta sordida | reverse complement strand
ACCCACATCCTAAATTCTGTCAAAACTTCGTAGTCTTCTCTTCTTGTCCTATTTTAATACATCTGCTGAAAGAATGAGAGGTGTACTTTCCCGGTGCTGAAAGCTCTGTCAGATCTGGAGTTAGTACAGGGGTCAGGGGCATGGGAAGCAATTTGCATTTCAGTTTATAAATTGTGTTAACCTGATTCCAGGCAGTAGCTGGAACTGGCGTTTATGAAGTGGTAAAAAGGGATGAGTTGGGAAAAAGCTAAAAATCGTAAAAGTGATGCTTTGATGAAACTACCAAATCCTGATGTTGCTGATTTCAAACTAGTTCTATACTATATAGTATAAACACTTTCAAATGTTTGGATACAGAAGGCATCCCTCCTGGTCATGGACCACTGATCCTGTGGTGACAGGCAGGCAATCTCCTGTCTTTCTGGAGCCTGATTATAGCCATTTTTTAAAAGGCATGTCCTCAGATCTAGACTAAGTGCATTAAGGATGTTTTCCTTACCTTTTTTGAACTCTGATTGCCTAGGTATTTGGGGTTTGGATTTGCTTGCCTTCCTGTGGCCAAGCCTTGTGCTGTCAGTATCTGAAGAGTACTGGTAATACTGCAGAACTTACAGGCTGTTACTGGTTTTCTAGTAAGAGGATGCAATTAAAAGGGGAAGATAGACATTCTTTTTCTCTAGGTTCCACTGAGATTCACATTTTCCTAGTGCCTGTTTATACAATTCTGTCCTTCATATTCGGTCCTATTCAGTGTTAATGGGCCTCTGCTGATCACAGTACTGAGCCGTAAATACAAATAAATTGTCTCAGTGCCATTCAGCCAGAGATGATACTTAGTGTATCAGCTGTTAATTTTAAATCCTCATCTCTCTGTGTTAGACCCCTGCTGTAAAAGCAGCTGTGGGCTACAGCTCAGGGTTTTTATGGCAAGAGTTGTCAGAGCTGTGACCAGCATTTTTGGGGTTCAGTAAAAGACAGGTTTGGTGAGAGATACGAGGCATTTACAACAATCCTCTTTCATCAACATCGTATCTTGGGTCTTTGGGGATTATCAACCACTGGCACTGAGGGAGATAAAATCCTTTTCACTGCAGTCTGTAGACTTGTGTGCTTTCATTTGTGGTGTTCAGTGTAGATCAGTCTGTAGCTGTTAGTAATATTTGTCTAGTTTATGTTTTTGCGGTGTTTTGAAGCAGGAACTGAAGTGAAGCAGACAAACCAGTTAGTAGGGTTAAATACCATCCATGTGCTGATGCTCTGGCCCAAAGCTGCTGTTCACTTCTTTCTTCTGGAAGATGGTACTTTCTGGGCTATCCTAATAAGGTTTTTATTCTTAAGATACTTCAGTTTTAATAAGCTTTATTTTTCTATACAGTTTGTTGTAAAGGTGCTTGCAAAAAAAGCAAACAGATATTAATGCAAAATTGTATTAAAGTATCAAAACTCTATACATCCTTTCCGAAGTGCAAGACCTAAAACTAAAAAAAAATCAGATTTTACCTGCAGTGCCTCACAGTAAGGAAAGCAGTAGATTGAAAGCTTGTCGCTAACACGGAACAAACCCACAGATCTTACAGCCTTTACAGGTCAGGTACCATTGTACAGAAAATCAGTAACGTGTCAAGATTTTGGCGTGACTTCCAGCAGTAACCTGGAACTAACTTGATTCTCAGCCACTGTTCCTGTGGCTGCTTTTAGCTTGCAGGTACCTGCCCAGCAAACAAACCATCACCACCCCGAGGCACTTCCCCTAGACAATAGTCATCATCGTCAGAGACACTGAAAGGGCAGCTCGAGCAATAGCCATAAATAATACAGGGGAAATTTCTGGTTACTCAAATTTGAGATAATGGTCCCATTTTCTTACTCCTTCCCAGAGAGATACAGGCTAATCCTGCTTCAACAAGGTGCTTCTCTGCCCAATTTTACTGCCAGACCAGCAGGCAGGCTGCCTTCAGGTTCCTGGAAAGCCCACAGCACAGTCTGTACAGTGTTGTGGTTTAACACCATCAGGCAGCTCAACCCCGCTTGCTCACTCACCGCCCTGTGGTGGGATGGGGGAGAGAATCAGAAAAGTAAAAGTGAAAAAACTCGTGAATCAAGATAAGAACAGTTAAACAGCTAAAGCAAAAGCCGTGCACACAAGCAGAGCAACATAAGGAATTCATTCACCACTTCCCAAGGGCTGGCAGGTGTTCAGCCATCTCCAGGGCAGCAGGGCCCCAGCAGTTGGGTGACTGTGACTTGGAAAGACAAACACCTTCACCCCAGCATTGCTCCTTCCCCCAGCTTTGTATACTGAGCATGACATCATGTGGTGTGGAATATCCCTCAGGTCAGGTGTGGAGTCACTTGTCCAGGCTGTGTCTCCTCCCAGCTCCTTGTGCACCCCCAGCCTCCTCGCTGGTGAGACAGTAGGAGAGGCAGAAAAGGCCTTGATGCTGCTCAGCACTAACAGAAACATCCCTTGTTATCAACACCCTACCAGCTACTGTGAAGAAAAATTAACTGTCCCAGCCAAAATCAGCACACTGAGACTCCAAAATTTCCCCCTGTGTCCTTGAATAATCCATTTGTTCCCCTCAGTAATTACATGAATAGCATGTGTTGGATTAGTCATTATCAACTTCAATCAAGCTTTAAGATAAAGCGATAGTTGCTTAGAATTGTAGGCTTGAAAAGTGGAACAAATGGTGACCACAGAAAGCAGCGTGCAGCATTAGAAGTCTATTTACAGCTCCTCGGGGGCTGTGTGTATCTTGGCTGAGTTGGCATCAGGAGCCAGTCCCACAGAAAACATCCCTGTACAGATTCAGCCTGAAATCTAAACTAGCTCTGCTTCTAAGCCTGACTGCTGGTGTCCCTCAGAGCATCCACCACGGACAGGACAGAGCCTCTCCTCACCTCCCTGCCCTTGCCCTGAGACATCACTGGGTAAAACAGCTGATTGTGTTTTCTCTCCTGCCTGCTGCTTTTCTGATCAAGGCGTGTTGTTTCTTAAAGTGATTGTGCCCTTGATTTCAACTTGATTTGTAATTGGGAGTAGCTTGTATACAGCTCTCTAGTTTGACTGGCTGCACTAAGTGAGGTAAGAAGAGTCAGAAGGTCTGACGAGAAAGCTAAAATCACTCCTCTGCATGGATCTCAGGAAAGAGAGTTGTGAGCTCACAGTCCGCAGCAAACCAGTTTTTTGAAATATTTCACTGCATACGGCCCAAGGAGACCATCACGGGTTCCTGCCAAACCACGGGGGCAGGTACGTGTGTCAGGAGCAGCCACAGGGGCCTGGCAGTGCCAAATGATCAGCCTGGCTTGTGTTTGCAGCAGTGGGACTCGTGATCTGCCCTCATTTTCTGTAAGTCTGTTCATGAGGGAACAGCTTTAATGTGCTTTTCTCACAGGTAGCCTGTGGGCTCTGCAGCAGCATTTGGCACTGGTTCAGCTGGTCCAGGGCTAACAGCACTCCAGTGCCATGCACAGTGCAGTGGGTCCTGGTGCCCAGTGACAGCAACCAGAGGCACAAACTGAAACATTGGAGGCTCCCTCTGAACATCAGGAAACACATTTTCACTGTGGGGGTGACTGACCACTAGCACAGAGTCTAATTCTTATTTTTGTGAGATCAGCAGCTGTGCTGATTCCCAGCACAACAGCATACATAGCAGAGCAGGATTTCATCCTGGATAGGTTCCAGTCCAGCTGCTGATTACCTCTCAAAAATCACTAATTCAGTCACATGCTGCTGTTCATTAAAGCTTGAACATCATCTAACTGTTGGTGAATCCAGGGCACTTTGTGGACAAATTAATGTTATCTAATTACAATTATCCCCCCACATGCCTAGTGCTGATCTTTAATAGTCAAAACTATGTTTTCATTTTATGTCATTAATTCTTATATAGCTAAAGTAGCATGGAATTATTTTATATGTCAAAAAAAAAATATTTAAACTATAGTAGAAAAGCAGAAGGAAATTATACCAGGGTGTTGCCTACATTGACATCATACACAAATTTTGCTTGCCATAATATGAGCAATTTCTTGGAAAATCAATGTATACATCAGAAAAATAAATTGTGCCTTACAGTGAGTAAAGCTTAAGGTTAAACATTAATTATTTTGAAAACAACACTATCAAAACTTGCTTATTTACCATATATTTACTCAGAAATCGGAACTCTTAAGGTATTTTTATTGATTCCTGTTGTATTTGTAAAGTTGATCTTGGCTATAAACCCTCTCATAACAAACCTGGTTAGAAGTTAAATATAGTTGGAGGCTTAACTCTGGGGGAGGAAGATGGTCCTGGGTCCAAGGTCAGAGCAGGGAGCAGAGTTGTGCTGAGGCAAAGGAACAGGAGCAGCTCTTTGTCAAAGGAACAAGCCCATGTCCCCAGGGAAGGGATTTTGCTCCATTTGGGTTCACTAAAAATCGAAGCCAGGAGCAGATTTTAGAAGCAAGAGCAAATTTGTGGAAGGCCCAGGGATTCCTGACCTTGGAGCTGTTGTTGGTCAAGGAGACAGGGAGGGACAAACTGTAGTAGATTACAGCTCCCTGTTAACTCTGGAACTCACCTTTCAAATCAAATCAAATCCATTCCTGTCGGAGTATCTCTGCATACAGAGACCAAGGAACTATTTTTACCTGCATGCAGCCTGGCTTCCAGAGGTTCTTCTGAAGGCATGTCTCTTGCAGCCCCTGTCCTTCCCTCTGAGCAATGGTGTTTGCCACATCCAGTTAAGTTGTTTATAAACAAATGAATCTGTTATCCCTTCTCCACTCTCTAATATTGTGACTGATCTAGGCAGAACATACAGCTTGCATAAAATAAGAACTATGAATGGCAGAAAGGATCTGAACTTCAGCTGAAGGTGTCACAAGATTTCTCTTTTTAATGCTGGATTAGTTCCTCACCTCTGCTACATTTTCTCTCTCAGTGAGATGAATGCAGCATTACTGCTCACATGAGAAAAATAACGTGTTAGAACCTGGAAACTGGTGTTGAAACTTAGAAAGTGCTCCAGGTTTCAAGCACTAAAGGTCTTACTGATTTCACAATGTGGGTACACTGTAGTTAAGTCGGTTTTGATTTGAAAGTGTGTAAAAGTAGCATATCAGTGAGATAGAAAATACTTTAATTGGAGCCACCCTTCCAGGTGGACCAGACCCTTGGCTGGACTGTGCAGCTCTCATCCCACTGTGTCTCAGGGCACAATCACTACATAAGCAAAGGAGAAACCCCATCATTTTGAAGATGAAAGCAATCCTTATTTACAGTTACACCCAGTGGCTATTGTGCACAGGAAGAGGGTGATTATAAAAGTACAGTTAGAACAAGTCTTACAAGTCTACCCTACCTGACTGTGGCGGGATAAATACTGTCCTTGTTGGATTCAGTGAGCCACAGAGATGCCTCTGCAGCAATGCAGAGCTGCCCGTAACTTTGTAAGCTTTGTACACAGCTGTCACTTCTAGGGGCAGAGTCAGGGGCTTGGGGGTTGTGATGAGCCTCTCTAGATTGTTGTAGAACCTGGAATCCTGGAGATGAGCTTCCCTCTCAGTCAGGGCTCTTTCCACTGGAACACAAACAGCATCTGTTTTTACACCAGATCGTTCTGACAGACAATGTCTTATAGGATGAAAAAAATGTTACTTGTTAGCAATCAGCATTCTTTGAGCTGCAGGGTTTAGTTTCCTCAATTGAACAGCACATCTTGTCCCTGGTAACACTCACAGGTATTCCCAAGACAAGCCACACCAGGCTCACAAATGTGACGCACAATCTATGGGAGACCAGTTCTGGAGAGGCAGCTGGAGGCCAGGCTGGCTGCCCTGAGACTTTTCTCTTGACACTGTGTTTACACCTTTGAATCTCTGTGCTGTGTCCGTCTGAACACCCTGCTGCCCTCGCCGTGTCCCCTGCGGGTGTTGGCCGAGGCAAGGGGTGGCTCAGGCATCACCCTGACTGCACAGCCTGAGGAAAGGAGCCTGCAAGTGCAAGGTAAGGTAGAGGAGGATGTAGCTTGAGAATCTGCAATATCTGCAGTCACAGATGGATATTCAGCAACAGCCTGAGTTCATATATGCCTGATAAATCCCAGGAGCAACAGCTACTGGTAACCTTCCTTTGTTCTGCTGCTCAGAGGAGTCTCTCTCTGCACTAACAGCATCTTGCACCAGATACAAGCCCCTCACTTTTGAAACCTTGAGGTTACACTGCAGCAGGCAGCTGGAAGTTTAGAGTAAAACATAAAGGTATGAAAACATACCCACAGCCAGCAGAAGGACAGTTCTGGTTAAGGTGAAATAGATCCAACGTGGGAGGCAGGTCAGTATTTCATCATCAGAGCCAGGGCAGAGGACATAATCTCACAGTTTTTCTGTCATCAGAGTCAGGCGTTGAAGGAAATGGCTGCAGTGAATCCCCCATTTCTAGCCAATATTTATTTAATGCTTTTGGATTTTTCTAGTTCCTCCTGCAAAGGCAACATATACTTTGCAATATTTTTAAGTAGCATCAAGGACAAAGTGTTCCAGTTCTGCATCACTGATGTATCAATTAACTTGAGTGACTTGGAACTCTTACCTTGAAGCTGTACACATAATGTTGACATTAAAAAAGAAAATGCTGCCAACATTTGTTGAAGTGCCAAAAAGAAAGTGCTCTGTTCAGGCTCACCCCAACCATCTCATTGTTCCCATCCTATCTCACAGGGTAATCAGAAAGTGCCTGGGCAATTCTCCACCCTTTCCTCATTTTCTCTGCAGGGAAGAATGAGATCAGCAGCTTTCTCCTTTTGTTAATTTTTGTCCTTTGCATGACTGCTATTTGTTTTGATTTATTAGAATTTATTTTCTTAAATAGAAAAGAAAGCCAATGGGGTATAATGCAGGGATCTCTGCAGCCTGGGGAAGCTGCCTCTGGAGATCCCCTGTTGCCAAGTCCGCTCTACAGAATCGTTCAGAGCGCTTAAATTTTGGGTTTCTGCTCCACATTGTGCTACAGAAATTTCATCCACACTGTAGAGGGAGCGCAGGGAGATTAACCTGTCTGGGCTAAAGAAAGCCTTTGTGAATACCACTGTGGTGATTAGCAGGTTTATCGTTGCTAATTTAGTATTCCAGTATTTACTGATGTCTCTGGAAGTAGGATGTGTTAGTGGTATAGAAATATTTGCGAATAGCTGCCAGCTAACAAGTAAACAAAGGCACAAGGCTATTTGTGCCAGGAAATAAATTCCCTGCTTATAAATGTAACAAACAAACATAGCAACTGAACTGCAGAATTTAAGAACTATTTTAGGAAGATAAATAGGAAGAATAGTTTGGACAATTACATCACTAATTACTCACTGTATCTGGTGGAACTGTTACCTATTTTAGAGAGTTTGGTCACCATGCCAAGTCAATTTATTTTAATCTGTAAAGTTTTTGACAATGTCAGATGACAAACCACATATACGTTGTATTTAATTCCTCATGTAAAATCAGGAATTACATCTTTACATTACAAACCCACAAGCAATAGCCATAAAAAAACCTCTTGTTGGTGCAGAATTCCTTTTGGTAAAACCTCCTGTGCTTCACTCATGCTAACTGCTGTCTCTGTGATCAGTCCCTTCCTTTCCCAGCTCTATAGGAAGCGGGCTAAGGACTTAAACTAAATGGGAGAGGAGCTTCTGGCCACAAGTTATTTTACACTGTTCAAGGCTAGACAGGCCAACAAGAAAAGTGCCTGAAGGGAGGCCTGGGTAGCCACTGTTCTGGCAGCACAATGTGTACTTTTAACTACTGGCAGAATAACAAAATGAAAGAACTTGAGGTCAAATCAATCCCCAGCCGTAAATACCAGGCATTGATTTAACAACACTTCTTTGGTACATCTAATGTCAAAATGACATAGAAGGTGATAGTTCCATTATGATTCATTTTCTTAGCATCAGAGATACCTGTCATTGCTACCCTCTATTGCCTGGTTTCATGGATTCCCGTTATTTTTTATGTAATTTCAACCATTTTCTGAAGAGATATTTCTAGCATTCTGTCAAAACTGCTAAGGGGTATAGCCATCATAGGCAGAGTAATTTGAGGAGATTACCAAAATTGACAAATTTACAATCATTCAACTTTTCTGTGCTCTGTCTTTCATCTGTGCTTGACTCTGCTGTAGCAGCTGCCTTCCATTCTCCCCATTTTATCCTGCTTTCTTCCCTCCCTGGGGAAGAATCCCACATGGGGATTCTAGCAGAAAGGCAAGCAAAGCAAGCTTTCCATCCCCTGGTTGCACCAAGAGTTCCCACGATGAGCAGGGGAGTTTTGCTCTCCACAGCAGCGCCCAAGAGTCCGTGTGTTGAGTGGATTTCAGTTGCATGCCATGAGGGATTACCTTAATCTTCAGGTACACGAAGCAGAGGTAATTCACCTTGTAATCCATATTTAGAAAGCCTTTCCATGAACCTCTGTAGTGCAGCTGACTACCTTCAGCATTTTAGTACTAAGTACTGCAGTGGTTAAAGAATGGAAGTTTAGGAAACTCTGGGAACACTGAAGAGTTATGCATGCACTGCCCTGAGCTAGGAATGGTTTACAGAGAGGAGCTGTAAGTAAAATGGTCAAGCAATGTGGAATGCAATGGTGGCCTCTAGATAAATGCTAATTTAGTCTATTATGACTGTATCAAAACAATATGACAGAAAATAAATCTTATTTTAAAAAAGAATAAGAAACATATTTTACCTCTGAGAAAATTCTCCCCACCACATACCTGAAGGAGACAAGGTAACATGATAAAGCATGAGAACAGTTGGTATATAAAAAAATAATCATAAAAGCCGCAGCTTCTGTTGCTGTGACTTCTGTTGAATTCGTTGTGTGTTTTCCATGAGTTTCTGATGCACCTTCAAGTTGCTTTAGACATTTACACTACTTATTCTAAAACTAATAGGTTAGAAGCTCTGTAAGCCTTCTGGTCAATATTTCTACTTTTGATTAATTTCCCACATACATATTCTTTTAATCCAGTGTGGTTGTAAGATTTAGGGAACATCCCTCAGATGCAGAGTACCTGATCAGTTTTAATATGCATAAATAAGTAAATATGTCAACTTATGGCCAGAATTTCAAATTTTAGATCCAGTTTATATGTGGTTACCTAGCAAAGCAAATTAGGCCTTTATATGTTTAAGCATTTAATCTGCATGTGTAATCAAACATGTAAATCCTCTTGGCCTCAAATGAATTCTCATGATACGTGAGGGACTGAATTTTCATGATTGAAAATCTCACCCTTCTTTTTCATCATTTAAACACGTCTAGGGCAGTTGTAGCAAAGGCGGAATGACTTCAAATTGAAAGAGAGTAGATTTGCATTAGATATTGAGAAGAAATTATTTAATGTGAGGGTGGTGAGGCACTGGAACAGATTGTCCAGAGCAGTTGTGGATGCCCCATCCCTGGAAGTGTTCAAGGCCAAGTTGGATGAGGCTTTGAATAAACATAGAATCACATAGTGTCACAATGGAATCAAAGGGTGGTTTGTGTTGGAAGGGAACTTTAAAGGTCATGTAACTCCAAGGCCCCTGCAATGAGCAGGAACAACTTCAACTAGACCAGGATGCTCAGAGCCCCATCCAACCTGACCTTGAATGTTTCCAGAGTTTGGGGCTTCCACCACCTCTCTGGGCAACCTGTGCCAGTGTTTCACCATCCTCAAGGTAAAAGATTTCTTCAGTATATGTATCTAGTCTGAATCTATCTTTTAGATTAAAAACCATTCCCCCTTGTTTTGTTGCAACAGGCTCTATGAAATCCATCCTCTCCTAGGGTTTGTGGTAGTGCAAATAATAAATTCCCTGCAACTTCTCAGGGAGCAAAGTACAGTGTACAAGACCTGAGTGTGACTTTGCTGACTCACTTTCACAGAAGGACTGGATGAAGCACCACATCCTCTGCTTACTTAGAGCTACAGATCAGTCCACTATAGGCACAGAACCCAGTCGTAAATTAAAACAGTTGGGGAAAAAAAAGCAAATAAAAGTAGAATGAGAAGGAACAAACAACAAAAAGCCAGGTGGGAGCAGGAGTCTGAAAGGAAAATGAACTTCAAGCTCAAGAGGCTGAGGTCAGTCACACAGGGGTTCACTTCCACCAGGCCAGCCTCAGCAGCAGGGAAAGAAGGGGCAAAACTAGAGTTCAGCACCCATATTCCCCTTGCTGAGAGCAGGGGATAAGCACTGTCTGCTGGCACCACCACGGGACTATTGGCTCACACAGATGTTCAGGCTGGTGCAGAGGAGGTTCTCCCTGCTCTGGGGCAGCCCACAGTCAACGTGGCACAAGGGGTGGTGCTTCCTGCCACAGCTCTCCTGGCTTCACTGCACCTCCATGGCAGTTGTAGAGAGCGATAAGGTCTCCCCTGAGCCTCTTCTTCTCCAGCCTAAACACTCCCAGCTCCCTCAGTCACTCCTCACAGGACTGCACCTCCAGTATCTTCACCATCCTTGTTGCCCTTCTCTGGGTATGCTCCAGCACCTCAACATCCTTCCTAAATTAATGCATCCACTTCTGCAGGTACAGTCCACTAATGAAATTACGAACTAGAAGCTCATGTCCTCATTGAAAACCTTTACCAGCAACATAAATGTTCATTAAGAGCAGGACATAATTCAGCTTTTTATTCAGCCAAATCTGTATATTGGAACAAACCATTTCAGAAAGTAAATGCTTTGACTGCTGAAATGAAAGATGTAAAAGAGGGGGAATGAAAAAAACATTCAGAAACAAGATATATGTATTTTAATTGTCAAATTGAGATGACAATATTTAGTATTTTAAGCTTAGTGGGGTTTTGTTTTATATCATACATACATATATATATAAACATATATGTATGTATTGCTCTTAAAGACGTCCATAAATTTATTAAATTATTTTGGTGAAGTTCAATCCATTCAGAAATCTAACATTCCATACAAGTTAAGTTATTAAAAAAACAAAATGGAAAGGTATCTTTCCTCTATCAATGATAAAATAATTTCTGATCTATTTTAACAGCAAGGATGCTGGCTTGGATGAAGACTATCTCTGTTATGCAACTGACAGTGCAACGTGCAAAAGGAATTCTGGCCTGGCTGCAAAGTTCATTTTCATTTAAGGAGAAGCTGAGAAGGTCTCTTCAGCTGGTGGCCATAAAGCACACGGAAAAATTGGGGTGCCTTTTATTCTGCCTTCAACTGCTTACAACATAAGTTGCAGAGAAGTCAAAAGCTTCTTGGAAGCAAAAGAGAATTTCTCCATTGCTGGGTCAAAACCACTCTGACCACTGTCCCTGAAGCCAATTTCCTGTACTTTTCTGCAGTAATGTGGGTTTTCCTAGAACTTCAGACATGAATGCTAGAGCCTATCTAAAAAGCAGAGCTTTGAAACAGTGACTGTAAATCATTTTGGCAGGGTTTTAAAGGTCAGTTTCACTGAATGTGTTGCCTAAAAATCTTAACTGTCTGCCTCTGACTGATGTAATGGAAGTGAACAACTATCCTCAGATAAGATTAATGCTGTGCAGGACATGAACACAAGGTCCAGGGGCCAGACCAAAACTTGATGCCCAAGAAAGTGCTTATTCTCCATAAAAGCCTGGGATGATGACATATACGCAAATGGACCAGGATCGTGGCTTTTTCATGGCTATAGACCAAAGTAGCTCACTAGATTATAACTTTCTGCAGACACCAACAGCCATACTGTCAAATCCCAGCTTTGCAACATAAGCTATCATGTTCCAGTTTCTTGAGAGTGTGGTAGAAATCATGCTTTCTAAACTGGCCTTCTGATTTATTAAGTTTCTAGGGTAAAGCAGCTTTTATCATCAAAGAATTCAAGCTGAAAAAAGAGATAATTTGTTTAATTCGTTTGATTATATAATTAAGGCCATGGACAGATTGGTATGAAATCACAACACAAATGCACTTCCATGTACAATAATATTTTCTAGGAGTGAAGATGGCATCATCTTAAGAGTAAGACTAATTTTAGAGATATGTATTTCATAAGGCTTGAAAGTTTTCATTCTGTTTATAACTGTGCAAGTCAGTGTGATAAACCTCTCTCTTCAAGTCTGCTCACACACAGATAAAAGAAACCAGCAACATCAAAAATCTGAATGGAGATATTTAAATATAGATAAATCTGAAGTTTGTAATCTGCTGGGAGCTCAACGCTTGTTTCATTCTCCAGATTAAGTAGTTTGTGGTCCACTGATGTAATCAGTAGAGCAGGCATAACTTTCAGTTTCCAAAAAAGCCTCACTGAAAACGTAAAGCATTTGGATCATTACTTTGGCAATAACTGTTGCTTTAGCACAGGAGACTGCCACACAGTTGGAATTACTTGTGTGCTTTGGTATTTTGCTGGCAATATGATCAAAACTAAGAGTATCAGAAAAAAAACTTTATGAGTTTTCTTTGCTTTAACATTTTGCCTGTGCTCTAGAGATAATCAGTATCATTTGTATCTTGGAAAGAAAAGTATAAGCTAAGGCCCAAGAAGAGTAATGAAGTGTGCCCACCAAGAAATCATATATTCCATTCTTCCTTTCCATAACCAGCCTTCTTATCTGTAGGAGCTGGCACCAACAAAGATAGTGTGGGTGTGCACCAGCACAGCCTTGATGGCCACAATAACCTCTATCCCTCGGGATCATGGCTGGCAAGGGAATACAGGGGCCTTTTTTCAGAAGGCTTGTGTCACTGTGTGAGGGTTGGGAAGGGGGATGGGAGGAGAAGACTGCCCAGGAAGAGAAGATGGATGTGGGTAAACACTGAACAAACCTTGAGAAGGAAAATTCACAGCCTCCTTTGCAGTTTCCTTGGCGCCGGCCGTCTTCCTGCTGGAGCGTAGCCTTTGGCAAGCCTCTGGGATAAGCAGCGTGTCAGACGCCTGTCTTGGTGCTTTGGAGAAATGCCTGACTGGCTGGGCACAGCACTCAGGATGCCATCAGTCAAACCCACTTTCAGACATTTTTATTTCTCACATATGAAATTGTCCTTGTTTCTCTCCTGAGCTATGGCTCAAAGATCTGTCCTCCCAGGCTCTTCACCAACCCCTGACATTTTTTCTGCTATTCCTTTAGGTTTGGCCACTGCCCCTGGCTGTCTATTGTCCTTCTGTTTTACCTTATTGTTTCTCTTGATATATAGAACATTGGTGTAGATAAGGTGTCTGGCTTAGGGACTTCAGAAGACTCAAAATCATTGCAGCAGGGGGCCTTGAGGGCATTTGTCTGTTTACAGCACAGGCCAGAGCCCATCAAAGGATACCTTTTAGCTGCTTGCTAGTATAAAACTGCACAGTTTGTCTCAAGTCAGGTCCTGACAGACATGGGTCATTAAGTCAATCAACAGCTGCAATTAATTTGGATGTCTGTAGGCAGATGTCTGAGGTTTGGTAAGTGATATTATCTCAGACCCGAAAAAGCAACATAAATATGTTTCAATGCTCTGCATTGAAGATTCGGTTTTTGACAGAGCCAACACAGATGTAACAGCTCCTTTCCAATGAAAATCTGTATTTTAATTTCTCACCTCAGATTTAACAGTACCAAGGTAATTGCTCACTTTGGCATCAGGCAGGTATAGGAAACAAAGATTATTTTATATAAGGACACCAAAAAGATAGGTTAAATGATACACTGAAACCAGCTATGTAATTGCCTCCTTGCTGATGATCTCAAAAAAACCTACCCACAGAACAAGTCAAGTGATGACAAACATGATTTCTCAGAGACATAATGCCTTCTTTCATTCCTTATAAATCAGAGTGACAAGATAAGTACATGGAATACTCCATAGAGAAGAAGTTGTGGTCTCAGCAGAGATCCACAGGAAGAAACAGGCAACAAGACTAAGCAGTAAGGAAAGTAACATGCTGAATATTGACATACCAGAAAACAAAATAATCTAACTGGAATTAGGACCCACTTTGCATATGAAGCTCCACGATGAAATAGTAGCAAGAATAGGAGAAATCTCGAAGACACTTGGGCACCTGACACCGCTACCAGTGATGATCGCAGAAAAGACCATCCCAAAAGAATTCTCTCAGCAGGAAGAAAAGTTTGCTTGGAGATGCTGAACGTTTTCAAGACTTCTACATCTAATCTGGAAGTTTCAGGGAAACATCCTGTAATCCATCTTTCTATAATATATCCAGCTCTGCCAGAGCAGCTGAACAAACAGCATTCATTTATGAGACTTCTGGCAAATTGGAAAATGGCATTAAAATTTCACTCATCGGTGTATGGAAACCAGTCAAGGCTTCGAGCCTTTTAAGATACAGACCATTTCAATTTAAAAAAATGACACAATATATGACCTCTCTCTCAATTGTAACAGAGTTTTGTAGATACTGGGAAAGTTTACCTTTCACTTATGCTTGCTCTAATAGTCATTATGATGAAAACACTTGATTTGAATGAGATGCAGAAAATAACCCAGCTGGTAACTTTCCATCTGGCCCAGAACTTTAAACCCATTCCCTGAAATAAATTTCTAGTTCACTTTCTTATGTCTGCTGGGTCTAAACACCCTGTTACTGTAGGAGAGAAAAAGAGCCAGCAGCAACCACAGAGACCAGACCCAAAATAATTTGGCAGAGATTGGGCCTTGGGTTGGCACAGTGCCTGAGAGTGAATTATATCCATGCCACTGGACTTACTGGCCTTTCTCATATGGTCCTTACTATATATTCCTACAATGACTTAGCATCTACCTCCATTTATGTGCTTATTGCCTCAAATATCTTCAAAATACCAATATCATAACTATTAGATGATTTTCTAGGGATGACTTATTTGGTACCTAGAAATCTTGCCCCTCTAACTTTTTTTTCCTCTTTGCTAGTAATTTTGGATTAATTTTGTTGTTTTCTGTCCTTCTGACTCCATTTCCTGGTACAAATTTCTATCAATTCACTGTGAATGGGGCTGTTTGGCCAGCTCCCAGTCTTGAGAAGGCTTCAATGAAAGTACAGGAAAGTGAATTCTAGTCAGAAAAGTACAGAGATTAGGGGAAAAATACCCAGAATGGAACTCTAACTTTCTGCCAGACTGTTGACTTTGCACTGGCTGCCAATGGATCTGCCCTGTCTGGGAGCAGCTGTCATTCTGTGGGAAGAACGTCATCGAGGATATGCAGCAGACCTTCATGGGTCATCCTTCCCTGGGTAGGCATAAGGGATATAAGACACTTCAAAAAGAGGAGCTCTTGCAAGTGGTAGCCGCCCTGAACTCTGTAACTTATACCTGTTCTGAAGGCACAGCTGTCTCACCAATCACAGCCAGCATTAAACTGGGTTGTTTTCAGTGCTGCTGAAGCATTTTGAGTATCTTTTCTGTTTCTTTCTCCATACTTTTTTTTTGTTTCATTTTGAAGGCTTTTATCCAGGATATGGCAAATGGGATTGTTGTGACCTCAGTTCAGCTCCATCTGCTGATAGAAACATTATTTTTGGCCATAATGTCACAATTGCTCTAAGTAATTTAGATTGAAAACCTCCAGGATGATGGCCACAATGGAAATCATAATGCCTCCTGTCACATCCTGCTCTGGGACAATGTCTAGAAGGAAGATGAAAACCTGAGCTCAGCCCTCCCTCTCTCCTGCAGATGGGAAAGGCTGTGCAGGGAGCTCAGCTGCTGCCTGCAGTGCAGTGCAGGTTTCTGAGCCGACTCTGGGTCAGCTGGCCAGGACCCCACCAGAAATGGAGCTTTGGTGCCTGGTTCTCAGCAGGCAGGTTTGTCCTGTCGCAGCAGCCGCTCTGTGCTCTGCTGTGAGACACCAGAGTGCTCACGGGAGAGAAAACCAGGGCAGCACAGAGGTGCAAAGCTTATGGGAACCAGACCATTTGCCTCCTGCTTTCGTTAACTTGGAATTAACACCTTGACTTTTTGAAGAATAGATCTGACAATATATTTCTACTTCTTTACGTGGAATTTGAATTATTAAAAAAATTATGGCTGTCTGAAAACAAATAAGCCCCCCCCCGATTGTGCCCTTTGGCTCTGAGCCAGAGGGGTGTACACTTAGAAGTTTTTTCAAAGATTTGAGACATGATTCTTAGCAAGAAAATCTCTGAAAGTGAAAATTCCCACATAACTGTCAGACTCCAAGAATGATGGGTTGGAGGAGAATAATCTGACATTGCAAATCTTGCTGTGAACAGGGGGCAGCTGAGAACACCCAAACTGCAGGAGCACACGGGCCTGTGAATTCTGGATTATTTTGCTTGTAAGTGTTATGGATAGTGACCACTACGGTCAATGTCTAGCCTATCTCCATCCATTCAAAATATAACATGACTGCTGTTATAAGTCAGTAATAGTCGCTTTCTCTGACAGTTTATAGGCAGGTTTCTTGAAAGACAGCTAATTTTGGCTTTTGAACAGCAGACAGCACTATACAAAGAGTTTCTTAGTGAAACAGCTCAGGATGTTGCCCATCCTGTTCCCAGTGCACGATGACCCTACCACCGATGGCACAACAACTCTGGCAATGGAACTAAGTTTCAACAGAAAGAGACTGGAAGGTTGTGGACACCAAATTCACACCTCGCCCTTGGAAATTATTTCTGCCTACCGAAGCTGGAAATAATATGAAGTGCATCGACAAAGAGGACTGCACAGCTGCCACCCATATTAAACCTTCCAGCAGAGGAAACCTCACTCTATAAAAGCTACTCATGCCATAAGCAGATTTTTCAGTGTGGAACTCCTACTGAAAATTACTGGAAAGGACAAGCAGCCTTGGTTAAGACAAGGGATATATTTTATTGGAAGTTATCCTAGATACACTCTCCTACTTGCAAATTTTTATTTATTTATTTATTTCAACAGGATGGGTCACTTCTGATGGAGTGGAGATGAACTCCATGGGATAGCAAGGCTTGTAATTTTCATGTGGTTTAGTCCAGGAATTTGAAGGTCATCGTCCTTAACAAGCATGTAACAAGGCATAGTCACTGTTCTGGTGTTCCCAGCCTCTTTATAGCCTGCAAATTATCCAGAATTCAGCTGCTATCTGATCTCACATATTATCTTTGATGGCCAAGTTGTATTTCATGACTGAAAAATTCAAGCTCGTGAACAATTATAAATGAATGAACACAGATACAATTCAACACTAAACAATTGGGATGTATGTCAATCTAAGAACATCTCGATATTAAACTTCAAAAATCCCAAGTGACTGTCCACTGTGACACGTCTGGAAAGCTCAGTTTTTGTTTCCACCAGTGAAAGCTCACAGAGCTGGATCCCGGGCCCTGATCTTGTTACTCTTCCTAAGCAGATACCCTCACCTACCCCACACCTTTCTAAAGTCAGCAGGCCTCTGTATCAGAATCAGCACCTCCCTTCTTACCCACAGTGGCAAAACTGAGTCAAAGGAAGAATGAAGGAAAGAAAGAGGAAAGAAACCATTTCATTCCTCACAAATCATATGGGCTAATCAGAGACAGTGAGGAAAGTCCCTGCAGAAATGTATTTATAACACACAGGATGTTGAAATAAACAAGTCAGTGACAGAAGAATGACTTGAAGAAGTGTCCAAATAATCCATCAGGCTTTGAGTAGGCAACAATGCTACACAACCAGATGCAGGCTGTGAATCAGCTGCTCTGGAATGACAGCACAGAAGGAATGGCAATAATGATCCAGGGGGAGAGAGAGGCATGCAGAAACTGCTCCAAGACCATTTTAGCAAAGCACACGTTTCTAAAACATATGTATGTTCCTGTGGTGGTAAAATAATGGTTCAAATGTTTACTAATTTAGTTCCTCCAAGCACTGAGGTAAAAAAGACTTCCTGATATCTTGAACAAACCAAATCTTCTGCTGACCAGACACCAAGGAAAAATTTAAAATTAAAAAACATGCTTCAGAAAGATCTATATGCTGTAGAATGGAGGCAAAATACTGAATTACTGATGCTTAGTTTCCAAAATCTGAATTCCATAGACTGACTTCTGCTCTGTCTGGTGCTACGAGAGACTGAGGAACAAGCAGAGAGCAGTGATCCCATGCTCCTGGCAATCTGGTGCCAAGGGCAGGATTCCTTTCAGAGGGTGGGGTAAGAGACATGCTGTGGGCAAGAGCAGCATTTGTGCCCTGCTAACTTTGGCTGTTTGCTAACTAGTCTTAGGATAAATGTAGGTCCAGTTGGAGGGCTTGGCATGTATCCCTACCCTCACCCCACTGATTGCACTCTCTCCTTAGCAATGGGAGACGCAGGATTATTGCACTACCCAGACTTCAGTAGTAAAGATCTGTCAGACTCTGCAGAAGGATTCTTGTACTGACAGTCCTTATACTATTTTCTTTTGGGCAGTGTCATCCTTTTCCTCACCCCTGTGAGAGGTGAAGGATACTAAAACATTCTTTGGCCTCCTTGGTCCATCTGAAATCTTAGTCCTTGCATCCTACTAGAGAAAAATTAGACTAGGTTCACTAGACAAAGCAAATTAAGTTTCTGTTTCTGGAAAGAGGAAAAGTATATGATACATAGTGCTGGAAGAATTATTGTTATTGTCTTCAATTAAGCTTAGCTTCAGGAAATTTTGTGGGAATTAGAATACATCTATTTTACTTCTAATGTCACTTACTGATTTTATAATTACATTTTCATTTCTTTCCTTTTTTATATTGAACAGGGAAAAGAATTAATTTATAAAATTCTAACAATAGCTTTTCATCCAACTTTCAACCCAGAAAAAAAACCCTTCAAAATAATTTCCCTATCAGCTGACTGACTGTGAGTATACCCTGCTCTGCTCAGGGTACAAAGAGACCATTGTTAATAGTCAGAAAACACCTCAGCATGTCAAACAGAAATCACATGAGGGGACCTTTTTGGTGACCAGATGGGTCAGTTGGCAAGAGGAGGACTGATAGCGATGAGAAGCCTACTCTGTGTGTGTTTATAAATACTGCACAGACAGGCAGCTTAGGATATTTTTATTTTTTCTTGTGACTCTGCTGTCAGCAAAGTCAAATATTCCATAATCTACCTGAAGATGCATTTTACTGAAATCCATTTCAGCATTGTGAGGGAGGAGGAATCCTGTCACCAAGGAAGCAGGAATTGTTTTCTTCTTTCCATTAAAAATTAGTTCTAGTTTTGACTAGTTCCTCAAATTATTTGCTTTAGTTCAGAATAGCGATGCTGAGCTCTTTTCAGAGAGCAGAGCAGCAGCACTATTTTTCTATGCAGGTGAATTCTCTGTATTTAATTTGCATAAAGATGGGATGGGGGAAAACCCAAAAACCCAAAATATGATAAAAATGTTTGTTCTATGCTGCTTCTCAGGTGAAAAACCCCATCCAATATGGTAATACACTGTACCATGAGTTGTGATCAGGAAGAGAACACTGTTTTCAGAGGACAATTGCAAAGCTCTGTTCCTCAGAGCGGAGCTGTGCTGTGCTCTGCTCTCAGGCATGCAGCTAAATGACATTCTTTTCAGTCCCACTATGCCCAACTCAGATTTAAGGGAAATTTCATAGTAGTCTGTGGGCCTTCTGTTCTCCCTGCATTTATCACTGCAAGTGCTTGACTGAAGGGAGAATCAACAGCAGCACTTTTCTCCCAGTTGTAATGTATCTCAGGCTCAGCTTGAACAGACCATCAGTAAATTTATGTCACTTTTGTGTTCAGGCTTCACTTGCTTTGCCCAGATTGCTGCCATGGGTGGCTAGAATGGTACTTTGGGTGCTGAGGGCACCTCTGGCTGGGAACTGGCCTATTGCAGAACACCAGACAAATATGTGGAAGCAATATGCTACTGCCAGTGGGACAACTGACCCATGCTGTTTGTTAGAAACATAAATTATGTCTCCTGTTTCAAAGCACCTGGTCATTTACAAACTTGTAATGGGTTTTTTGTACTGTTTAAACATGAAAGGAAACTCCTCAGATAACTGTCAGCTTCTGCTCCAATTACTGAACAGTGAACTTTATCCTGGTCTTATGAAAACAAAAGCTGGTTCTTGTTCAACACCTTTCCCTCCAACAAAAATCAGAATGAAGAACTACCATGTGTCTTTCACATGCATTGGACCTGCTGTGCCCACTAAATACTTACAGATAGTGTGTGATCTGCATTTGACTCACTCCTTGTTTAAGTATCACAGATGCTTTGTTCTCCAAAGTGAAAGGCCGGAAAGACAAAGTAAAACAAAATGTAAAAAAACCCCAACCAACTCTGCCTAATGGCTTGTGGTTGCAGGTCAAGTAAAGCAGAACTATTTGCAACTATTTCTGAAAGGCTTATGGGTTTGGATGTTATCTCACTGAGCAGAAAATCACTGAGAAATATAAAAATTAAGAAAGACTTTCTCAGTAAAAGTATGAGACTTCAATAAATGGATTAAAATGAGTTGACCTTGAGCTAGACATCAGATATATGGCTCTGTGTTGGATTCCTCGTCAGTTGTGTTACTGGGACTTTGTTTTTGTGCTTGTAACCCAGGCAGAGACATGGCATGCAAGGGAGAAAAGTGATGGAAAGGTTCATTATTGCCTCTGTAAATTGCAATTCTTGCCTTGTACAGGCACTGGGAATGCTTTTTGCGTTAAGATTTGTTGAATACCCAAGCAGCCTCAACACTGAAGGATCCTATACTGCTTTAAAAATTTGTACAGACATACAAGGTGTGGTGTTTCCAAATGGTTTGTTTACATGCATTGCAAGAAAACTACTGGCTGTAAAAAGCCAGTACTGGGTCTGTTGGCACAAAGTAGAGAAGAGCAAACAGAACCATTATGAGTTTGACTGAGACTACGTATTCTTTCCATTACTTTCCCGATCTGAATTGCAAGATCAGAGACGACAATGATAATTTCACACTGAGAAGCTAAAATATATGCCCTTAGAAAAGAAAACAAAGCAGTTTGTACTTTCCAACCTGAATGAAAATGTTTCATTCACTGACTCACGGTGGTTTATGCAGAATTGCTCATGGAAGATTGTCAGAGGCCTGATGAGCATATTGCCAGAAAATATCATACAGGGAGTCATACAGACCTAATGCTTGTGATTTGTACTTACATAACTTGCTAGGCCAAATGTTTCAAGTTCTGTCAATGATGTATTTGCTCTTCTGACAAAATAATTAAGCATTCTGTCAAAAAGGATTTTTACTGTGGCAACCTCAGAAATCCCAAAACATTTCTGACACACATCCCTTGCACTCATTTGCACAGTTGTAAGGCAAATCATCTGCCATCTGATTGATCATCTCTGACATGAAGCTCCATTAAAGGTATTTGAAGATATAAGTGACTATAATGGAGTCAAAGAGTTTGAATTTTGGCAGTGTGTCATCATATGCATGTAAAGCTAAGACAAGATACTCATTCTTCAGTCATCAGTTTGACTCATCTAAAAACACCATATGGTAAAGCAGAAAAAAGAAATTGATTGAAATCCATTCAATCAAAATAATTATTTTATATTTTGATTTCATCAAATGCAACTTCCAGAGTCTTAATCAGCAACTTCCTGCGATTCTTTAGGAAATCATAAGCATTGCTTCAGGGTTAAAATGAGACAAAAAAATTCATAAGGATGGTTTGAATGAGGACTACTGCATATAGATGAATCAGACTGTGAGCACTTTCTTCAGGAGTCAGGAATTAAAATGTTAAACAATTTCCTATCTTCAAATCCAACATCTTGAATGACATGAAATTCATTACATATTTTCATTTATAACCCAACAGTGAAAACATTCTTCTACTGGGAAAAATGAACTTGAAAAGATGTCAGAAATCCTCAAAATATTGATACTGATCTTCTATTTAAATTTTATTTTGATTGTACATGCTGAGAGTTTTATGATTTGGTTCTAAATTATTGAAATATTTTAAACTAAAATAAAGATAATTTCATATGCTGAATCATATGAAAATGAACTGTGTATTTAGAGGCAAAAGCAAAATAGCAAGACTAACCTTTAACATAACATATGGTAGCTTATTTTCATACAATTGTCTTTATTATCCCTTCCAAAAAAAGATGATGGCTTTGATAACCACAAAAACCAGTATTTAAATTAAAAGCTTAAGTGCATCGTGTGCTGTGAATCTGGAATGTCTGATTTCAATCATTGCAAAGTGTCAGTTTAATGCTTATAACACCAGCAGATCAATTTTTGTAACACTGTGTGTGTGCTTGTAGATAACTTCATTACACACCTCTGTCCCTAGGCTTTGTTTCCACTCAATTTGACATGCATTCATCTATATGGATGTTTCAGTTCCCATCTGGTGAGGAAAGCACTGAGGTGTCCACTATTGCAGGCTGGTCAGTCCATCTGTAATCTGTAATCGGCCTGCACAACCAATCTGTAAATCCATTTTGAAGCTGTTCCTTACTTTTCTTTCAAACATACCACAGGCACTTGCCAAATTTGTCTGTTTGACATAAAACTAAAAGGTTTATTTGAAACAT
>WEKX01008963.1:5195-26716 GCA_013390025.1 Pitta sordida | reverse complement strand
TTCGACATAACAATCCCATGCATCGCCATTGGCTGAGGGATGAGCGGCTGGAGAGTGGTGAAATGGAGAGGGATTTAGGAGTTATGACTGACAGAACACTTAATATGAGCCAGCAGTGTGCCCAGGTGGCTAAGAAGGCCAATGGCATCCTGGCCTGTATTAGGAACAGTGTGGTCAGTCGGACTCGGGCAGTTATCCTTCACCTGTACTCGGTGCTGGTCAGACCACATCTTGAGTACTGTGTGCAGTTCTGGGGTCCCCAGTTTAAGAAGGATGTTGAGCTGCTTGAGAGGGTCCAGAGACGAGCGACAAGGATGGTGAAAGGACTGGAGGACAAACCCTATGGGGAGCAGCTACGGGAACTGGGGTTGTTCATCCTGGAGAAGAGGAGACTCAGAGGTGACCTCATTGTTGTTTACAACTACCTGAACAGAGGTTGTCGCCAGGTGGGTGTGAATCTCTTCTCTCAGGCTGATGACACCAGAACAAGAGGACACGGCCTTAAGATCTGCCAGGGGACTGAATGTTAGGAAGAGGTTTTTCACAGAGAGAGTGTTCTCTCAGTGGAATGGTCTGCCCAGGGAGGTGGTGGAGTCGCCATCCCTGGAGGTGTTTAAGAGAAGACTCCATGAGGAGCTCAGTGACATGGTCTAGTTGGTGAGGTCTTAGTGGCCATGGTTCCACGCTTGTGGGCCTGGTCCCTGGGTGGGCGTTCACTTGGGAGTTGGACTAGATGATCCTGAGGGTCCCTTCCAACTCAGAATAACCTGTGAACCTGTGTGAACCTGTGAACACATGAATTGTTTGGAATGACTGGGGAGAGGATAAACTACAAAAACCAGGCCATTGGATCAGCAAAGGTATGTCTGCTGTTTATTTTAGTTTAGTTGTTCTACAATTAATTTTAATCTTACTGGTTCAACAGAGTAGTCGTGATGTATTATTTATTTTCTGAGGAATTACCAGAAGACCTTGTCTTTCCCCTGGGAGAAGCATAACATCCAGTACTTAAAGAGGCTGTTCCCAGACTCAATAACAACTATGTACTTCCATAATCTTGCATCCAAAAATGCTACATTTTTTTTAAGATTAATGATTTTACCTTCTTAACTAAAATAAATATGCTACTTGGATTTACTGCTCGAAGTCCAGTGTACCTGGAAGGCCTTACTGCAAGGGAAAATACTTGTGTGGTACCAGTGTCTGAAAAAACAAAAGCTGTCATGAAGATGCAGTAAGATTCAGTCAGTGAGAAGTGGAATGCAAGTCTAAAATTTGTCGTGGATCTAATTGGAGAAAAGTACCATGTCGGGATGTCAGGCTTGATAGTCTGTTGCCTATTAAATAAACTAGGCTGTTTGGTGAAAATATAATCAATGCAAGAAGGGCGATTGGTAAGAACACAGAAACCTAGTCTGCCATATTCCAATATACCTACAAGTATAGATTTATATGATTTTCTAGTCCTTAACCCTGCACTGTTAAAGTATCAAGCATGATTATCTTCTTCCTGACAGATTAAATTTCTCTGCAGTCTCCACAGAACATCTTTCTTCAATTAAGACTGACCTGCAAATACCGTCTGTAGTAATTTTTGCCTGTGTCTTAGGTATGGTCCTCCTGTTACAGTAGACCCAAACAAGATTTGACCCATTTTTTCCTGGAAATGTCACCATATTAGTCCTTGCTGAGTGTGATACTCAGGTCTTTTCATGCTAACTGCTGCATTTCTGGTTTACCTGCATTAAGTCCCTATACCTTTGCTTTCTCCCTTATAAATGTAGTGGTTTACACTTATTTTTACTGAATTTTGTGTTTATTAATCTTCTTTAGTTCTTTATGTTGTTTTGAATTTCCCCATATTTTTTCCCCGTTTCCCCAAGTCTTTTCAAACCTCTCTTCTGGTTCCAGACTTAAAAGTCAACCATTTATGACACAGTATGTGATATTAGCCTGTCCACCAATGTTAAGAGTAATGCTGTATATGACCAGGACACACCTCTAAAGGATATTCACAGTATTCACAGTATAGATAAGGCTGGAAAAGACTTCAAAGATCATCTAGTCCAGCCTATAGTCCAACTAAACCTAGCATCTACATCTAGATCATATCACTCAGCACCTCATCCAGCCTACCCTTAAACACATCCAGGGTTGGCAAGTCAACCACCTCTGCAGGCAACCCATTCCAAATTCGGATCACTCTTTCAGTGAAAAACCTTTTCCTAATATCAAGTCTAAACCTCACCTGCTGAAGCTTAAGAGTATGGCCTCTTGTCCTGTCTCTAGTTACCAGGGAGAAAAGACCGGACCCTGCCTGACTACAGTCTCCTTTTAGATAGTTATAGGCTGCGATAAGGTCACCCTTGAACCTCCTATGTTCTAAGCTAAACAGACCCAGCTCCTTCAGCCTCTCCTCATAGGGCTTATCTTCCAGCCCCTTTACCATCCTAGTTGCCCTTCTCTGAACTAGTTCCAGCACCTCAACATCTTTCTTGAACTGAGGGGCCCAGAACTGAACACAATACTCCAGGTGCGGTCTAACCAGCGCCAAGTACAGGGGAAGGATAACCTCTCTTGACCTACTGGTCACACCATTCTTGATGCAGGCCAGGATGCCATTGGCCCTCTTGGCTGCTTGGGCACACTACTGGCTCACGTTAAGTTTGCTTTAATCATCCTCCCAATTTTGCAGTCATCCATTATATGCAGTTTTGACCATGAGCATGCTATTGCAACTGAGTTCATAATATCCATTTAAAGCAAGGAAGTTCCAAAAAATTATTGCTGCTGCTTACCCTGCTTCTGAATGCCTTTCAATGCTGTCTTATGAATTTCTAGGAACACAAATTCTACTTTCAGTGCTTTAATTTAATTTCTATAAGCACACTGCTGATTTAAGGAAAATGAGCTGGAGGACTCAAGGACTTGCAAGCAGAAAAAAGTTTATTTTTGACCCAAGAGCCAAGGAAAGAGGCACAGCAGTGCCATCTACCCTGTCAGGTGCCAAAAGAGAGAGAGAGCCGCCCAGATTTCCACCCATTTTTAAGCCCTTGTCTCATGCATATGCAAATCACTCCATGAAGATTCATCCCTTCAACATTATGTCATATACTTGCACTTTTCCAGAAGTCCTTCAACCAATTACCTCCAATGTTGCTCATTCTTTTCCCCTTGTTGTGGCTAGCACTCACTTTTGTTTACCTTTGAGGACTGCAGGATAGCGTTTTTCATCCTTAATATTCAACCTTAACTCTCAGGCTTCTTGAATGATTTTGAAATCTACTAATCCTTCTAAAATTCACTAAATTTTCACTAATTCACTAAAATCCTTAAACCTCTAAACCTCTACCTAACTCACTAAAATTTATAATTTTCTGAATCCTCAAATCAATGCCATCTCCACATACAAATCCATATGTTTGTGGATCTACACTGTGCCTCTTTTGTCATATAATTTCAGACCCTCTCTGATGCCATCATCTATTGTATCTTCTTGTGAAATGCACTTTACTACAGTGCTGAGTATCCCCACTTCTCATGCGGGAAACTGGGGGTTCGAGTCCTGCCAGGGAGACAGTGGTGCCATTTAAGAGCTGGACTCGATGATCCCTGTGGGATTCTTCCAACTCAGAAAATTCTGTGATTCTGTAATTGTGTCTATGGCTTATTCAAGTGGCAAGTTACCTTTCAGATGAGGAACACAGCTTCGGCATGATTTATACTTGCCACCTTATTATCCTCAAAATATTTCATGGTTGCTTGTTTAGTCATTTTTACTAGAACATTTCCAGGTATCAGGTTAAGGTGGCTGCTCTGTTTTGATACAGTCTGCCCTCTTCCACTTTGCGCCCCTCAGATAGTGGCTTCACATCTTCGCTGAATGATTTTTCAGCAATTAAGGAGATCCGTTTCAGGATTGTGCATGCGCGACCTGACACACATGAATATTCAAAGTTGGCAGTCATGAGTATGCAAATTTTCTCCCCCCACGGCCTTCCGCCCTGAGCCAGCTGTGGCAGAGCCAAGCTGGGCATGCACCGCTCCTGCAGCAGCTTGGCACTGAGCGAGGAGCTTTGTGCAGTTATGAAAGATTTACACACTCTCAGGTTAGACATGGTGTCCGAGACTTTCTTGGGCTAGATGTCTGCCCCGAGTATGGAAAGGCCACGTCTACTGACCCAGAGAGACACTGGGACAGTGGTGCAGGTGGGTCCCCGCACCCATGTCCCTAGATGAGTGGAAAAGGGGGTTTTCTCAGTGTGGGGTGGCCGTGGGTGCTGGGAAGCCCTGACACAAACACTGGCACACAGCAGGGCAGTGCCAAAACAGTGCTGGAGTGCCAGGGGACGGTGTGAGGGTGTGGGGCAAATTTGCATATTAATAAGCTGCCCTTCTATGTGGACGGAGGGCTTCGAGGGAGATGAACAAGACCCGCGGTACAGTGGTATAGGAGGCCTGACTGTACTTCTTTCTAAAATTTTAAAACATAGCTATTATATATGTTCTCCAGGAATCTAGTATCTCCCTGGGTCCCTACAGATAATTTGTAGTTGTGTGAAGATGGGATTTTCAGGGCTCTGCTTTTGAATCCGTTCATTTTTTTCTAAATATTTTAAGCTTTATTTCTAGCTGTTGTGGTTTAGATTGAGATCTTCCTCTCCTCAAAGGGAAGTGAAGAAGAAAATGAAAGAAAAAATATTTATTAACTAAAGTACACAAATTTATAAGTAAACAAGGACTCTCCTCCAAGGAGTTAAGGAATAGCAAGAGAGAGAGAAAAAAACCTGTTGTTTCCAGTTCAACACTGTCCAGTATTCTCCTCACCTGGGAGTGTGGGGGGGGGAAGGGAAGGAATGGGCTGAAAACCTTGTTCCTAGCTAGATCTGGAACCTTCTGATGCAGATAGCTGAGATTCTTTGTTTCAGTTCAGATGTGTCTATAGGAGACAAATTCAGTTCCTCAGAGTCCCAAGAAGAGTAGCTGCAATCCACCAGCTGGGCTGTTGTTCTGCTGCTGCTCCTGTTCCTCTGGAAACTCCTCCCCCTCCCAATCGAAATGCTTCAGATTCCTTTCTGGGATTTACCATTGCACGGGGTGGGGGTGGAGGGGGGAAGAGGCGTTACAGACAATGCTGTTTTAAAACAGCAATATGGAATACAGAAATACCAAGATGCATTTACCACACATATCATATGGCTAACTTAAGACACTGGCATTGCTATTTCTTTGCAAAATTCTGTGTGTCCAGGCAGAACTAACAAGCTTTAGAGGAATGAAGCAAAAAGTCAAAGAATACTTTATTCTTTCTTAGTTTATATTTTATTTTTAGTTCTTATCTGCTTAGGTGACGAATCATAAATAGAGTATGTTTTTTCCTGTTTTTAATTCAATGGAACTTAAAGAACTTTATTTTGCTCCTTTTTCTAGAACAGGTGGCTGAAATGCAGTTGGTCCCTGGACCAGCTGAAATACTGCGTCCACAGCACCAAAAAACAATAGTGGTACAATATAACTGACTAAGCTCTTGCACCATCACTCCTGACAATCCTATTTTCTCTATAGAACCATTTTCAAGTAAGACACAGAAAAATTGGAAGGGTTCCAAAGAAGGACTACAAAGATGAGAAGGCTCAGGGACAACCTCACCACAGTATTCCAGTACTTAAAGGGTATCTACAAAGACAGAGGTTCTCTATTCACAGGGAGCCACGTGAAGAAGATAACAGGCACTAGGCTCAAGTGGCACCAGGAGAGGTTTCATCTCAATATACGAAATACAGTGAATCCCCAGTGCATTGCGACCTCTCCATTACGATCCCGCCCATTTGCGAGGAAATTTTCTTGCAGTTTTGATTCAACAATTCGCGAGTTTAGCCGGCTGACACATGCGCAGTGCCTCTACTCTGCCGAGGGGCCGTGCCATGGTGCCTGTGGGGTGGGACTTACCCCGCCCTGTGGGGAGGGGGCTCGTAATGGCAGCACTGTGGCCCTGTCCCTGACCCAGAAAACTGCCCCACAAAAGTGAGGCAAGCGAGGTCGGAGGGGGCAGCTGTCTATGCCCTCTGGGACCATACGGGCAGTGCTGCCTCTCCTGGGACCAGTGGATGTTGAAGGGAAGGAAACTCCGATACCAACTCGACCACCACCCCAGGGACACTCCTTCCCTGCTGCGGAAGAATGGTGATCATGCATGGTAGCAGCAGCCAGGTTTCTGAGCCCCCTCTGACTCGGGAGACACCCTCCCCCCGAGAATCTGCGTGTCTCTGGGCCACCACGACCGCACACCCACAGCTCAAACCCTGCGCTGCTGCTCCCTCCCCCCAGCCCCAGTGCTTGTGCCCGGGCATCCCGGCATGGCGCGACCACGGGGCCAGTACGCCCCACTGGGGCTGCCAGCACAGCATCAGCGCAGCTGCTCTCTTCAGAATCCACCTGCTCCAGCGTGGGCTCCTCCATGGGCCACAGGTGGATCTCTGCATCCCTGTGTTCTCTCCGTTCCATGGGCTGCAGAGGGACACCCTGTTTCACCACAGTCATCAACATGGGCTGCAGGGAGATGCCTGGAACACCTCCTCCCCCTCCTTCGACCCTGGCCTTGGTGCCCACATTTGCTGTTACATCTTCTCACTGCTCTTCTCCAGCAGACATGATTGTCTTCCCCCTCCAACTTTTTTTCCTTCTTAAATACATTATCACAGAGGCGTCTCCATCACTCCTGATTGGCTTGGCCTTGGCCAGTGGTGGGTCCAGCCAGGAGCTGGCTGGCATTGGCTTTGCCAGCTATGAGGGAGGCTTCCAGCAACTTCTTGAAAAAAAGCCTCCCCCATAGCCCTCCCATGGCTACCAGAAATCCAGACACAGAAAAACCCAGTTATTGAGGACTATTAGAAATCTTTTACTGTCACAGGCAAAACAAGCTCCAAGTGGGGAATGTGAAGGATTTATTTCTAACAAGATCAGAGCTTAACGTGAGAAATATCATCTTAAAGGCAACCTTCTCCCCCACCCTGCAGCTCCCGCCTCCTGCAAGCACAGGGCAGCACCTGTGCTCCCTCTACGCCTCCCTGGCAGCACTGCCCTGTCCCTGGTGTTCAACGCTGGCCCTCAAGAGGTAGCCAGGTTTGCAGACTGAAAAAACCTTAAAAGAAATAAAAACAAACCCCCAAAAATGCCAGCTGCCAGTTCCCAATCAGAGCTGTACAAGTCTATGTGAGTGCGAGGCAGCTGCCACAGGACTAGCTCCTCCCAACACAGGAGGGAAGTGGCAGCAGCCCCGGTGCTGTGCGGGGACGGGGCGTGAGGGCGGGATGGGTGGTGTGGTCAAGCTGTTGTTGTTCCCCCAGCTCAGAGGATGCGTTGCAGCCTGGTTGTGTCACAGCACCTCCAACAGTGCTCCAGCTGCCCCACAACGGGCCCCAGTGTGGGGGTGCAAATGTACCCGGTGATGGGTGGCGGGGGGAGCCAGGCCAGGCCAAGCCCCCGCCCTCCCTCTCTGCCTGCTAGACATGTGGCTGTTTGATGCCTGCCCACACAAAGTTCTTCCAGGGATGCACAGTGGCTACATAAACTTTCAGCATGGAATAAAACTTGTAAGAACAGGGATCCTTCCAACAGAAATCCTTGACAACATGGCCACAGCCCTTCCATGTCTGCTGCTGTTCTGCCTCCGTCTCCCATTGGCCACCTGGGTGCCATTGTGCCGTGCCACGGCTGTGGCAGCTGCTGCTCCGGGATGCGACAGGACCACAGATCAGCTGTAACACAGCGTCCGGGCTCTCCTGCTGGCTCCTGGCTCCACGCCATGCTGCAGCCACCCCAAGGGCTAGCTATAGAACTGCCTGTTTCCCCTTACTGGGTGCTGCCATAGCCGCGATCTGAAACAGTTTCTGGGATTGTGCCTTCCACCGTCTCCTGTGGCTGGCAGGGGGAAACCTCCCACAGCTCCTGGCATATACAGGCATTCCCTGAGGGCTTCCTCCCACCCCGGGAAAAGCTGAGGAGCCCAGTTTGCTGGCCCAGTCCCAGTGGAGGCTCAGGAAGTGCAGTTGCCATACCCCTCCTTCTCTGTGCCTACAGTCAGGCAGGTCCCATGGCCAGTGCCCTGTGGAGCCCAGGGGCCACGTTCATCCCTCCCCAGGCCCCAGCCCTGGCCCCAGCCCTTGCCCACGCCTTGCTGCCAAAGGCAGCAGCTGCCCACCTGCCTTGCCGTAGTGTGGCCATGTTGGGCAACACCCAGGCAACCGATACGAGCCACTGTGAAGCTTGGCACATTCACCATGTCTGATCACATCTGAGTTGAGTTTAAAGCTGGCTTCCAAGTTGGGAAGGCATTCCCTTAGGTCTCCTGAGGCCGCATAGGGTGGTGGGCAGTCCCGAAAACACCCTCTGGAGCTCAGAAGTGGAGGGAGCATGACTATGGGCGGGGCCTAATTGAATATTCATGAGTTCACTATCCTGCCAGATTCCATGACTCACTGGACCTGCATAAGACCTGACCCCCCGCGAGTTCCGGAGGTTGACTGTATTTATAAATAGTCTAGAAATACAGAGTTTGGCTAGAAAGGAAAGGGTGTCCTTCCAGGTGACAGCTACTGGAACAGAGCTGTTGAGTTTTTGTGAATATGGTTAATTGACATGTTTTTCACCAAATTGGTGTAGCCAAAGAAAGTCAAGGATCTCACCATAAATCAAGAGTCCACTATTCATCATTTTTACTCTAAAGGCCACTACAATGTGATTATTACAATAATTCTAAGGTGCTTTAATAATTTGACCTAATTTTATAATATGTAGCATTCAAATGATCAGAGTGTGCCTTGGGAAAATCTTGTCCTAACCACAGTTTAATACTTTTCAGGCTTTACAGTACACTTCATACTTTAACTTTTTTCCAAGTTTAGTTCCTCCTACATATTCTTCAAATGCTCTGTCCATTTGCTCATTCTGATCTTCACTGAAAAGATTCTTCCAGTCACTTACACCACCTTCAAAGAAGCAAAGAAACTCTTGAAAATCAAATCTTTTTTTTTAAATAGATCACTCATTCTTATTCTATTGTAAACTAAATAATGTTGGTCCATGTTTCCAGATACAGTGATCCTCCATATACTTGTGATCCGTGATTTACAAGATCCCATACTCCCTCTTGATTTTCCAGCGAGCGGTGGGACCTGGCGCATGCACAGAACCTACTGCGACCCCAGTCCACTCGGCCCTCGGCCCCCTCCCCCCCCCAGCTCGCACGGCGAGCACAGCCAGCCCTGGCCCCCGTCCCCCACCCCACTCATGCGGTGAGCACAGCCAGTCCTGACCCCGGTTCCCCGCCCTGCTCACATGGCGAGCACAGTCAGCCCCGGCCCCAGTCCCCCCATGCTGCTGGTGTGGCGAGCACAGCCAGACATCTGAAACAAGCCCTGCTTTCAGGATCATCCTCCAGACCTTATTAGGGGAGGGGGCATGGCTACAGGCGTGGCGTACTTGACTACATAGTGGAGTCGCTAACTTTGTGGATTCCAAGACCAGACCCAACAGCCCACAAGTAATGGGGGATCACTGTAAAACTCCAATGTAATTTTTTTAAATCAGTGTAGCTGCATATCTGTGAAATTGCTATAAAGCAAAAAAATATATTTCTTTTCAGATTACTGTGTTCAAAAAGGTAGCCTAAAGTCCCAGTTCCCTACAGCTGTCTACTCCAGTCAGTTATGACTGACACAGTGGAAGATCATGAAGGGAACTAGAGTTGTTCAGCCTGGAGAAGAGGAGACTCAGAGGTGACCTCATTGTTGTTTACAACTACCTGAATGGAGGTTGTCGCCAGGTGGGTATGAATCTCTTCCCTCAGGCTGATGACACCAGAACAAGAGGACATAGCTTTATACTACACCAAGGGAGGTTTAGACTGGATGTTAGGAAGAGTTTTTTCACAGAGAGAGTGATCCCTCAGTGGAATGGTCTGCCCAGGGAGGTGGTGGAGTCGCTATCCCTGGAGGTGTTTATGAAAAGACTCCATGAGGAGCTCAGTGACATGGTCTAGATGGTGGGAGGCTTGGATGGATGGAGCGTGGTGCCCATGGTTCCACACTTGTGGGCCTGATCCCTGTGTGGGCATTCGCTTGGGATTTGGACTAGAGGATCCTGTGGGGCCCTTCCAACTCAGAATAACCTGTGAAATTGTGATTGATTAAGAATTATCTGGCAAGAGGCAGACCTGGGTTTCTACTCCTTCGGGAGCTAGAGTTTATATCTAGAGACTTCTTTAATGTAAAATGCATAAAGAGATTGACAGACAGGTTGACCTTCTTGTGTCTGTGTCCCTTACACTACCAAAATAGTTATCTTTTGTTTCCTATCCACTATATACTTGATTCTTGCATGCTTACCTTATTTCTAACCTGTAAGAATGAACAGGGCTTTGGTTATGGCTCTCCTAAAAATTGTGATCATGACACTCAAGCTGAGTTTGGACCAGTGTTGCCTGCCTGGGTAGGCTTCTAAAGGCTGAACAATCAGTGGCCTAGTCACAGAAGCAGGGAGGAGTTCAGACTCATGACAGTTCCTCCTTCCTTCCTGTGACCCTCCAAAATTTGCTCTGCTTCTAGAACTTTGCTGTGTATCTTCCTCACCAATGCTCCTTGCATAGCCTTCTCAAGCAAAACAGTGATAATATACTTGATACTAACTTGAAATGCTAGTATGTGTGCAGAAAAAGAAGCAAAAGATATCTCCAGTTCTTGAGAATGTGACATTTCTTCTCTGAACCACTTGGAGCTTCCTACCTTTGCGAAAGAGAATTTTGCCAAATGCCTTCCCATGGGTCTTGTCTGAATTCTTTTTCATTGACTGGAAACTGCTTCTCTCTACCACAAGCTGAAGCTCTTCCTCAGTCAGTGAAATCCCTAAGAAGGCAGCTATGTTTTTCACACCCTGGACACGATCCTGGAAAGAAAAATGTAACATGCCACATGAAATTCAACTAAATTACACTGCTGCCTACATCTCTCTGCTGGCTACATATAGAGAATATTCATAACAGTTCAGTAGAACTGAACTATTACATAGCATTTCTCTTCTCCATAACTATTTTGGAGGAGATAGGAGTTGTCACCATATAGATTACAGAAGATTGTACGTGATTCAGAACTGATCAAAATCTACACTGTTGAGTACTGTGTCCAGTTCTGGTCTCCCCAGTTTAAGAAGGATGTTGAGCTGCTTGAGAGAGTCCAGAGAAGGGCGACAAGGATGGTGAAAGGACTGGGGGACAAGCCCTACAGGGAGCGACTATGGGAACTGGGGTTGTTCGTCCTGGAGAAGAGGAGGCTCAGAGGTGACCTCATTGCTGTTTACAACAGCCTGCCGGGAGGTTGCCGCCAGGTGGGTGTGGACCTCTTCTTTCAGGCTGACGACAACAGAACCAGAGGGCATGGCCTCAAGCTACGCCAGGGGAGGTTTAAACTTAATGTTAGGAAGCGGTTTTTCACAGAGAGAGTGATCGCTCATTGGAATGGACTGTCCAGGGAGGTGGTGGAGTCGCCGTCCCTGAAGGTGTTTAAGAGAAGACTTGATGAGGAGCTTAGTGACATGGTCTAGCTGGGGGGTGTAGGGCTGGATAATCCTGTGGGTCCCTTCCAGCTTGGAGTGGCCTGTGAGCCTGTGTGGGAACTGGGTTTATGTTTACCACTCTGGGATGTGCGTTCGGTCTCTGTACGGGTGTTAGATGGTGAGTTGGACTAGATGATCCTTGTGGGTCCCTTCCAACTCATAGTATTCTGTGATTCTGTAATATACAAAAACTCCTCTCAAAAAAGTATTGGGAATTTTGATTTACAATTATTTGGGCTAGTATCACAGCTAAATAAAAAAGAAGAATCTTTTTTCACAAACAAAATTTTAAAAGGTTTTTGTGAGTTCATTTCACGTTTTCTTCCCTTAAAACAAGAATCTATTTTATGCAGTTTGAATATCCCACATGAATAAAATGGTGAATTGGTTTAATAAAAAATGCCCCTTGAAATATAAAATATTAAAAATATTTGTCACTATTGGTAACCTCACCTCCTTTAGCTCTTCATAAGTTATTGGCATAACATTTGCTTCATCAGCGTATTTGTTCCATTTGGAAAGGTATTCCAAGTAGGATCCCCAGGGCACTAGAAATAAAAATAAAAATAAATAAACTTAAAAATAAACCATTTTTTTCTCATTAAGTTGATTTCTCGACCATGGTCAGTACTAATCATGTCTATGGCAGAGTTCACATCCTTCTGTGCGAATGACAGGTTTTGCTCCGGGTTATTCTGGCACATGTACAAGTCTCAGGTGTACAACACAATTTGTAAATTGGAACAGTAAATCTTGTTAGTATCCCAAGGTAGATGGGAGTACACCAAAGAGTTATCATTACTCAAACCATCTTGCAGACTCCTTTAATTCAGTTTAAAACCTTGTGGAATCGTCCCTTCTGCTGTCCATATGCTGTGCCAAGCTTATGTAATTTTAAACTAGTGTTATTATTTTCTCTTCTTTTTAATGCCTTAGACTTATTCCACTTTTTAATGCACTAGACTTAGACTTAGTCCAAATGATTTCTTTCAACCAATTTGGCATCTAGGTGTTTATATGTCTGTATGGACACAAGATGATGGACATTGAAAAGGAGGATTGAAAGAGATGCAAGGTAGAGATGAGGAAGAACTGTTTCTTCCAGAAAAAAAATATCAGTTAATACAAGTTAAAGCACTTTGTGGAAGTGCAGTATTGACAGGGCTTTATCTTCAAGCAGTAAAACAAGTACTGTAGACTTTAGTTCAAAAGTCTAACTTTCTTATTAGACTTTAATCTCTGCTTTCATACTGTAAACCAAAAAATCCTAGTAAAGCTGATTTACTGAAGTACAAGGGTTTTTAGACATAGGCAAAACACGAAGTAATTGACACAGAATCATATACTGTACTTTTCTTTGTCATGAATGCTGTGAAGAAGTCATCCCAGGTCTCATAGGAGGGAATAGCAGACAGTTCATTGGAAAAATAGTAAAAAGATGTAGCTACATCTTTTGGATTACGAACCAGTAGCAATATCTAGGGGGAAAAAATTATTTGTAAAAGAAAGACATAACAGACTATACCATGAAAAAAATAATCATAATCTACAGTTGGAGGAATTCTAGTATCTTGTATGCCACTTGCAGAAATAGCAAATTCCAAATTCAGAAGGTGAAGTATTTAACTTTGCTTGGGTACCATGTGAAGATTAAGATAATTATTAACGTATCTCTTATTGAGTACTAATCATGCAGAATCTAAGCACGTTTTGCTCCATACAAGAATAACACCATAAAATGCCTCCCATAGGATATTGTGTTAAAATACATTTTGCCCCTGCAGGACTTGTTCAAGCCCTGGAAATCCCGCATGGACCCTGCCACAAAGGTGTCAATAGCAGTATACTTAAACTGTACTTAAACTGGCATGCAGAAATGGCCAGGCTAAAAGAGTGATTCTGATAATTGGCAAAAAAGTACTACATTGGCTTTAAAAAAAAAAGAAACTATCTGTTGAAGTGTTTGTTTTCAAGACATTAAAATCAGCACTCACCTTGACTTTATTTTTGAAGATAGACTTGGGAAGATTTTCAGGACGGAGATGAGTAACTATAAATCTTGGGGAAGGTAATTTGGTCATTCGCTTTAAGAATTGGAAGAAGTAAAGTAGACAGTTCAGTTAGTACAAGTATTTTTTCATCAGCATACGCTAAAATGTTGCCTTGCTAAAGTTTTCAACGGTTGTTCGCTGATAAAAGTACTTTTTTGTGTGTGTGTGTGTGTGTTTGCGCGCGCATGTGTGTGTGCGCGTGCATGTGTGTGTGTGCATGTTACCCAGGGATATTAATGGGCTGCTCTGAGTAGCTCTAATCTTCAAAAGCCCCTAAGAATGAATGACTGAAAAAAATACTATCTATTCTTAATTCTCTTTAGCAATGATGAATTTAACATGCTCTGTTAGACAAGAGTTCAAATCTAAAGGTAAGATACAGACTCTAACTGAATGGGTATATGAAAAAGCTGAAGGATCTCAAGAACTGAAAGAAGGGGTAAGAAGGAGGAGCTACTAAAAGAGACAAAAGCTAATATTTCATAAATTGACATTTCTTGAAGCTCTTCTTAAATACAAAAGATGCTATGTTGAATTTCTGCAGTTCTTGAGTATCTAATGGGCTATGAGCTCCTGTCACACTCATTGAAGTGTTCGTTTATCCCTCATCATTTGTCAGTCCAGATGAGATTCATCCTGACCAGGTGCCACATACAGAGAAGTGGGAGAGTTCTTATCAAACAGTGGAATACTTCACACACCATATATTCAGTATTTGAAGTACACAGTTTTGATAATTTTCATACCTATGCTGTTCCCACCTCATATTTCTCAGTATCTCCAATCTCAAGGTAAGGGAATTCTTCTAGTTCATCATTCACACTGGTTTCTCTACCTTGCATTTTCTTTTGAAATATGGCTACCAGGTCATTTAAGATTTGACTTAGCCAGTTTGTGCCTGAAAGAGGAGAAATACAGAATTGCTTGCAAAATTTTAGAATAAAGAGAAACAGATTCTCCAGGAAAGCCAAGAGGTAGGTAGTACTACCAGTTAGGTTACGTGGTTTCATGTGATACAATCACAGCTGACTATCTGGATAATGACCTCTTAGGGTCCTACCTCTGGCACATGAAGGTACGGAAAGCTCTATTTTGTATAAAAACATAAAGCTGTTAACTTTACAATGATAAATGTGAGAGCAGATCCTGTAATATCAAGAGATCTAGTCATCATTAAAAAAACCTTTGCATGTTATAGAAAAGAAAATCCATTTGTTTTTCTCAATCTTCTGGAAAATTGCCTGTATAAAATCTTCATAATGAATTATTTAGTATAGCATATAATGTTATGTATAGTGCATATATTTAGTACAAACCTACTTATTTGGCATTATATAACCTTATTTATGAAAAAACCAAAATATATTCACCAGATTTAGGGTATCCTGCCAAAATGATATCATCACTTCTGGCTTCAAAGGACTCTAATGCTCTGAATACTTCAGGACTGCAAAGAAGAACAGGATAAAGAACTCCCTTGTAAGAAAAAAGTAGTTCATCACGATGCAGTGAATTACCGGCCTCCATTGCCTTCTCTAGGGTATCAGCAAATATTTTCCTGGACTTATCCATTCTTCTTCTCTCTCTCTCACACACACACACACACGCTCTGTCACAGTGTGAAATGCTATGCAGAAAAAAGAAACACACAGATTGCCTTTTAATAGGTTCTTGGTTTGACGGGGGGTTTTGTTGTAGTTTGGGGTTGTTGGGTTTTTTGACCTTATGAGCAATCATTTACTACTCTTTCTGAACCTGTAAAGAAAGACCTTCAAAGACCTTCATTTGGACCTTTTGAAATCAAAAGAAGTTGAACATAAGCAAACAAGATAAGCAATCAAATATGATTGCATTCTAAAACAAAGGTCTTAGACAATTTTGAAATATCATTTTAAAAAAATCTGTGATTACAACAGAGAGTATATAAACAAAATACAACAAAATCAAATTACATGAATTGCAGACTGGAGTTAAAATGTCACAATCAAAATCTTCAAGGCAGTTCATAATCTTTCCTGTACTATCTCTGCTGGGATTTTCTTTTTTTTATTATTATATCACTCATCATTCTTATCAAAATTAGAGCAACATATTGGGATTGGGAGAGGAAATGTTCAGTATGATAGAGATTGAGCTGTGCACAGACCGGGGAGGGCAGCCAACTGCTCCCTCCAGGTATTGCCCCAGAGGGCACAAAGCACAGGGCACATGCAGTCCTTAACCAGTGTTGAGACTAAAGTACAGAGTTCTGTTTTTCTGATGGTGTAACAGGTTGACCTCGGCTGGACATGAAAATTACTCGTTTATACATTTCCTTAATGAACCCAGTCATTGTTTAACAATGGATCAGTCATTGCTGAGTTGGTTATAATATAATCTCAGCTACAATGTTTAGTGTTTATAATACACTACAGGTGATGAGCTTTGTTCTGCATTGACCTCTTCTGAACAACTAGTGTTAGGTTTAATACTCACAAAAGGATGGATGGGTCACAAGGAACAAGAAAATATTTCCACCCTAAAATTATGCCAAGCATTTAAATATCATGCTTTTTATCTCCAGGTTTTGAATGCTGCCTGTTCGGGGCTTGAAGTAGGAGGACCAGCAACTATGTACCTGTGTACTTTTGCCACTTGCTCTCCCTGAGAGAGTCACAACCTAGTCCGGGAGGCCTAATGCAGTGCAGGATGATGGAGCCCTACATTTTTCCATTAATTTTGTTCAGTCCATACAAAAGCTTTTGCTCTGCCCTTCATCTCCTCTTTTCCATACAATATTACGCTCTGGGATGTGCTCTCGGTCACTGTACGCGTATTAGATGGTGAGTTGGACTAGATGATCCTTGTGGGTCCCTTCCAACTCATAATTTTCTGTGATTCTGTGTGATTCTGTGTCAACATAGAAAGACAGGCATCATCTGAAACAAGCGGATATCACAAGGCTCCTCCTCAATCCATCTGTTAAATAAGACCTGTTCCAAAGGGCAACCAGCTGGCACAACCTGCATCATATCACTGATGTTAGCTAAAAATTGCTAAACCTTTGTTGATTCTTGAGGTATAACCAGCCATCCTAGCAAAACAAAAAGCAGCTTGCTTAATTTTTTTCTTATATTCCCTTGGTATAAAACTGTCATGGACTGAAGCTAAGAAAATGTCTTTAATCAGTATTTTTACCTGTTGGGAGAAAAAAAAAAAAAAAGAGGAAAAAAAGTGTTGGAACAGTCCTCCCTAAGGATGAATAAAGAAGGAAAATGGTATGAGAATTATTAGTATGTCTCATGCAATAGCATAGTGTTGGCATAGGATTTCCATAATAGAAAAACAGCTCATTTCACTCCTACACTTCACTTACCACAGAATAAGTCAAATAAATTTTGATAGCAAATCCAGGATTTTCAGTGTATTTTTGCAAGGGAGTTAGGTCAGTTACTCCTTGGAGCCAAGTTTAATCCCTAGGAACCAAAAGAAACCCAAATAAAAACATATTAATGGAGAAAAAAACAATCAGAAGATGTAAGTCATGAGGAGGGATTTTGAGAGGAGTTAAATTTCTTGGCAAAAAAAGAAGCATTATCAAGATTTTAGTAATATGAGGCTTTGATACAGTCATCTGCCATGACACCTGAGTTAGGAGCGTACCTTGCTCCATACATGCTACACAAGACCCTCTGATCCTGCCAAATACTGAACCAAGAAACTGACAGAAAACATCAATTGATTTAAGTTTTTAAGAAGCAGCATTAAAAACACCAGATTAAAAACAGATTAAAGGATTCGATAATCTCCAGTTTAATGTTTTTTGTTTTTTCAAGCCATCAGAGTTCCTCTAAAGGTTTCTGACTTCCCATGCTTACCAGGCCCGGTCTTTCCTGAATGTGGAGCTTGGCAGCAGAGGACTGTGAATTTTCTCTGATAGCTACAGAACACTGCTATCTTAACTTTGCCTAGCGAACTGATCTGCTTATGCAGCTCCATTCCCTGATAATGAAACAACAAAGCAGTAGCCTCAAAATTTGTGGTCTCCCGTGGTAAACAAGAAGAGGTGGGGTTGTATAACTATTATTCCTATGATCTGCATTAATCTCAGTAAAACCCTGGAGAAGGCTTCCATAAATTAGTCCTCTAAAATAACCTATTAAGTTTTAAGATGGATCCATGAAGATTGATCCATTTAAGAAAGTACCTTAAAATTTCCCTGATCATTCATCTACAAAAAAAGCCTGAAGGGGTAGGGGCAATCCCTGGGCTTCTATGAGAGAGTCCATGAAAAGCAGGTCTTAAAGTAGAATTGGCTCTATACTGGAAATGCCATATGTGGCATTTTCCTCTTTGAATAATTTAGTGTGTGTCTGATCAGAGCAGAATCAAAGCCTTTGAATAGATCCAATCTGCCCATGTACTCTCATGCCATCAGCTCATCAAAGGCCAGTCTATACCAGCTCAGAGGAGCTCAGGCAGGCAGGAATTCAAGTTAAGGACTCTAATAAAGGGACATTCTGTCCAGGCCTGGCTGTCCTGTGCGAGCTTCAGCCCCTGTATACTGGTATGAAGGTGACACATCAATATGATCAGTTCTAGAGAATCTGTTGAAGACAGGCAGAGGCTGGTGTCTCAGGGTATAGGCACATTAAGGAATGTGGGCAAAGACCCTTTAATGATTTCATGGGACTCATTATGTCAGGATTACATGACAAGTATGAGACAACTGCCACTAAACAAATTATTTACCAGCCTGCATGACACTATTAGCATTAACTTTACAATACAGGAGTACTGAAATAGAAATGTAAAATAATTGATCCTCAGTACATGAAGGTTCCTTTTCTCAGCTATTCTAAAATACTGTTTGGGTCACAGACTAACTTGTTGAAAGATTTTCTAGGTTCCTCCTTCATTTATTCTTGTCGTCTTGAATTGTAGAGTCTTCTTTATGACAGTCACTTTCCCTGGCCAGGATAAAGCTCATCACAATGTCAGATTATATCATTATCCTTTGTCTGGAGAAGTATCATGGAATCACAGAATATTCTGAGTAGGAAGGGACACACAAGGATCATCCAGTCCAACATCCAAGCTAATGCCCATACAGAGATCAAACCCACAACCCCAGAGCTGTGGACATAACCCTGCCCCATCATCCCATTATCTAGATCATGTCAATGAGTTCCTCATCCAGTCTTCTCTTAAACAACTCCAGGGGTGGCGACTCCACCACCTCCCTGGGCAGACCACTCCAAGGAGGGATCACTCTCTCTGTAAAAAAGCTCTTCCTAACATCCAGTCTAAACCTCCGCTGGCGTAGCTTAAGGCCATGTCCTCTTGTTCTGGTGCTGGCAGCCTGAGAGAAGAGATTCACACCCACCTGGCGACAACCTCCGTTCAGGTAGTTGTAAACAGGTCACCTCTGAGTCTCCTCTTCTCCAGGCTGAACAACCTCAGTTCCCGCAGTCGCTCCCTAGTTGTTCCACTTGTTCTCCAGTCCTTTCACCATCCTCGTCACCCTTCTCTGGACCCTCACAAGCAACTCAACATCCTTCTTAAACTGGGGAGCCCAGAGCTGGACACAGTACTCAAGATGTGGTCTGACCAGTGCCGAGTACAGGGGAAGGATAATTTCCCTAGTCCTACTGACCACACTGTTCCTGATACAGGCCAGGATGCCATTGGCCCTCTTAGCCACCTGGGCACACTGTTGGTTCATATTAAGTTTTCTGTCCACCATTACTCCCAAATCCCTCTCCATTTCCCCACTCTCCAGCCACTTGTCCCTCAGCCAATATCAGTGCATGGGATTGTTATGTCGAAAGTGAAGAACCCGGCATCTGGACGTGTTAAATCTCATACAATGTTATGGAGGACTTTCTTTTCTTGCTATTTCACTAAATGTCCTATTTCTGCCAAACCTTTCATTAATTCTCTTCTGATATATGGTCCTGAAGTAATCAAAGCTCTGCAACCCTTAGTACAGAAGTAATTGTGTTATACAAAGTGCAATATGGCAATACAAATGAGGCTGAATATAGGTGTTCTTCATAAAGCTGATTAAAGAAGCATTTGAAACATAATATCCAGATGCANGAAACCCAAATAAAAACATATTAATGGAGAAAAAAACAATCAGAAGATGTAAGTCATGAGGAGGGATTTTGAGAGGAGTTAAATTTCTTGGCAAAAAAAGAAGCATTATCAAGATTTTAGTAATATGAGGCTTTGATACAGTCATCTGCCATGACACCTGAGTTAGGAGCGTACCTTGCTCCATACATGCTACACAAGACCCTCTGATCCTGCCAAATACTGAACCAAGAAACTGACAGAAAACATCAATTGATTTAAGTTTTTAAGAAGCAGCATTAAAAACACCAGATTAAAAACATATTAAAGGATTCGATAATCTCCAGTTTAATGTTTTTTGTTTTTTCAAGCCATCAGAGTTCCTCTAAAGGTTTCTGACTTCCCATGCTTACCAGGCCCGGTCTTTCCTGAATGTGGAGCTTGGCAGCAGAGGACTGTGAGTTTTCTCTGATAGCTACAGAACACTGCTATCTTAACTTTGCCTAGCGAACTGATCTGCTTATGCAGCTCCATTCCCTGATAATGAAACAACAAAGCAGTAGCCTCAAAATTTGTGGTCTCCCGTGGTAAACAAGAAGAGGTGGGGTTGTATAACTATTATTCCTATGATCTGCATTAATCTCAGTAAAACCCTGGAGAAGGCTTCCATAAATTAGTCCTCTAAAATAACCTATTAAGTTTTAAGATGGATCCATGAAGATTGATCCATTTAAGAAAGTACCTTAAAATTTCCCTGATCATTCATCTACAAAAAAAGCCTGAAGGGGTAGGGGCAATCCCTGGGCTTCTATGAGAGAGTCCATGAAAAGCAGGTCTTAAAGTAGAATTGGCTCTATACTGGAAATGCCATATGTGGCATTTTCCTCTTTGAATAATTTAGTGTGTGTCTGATCAGAGCAGAATCAAAGCCTTCGAATAGAGCCAATCTGCCCATGTACTCTCATGCCATCAGCTCATCAAAGGCCAGTCTATACCAGCTCAGAGGAGCTCAGGCAGGCAGGAATTCAAGTTAAGGACTCTAATAAAGGGACATTCTGTCCAGGCCTGGCTGTCCTGTGCGAGCTTCAGCCCCTGTATACTGGTATGAAGGTGACACATCAATATGATCAGTTCTAGAGAATCTGTTGAAGACAGGCAGAGGCTGGTGTCTCAGGGTATAGGCACATTAAGGAATGTGGGCAAAGACCCTTTAATGATTTCATGGGACTCATTATGTCAGGATTACATGACAAGTATGAGACAACTGCCACTAAACAAATTATTTACCAGCCTGCATGACACTATTAGCATTAACTTTACAATACAGGAGTACTGAAATAGAAATGTAAAATAATTGATCCTCAGTACATGAAGGTTCCTTTTCTCAGCTATTCTAAAATACTGTTTGGGTCACAGACTAACTTGTTGAAAGATTTTCTAGGTTCCTCCTTCATTTATTCTTGTCGTCTTGAATTGTAGAGTCTTCTTTATGACAGTCACTTTCCCTGGCCAGGATAAAGCTCATCACAATGTCAGATTATATCATTATCCTTTGTCTGGAGAAGTATCATGGAATCACAGAATATTCTGAGTAGGAAGGGACACACAAGGATCATCCAGTCCAACATCCAAGCTAATGCCCATACAGAGATCAAACCCACAACCCCAGAGCTGTGGACATAACCCTGCCCCATCATCCCATTATCTAGATCATGTCAATGAGTTCCTCATCCAGTCTTCTCTTAAACAACTCCAGGGGTGGCGACTCCACCACCTCCCTGGGCAGACCACTCCAAGGAGGGATCA
>WEKX01008960.1:0-49058 GCA_013390025.1 Pitta sordida | reverse complement strand
CGCCAGCGATGCCGGCCAGGGAGCCCTGGGCAGCGCAGCGGGCAGCGGGGCACCGCGCCGGGCAGCACGGCCGGCAGCGCGATCTCCTGCTCGCAGCCTTGGGCATGAAACTGGGCGCTCGGAAGTCGTCTGTGACAATCTGGCAACCTCTTAAACTCTTTGCTTATTCGCAGTTGACATCGCTTGTCCGAAGAGCAACTCTGAAAGAAAATGAACATATTCCGAAATACGAGAAGGTTCATAATTTCAAGGTAAGAAATTTTCCTACTTTTTTTTTTTTTTCAGGCAGGAGGGACTATAGCTTGTGTTTTAAAATGGGTCCGATATTGCAAGGAAATCGTATGTATGCAGACTATGACTTTCTAGGAACTTAAAAGCTGCGATTAAATCTCATTGCCAGGTAGTCACTTAGGCATCTTTAGGACATGCCAGCAGGAGAACGAGGATTTTGTTCTTGTGTGCGTGGGTGCATGTGTTTGTTTCAATAATGCTTGCGGTATCTAGGTTATCTCTTTATTTTAGAATTGCTTTATACCGAGAGAGATACTAAAGCTGAGAGGAACTAGGAGTTTTATTTCAATACAAATGTAGTTCAGTTTGACGTACGAAAAATCTCTTAGATCTGTGGTGAGATGATGAAACTGATCTGATCTCAGTTTGTCACTGGTAGATGGCTTTGAAGGCAAGAAGTGTGTTCTACTGTATCTGGATCGGGCAGATGGTTTCTGCATTGCCGTTAGTTTCTGGGTCTTCTCCTGTGTCAATGAATTGAGTGTGTTGATACCAGCATGGCTTGTACCATGGGGCTATTGAAGCTACTGGTGTGGGCAACTACCTTGTGTTTAATAAAATGTAATTAGTCTTCTGTGTAGGTTCTGATTATTGTTTTAATTGTTCTAAATAAACAGTGTTCTTTGCTAAGAGAGATGCATCTCACTACAAGATACGCATGGTTTGTATCTGTAATAAGGGTCCAGTACGGATTTAGTAATTTAACCTTTTGGCGGTCAAATGCATTTGGTGATTGGCAGTTTTAATTGTAAGACTAAGTAAATTGATGTCATACTGAAGTCCTATAGATGATACAAACTTCATTTGTAGTACGTATATGAAGCTCAAATTTCCTCTTTAATTAAGAGAAAAAATTAAAAAACAAAGCTTTAGCTTTTATTTCTTTTAAGAAAATGAGAGATTATTAATATCATACAGGCACCTGATGTTATAAGGATCTCGTAAATGTCTCCTGTTTTCAGTTTTGATTTCAGTCACAGTCATGGGCATGTGTGAATGTTCACATGCGTGCACATGTGCAAATTTTCCTATCCTCCATTTGATGTTGTTTAAACCACTTTCTAGCTTTTGAGCTCAGATAATCACCAAACGTGGAAACTGTCTGTGAGCAGGATGTTTTGTTTGATTTAGTTCTTCTGTAAAACATGAATTTGAAAACCATATACAAAATGATATGTAAAGAAGTGGTTAATATGAATGCTTGACATGAAATAATCCTGGCTGTCAGTTAAATGTAGAGCATTTCTTCACAGGCTTCTGAGGTGTCCTAAAGATATGCAATGTCTTGCAACTTTCATTTGTTCCTTAAGAGTCTGAAGATAATTCTTGCAGATGGCAGCAGATAGTGATTTTCCATGTGTACTACAATGTATGTAGAATAATGCATGTTTAATTTCGAGCACATCTGTATTCCCTACTTGCTTTTCTTTAACAGCCTGAAACAGATCTGTTTGATAACCTGATTTTCATTCATTTGGGGTTTTTTAATTTGTTTTTCTTCCAGAAATTGCTTATGGGAAGTTTGGAAGCAGTGAGTTTTCCAATCTTTTTCAAAAACGGACTATATGTCTGCTCCAAGGTCATGGCTACAGCACAAACTTGTCACACAGATTTTTTTCTTTGTAATGTTGTACCGTAGTTCCTTTATATGTCCGGTTGCCAGAAAAGTATACCTTGAAAAGTAACTATTCTCTCAAGTCAGTGGAATGGGGTCACCTTACTCAGATAATTTTTGCTATAAAAAGTAGGAGACAAGCCCCTTGCCCCTTTGCTGCAACAAACCTGCCCGCTGAAGGAGTGCTCCTGGTGTCCATGAATTCTAAATATGGCCACTCTCAGGTTAAAAAATAAGCTCTTAGTAATTACTGTTACAAATCTAAAATTAACGGTCATCATGTGCTTCTCTCCTTTATTATTGCTTGCATCTGTCAAATTTTTATTCCCATGTGTATGGATGTCATCATTTCAAATGTTTGCACAAGTCTCCTAGGTTGCCTGCCCAGTAGCAAATGTGCCGCCCATGTGGGAAGGAAGGAAATGTCAGGCCCAGAATCTTCAACCTAGACTTCTGAAACAAAACAGGAGAAAGCAACCCAGAAATTAAATAAATTTATCTAGTTCAGCTAACCAACAGTGACTGCTGTCCCCAGAGGCTCCACAGCAAACGGGAGGATGCCTGCTGCTTTGTACCTCTGCAGCTAATCTGCTTTTCGTTTTGCAGGCACGAGGCAACAGATAGGGACCACTAACCCTTTCCCAGCTGCTTCTTTGATCAGTCACATCACTCGTCACAGAAATGAAGGGGTCTTGGAAATCCTTTTATACTGGAAATGCTGTAACATCCTAGGAGAGGCAGAAGTGGAGAATCGTTAATGCAAAACAAGCGCTGTTGTCTTGGAAAAGGGAAGGTGACAGCAGCAGCCACTACAGAGGCAGACTGGGATTAACAGATGTCAGAGAGGCTTGGCCACAGGCTAGGGAACCTCAGTTACCCCTCTCCTCTTGCACCTCCTGTGGGTGGGTAGGTGGGGACACAGGTGGAGTTTGAACCCATAGACCCTGTTGCCTGCAGCAAAGCTCAAGTCGAGGAACAGGTCGGCAGGGGAGCTGTGTAGTGATGGTCATTACAGGAGTGCAGGTGCCTAGGAGAGGCATGAACATGAAAGCAGCTTTTAAATCATGGAGAGGTCTCCTGAATAAATCTATTAACCTATGTTTCGCTCCAAGGGTTGTTTGAAAGAAGAATGTAAAGACAGTTTTGCTAGGAGTGCTGACACAGCTGGTTTTTTGAGAGGTTTTAATCTTACTTAAATCTCATGGAATGTGAATTGTCTCCTGCCTGAAGCTGACTAGCTGGGTGAGAGGGAGCTCTGTGAGTAGAGCTGGTCAGTAATGATCTCCAGCTCTGTAATATTCTCCTGACTGCGGAGGTCTGGTCTCTCATAAACACATCTCAAATGCAAATACAGAGTGGCTGAATTCTCTTAAATTGATTTCCATAAGTAAAGAAATGGATGATGATTTATAAATGTCAATTCTGACTAAGTTTTTAGTGCTTGTCTCTCAGGATGAGAACTAGGTATTAAAACATTTTTCAGTATATTTGTGCCTTTTCTAATTTATTAAAAAAAAACAAACCAATTTCTGTGTTCTGTATAAGTCTTGTATAAAAGATTAATTTTCTATTCAAATATATCAGCTAAAAGAGATTTTGTTTAACACAGCATTTTATTTAGCTCTAATTGAATAATGGGATTTGAGGGTGAGTTAGGACCGAGTGTAACTTGATTGGGCCTGTGTTTACATATTTGCTTACTTTTGCTTTCCCTCCATTTACTCTGCTTTTCTGAAATCTAGCCCACTGAGGTCTCTCGTAAAACAAATCATGAGACAAATCAGAACAGTCACTTTATCATACGCAAAATTTCAGCCCCACCTTCTCTCACACCTTCTTACCCACTATAGGGAATAAATTTCCCCACACTCTCTGGTACAAACATGTCTATATGGACATGCATGTGCTCATTCTTCCACCCTGTGTAGATGAACAAGAGCATCTCTAGGAGACCTGTGTTCTGTAACTTCATAGGAGTGGACAGAGTAGATTCATACCTAATCCTTCCCATGAATTTATACTACACCTCAACCCAGTAAGAGTGCTTTTTACTGTCCCTTATAAATCTCATACTTGCTTATCTTATCCCCTAAAGGCAATAACTGTGATAGCTTCTAAATTAAAATCAAATTTCTTAACCCAGCTGTTACCTACTCTAGTCAATATGGATAGGAAGCAGCTGGGCACCTCCTGGGCAGACAGGTGAAAGAGGAACTTCAGGCAACAGCTGGAACCACAAATTTGAGTGGAAAAGAGGCCTGTGGGAAGGTGCCACGTGGATTGAAATGTTCCAGGTGGGTTATTGAAAGGGGGACGAAGCTTGGGATGTGCAAGGTGGGCTCTAGGCCAATGGATTTACACAGCAGGGTACTCTGAGTTGCGTTCAAGGTTTTCTCCATCTTCTCTCTCTCTGGTGAGGCAGTGTATTAGGGTAGTGAAGACACAGGAATCCCCTTCATCAGTCCTCTACACTTCCCCACTCTGCATCTCCTCATCTATCCATCCTCCCCATTACATCCCATAGTTTTTTGCTGATACAAAAGAAGATACACCAGATAAAGTACCTTCTGCCTTGAGTCCTTGCCTACCTGACACAGAATGTCTTCTGCAGCTCCTCGCCCCAGTGCTGTGCTCCAGTCTTGGGCACTGACCTAACTCCTTTGTCTGCTGTTTGTGTTGGGATGGAGAAAACAGTAAAACTACCCTTAAAAATGTTAATGGTAAGGAGGGCAGTTGCAGAAGAGGAGCATTAGCTGGGAGTTAAGGGATGATATCTTAAAAGGAAGAGGAAACTGAAAATCTAAGATTAACAGCAAGAAATCTCCTGAGTAGTGAAACTTGCTAGTCAGTGCAAGAATCTCCTCATCACTTGACAAATATAAAATAAGCCTGGACAAAACACCTTAAAGATCTTCACTGCCCTCCAGCTTTTGTGACTCATGGGCCTTGTGGAATTTTTAGCTCCCTTGGCTGGTTACAGATATTCCTTCAGACATCTCTGGCTCCTGATGACTTGAGCTGCAGAACACCCTTCAAATGTTTTCTAACTGCTGATAGTCCAAAGCACAAATCCACTCTTCTGCCTTGATTATTGCTGTGGTGTTCACTGAACCAAGAAGGTGTCTGTGCCTGTCAGGGCTGGACTGAAATCTGTGTTTCCATGCATCATTTTCCGTAGGATATTTTTTCATTTCTCTTGTGCCTCACAAAATAGATATGTCTCCAGAAGACTATTTTTTGTTATCTTTTGTGCAGTACTTGGTACTGTCTGGACCAAGTGTTGTTTCCTAGTCACTATCTTACTAATACCTGATGGCACAGTCAATTAATTTTAATAAATAACGGTTGCAAGTTGCTGCTTGCTGGATCAGTGAACGTACAGAACATAATTCCCATTTGAGCCAACACCTCTTCCAGAGAGGAGAGATATTTTTCCATGGTTGCTTAAACTAAGTCAGCCAAGATGCTGATGAGCCTTGTTTGTTGAGATTCTTCATCTCCATCCTCTGCAGAAGCAACATCCTGTATTTCTTTGGTGGTGACTCATTTGAAAGGCCAATTGGGAGCTGCGGGGCAGAGACAAATTTGAAACGGATAAGCCGCCCTGGCCTTGGCTCTGACCCTGGCCCTGGCCCAGATTTTACTGGTGTAATTGCATCTGTGCTAGGTGCTTTGCTAGTGTAAAAAGTCATAGCAAATCGTTTCCACTCCACATCTTATTCTAACAAGAGCTCCTCAGCAGAGCCATGCCTGAACAGTGGGAAACTGGGAGATGGAAAATGCGGAAGTACTGCAAAGAGACAAGAAACTATAGCAAACTCTTGCTATATTAAGCAGAGCCATTTTTCTGAAACTTCTAACATGAACTCATTTCTATTTCTGATGTTCAAAAAACTGGGGCAGATGCCAATTTGGGGTAAATTGATCTAGTTATGTCGAAAAGAGAATGCTGGTGTTTTTATGAAGAATGGACCTGGTACTAAGCATATTTTCGAAAGATCTTTAATTGATCCACTATGCTCAAATGAATATTCAGAGAGAGAGCTGGGTGCCTCCAGCACAGTCCCTGGGGAGAGTCACTGACGTTCTCACAGATAAGAAGACCTCAGGAAATTTGATGTTTCTATTAGACTGCAAGCACTTGAGGGGGAAAAATTGTTCAAAGGCAGGGAAAATATCTGGAGAACATAATTGGAGAAAAACTTCCACTAAACTTGTGAAAAGACGTCAACAGCTTATGTTGTTACTTCTGATAGTGTATAAGATAGTTAAGCCAGAAAAGCTTTTAGGCATTGATGGATTTTAGTCTCCTAAGCTATTTAGTTAATGCTACTTTTAATTTTTTATTTTTTTTTTTGAAAAGCCAGGGCTTTTCCAAAGCAGACTCCAAATACCACAGTATTACTTAACCCTTTCTGTTTTCCTAGTGCTAGTCCCCAAATTTAGGCTTTGCCTCTGTTAACAAAAAGAAAAAAGAGAGGGAGAGAGAGAGAGAGAAAGGCTTTTTTCTAAATCCTTAATTTATTTAAGATGTAGTTTCTTCCCACCCCGCCGATAGTTTTATTGGTCTCCAGGTGTGGATCCTGTGAGTCCTCCATGTGCATGTTGTGTTCTCTCATCATCAACAGCTTTTCCTCCAAATTAGTCTTAGCATCATTGCAAAAGCATTTATTTAGGAATCTCTCAGGGATTTATGTTTTATTTACATCATTACATATAGCATAAATGGTATGTACATATATATATGCTATTTTAATTCTGAGGATTTTATTCAATTTTCACCTCTAGTTTCAGAATGTTTTGCATGGAAACATGTATCAAATAACATAAACCTTGAATAAAATGCAAAATGTTCCAGTTTCCAGATACCAGTTTAAAGAAAATCTGCTATTCTATCCTGAAATAAATTTTCATTCAATTTTCAAGTAAAAAAAGTGAACAACCTGTTATTCTTGTTTTCCACTTTGCCTCTTGAAGAGCACAACCTAACTTCAATTTCCAGTTGTTCCCATCTCTGCTGACACAGTCAGTGCAAACCAGAAAATAAACAAGACATGACAGCGCTTCCAGTTCCAAGTGGGTGAGGACCTGGAGGGAGGTTGTCCTGCTCCACATCCGTGTCCATTCCCACGGGCAATAACAATGCTATTTATACTCCATGCTCTGAACGAGTGTTCTGACAGCATCTCTCCTCTCATGAGCTGCTGGACAAAGTCAGTGTGGTGGTCCCAGGCTGACTGTCCATTGTTAACACCCCAGCTGCAAAGTCAGCTCTAGTATTGGGGAAGGTATATTCCAATGATCTCAGTTATATTAATTTCTGTTAACACCTTCACATGAAAGCAGTTACCTTGCAGATACGGCTCTGCTGTGTGGGTTGTCATGGCAGTCTTTTCGCTTCTTACTCAGCAGCAGCAATGTTTTCCACACAGGAGAAATACTGTGTGCTGGAATGTTCAGAGTGCTTGAGACCCTTGTTTTAGAGGCATTATCTAATCTTCGTAATGTATAAAAGGATTAAATTGAAGCATTACCCAAGCTGATGATTGAGTTGATTGACTTTCTCACTCATATCTCTTCTGTACCCTTCACATCCAGGCAATCTCTGTCTGGACCAGGGATGGATGAAAAGGACATGCCTGTTGGATGCCAGCACGGTCGTATTCAGTGCCTGATAAAATCAACTGTGACAGGGAAGACAGATGTTAATAATACAGGCTGAGTTCATTGTTTTAATTGTGATTTACAATGTTTCCCATATCCAGTTAAGTTTGGTAGAGTCCCAACAGGCACAATTCAGTTGGTGGAATTGCAGATCAGCTAGGACCACTGAGCTGGCAGCCTCCATCAGCAGTCTCCCTCCATCCTTCGAATTTGTTTGAAAGATAGTGTAGCCATCAGAACTGTACCTTTGGAGCACCATGTGGTGCAGATGCTGGGTGTGTCCTGTATATTCAGTCCTTGGTTGACTTGGTCTTTTCTCTAGGCACTAACAGGGCTTCTGCCTAGAGTCTAGGATGCTGATGGCCCAAGAGGGTAGATAAGCAGTATTTTTTCCTATCCTTTTTCAAGCTGATGTATTTCATCCCAACACAGATGGGAATGATTGGATTTTCCAAACCCTGTTTCTCTCACCAGTATGGAGGGCTGTGGAAGAGGTGCCCTGTGTGGAACAGTGTCGTGATGGAACAAGTGTTCAGGGAGATCATGGCAGCAGCCTCTCAACAAAGGAAGGCTTTTTTTGTATACTGTCACAAACGCTTCTGTTTTCAGTGCTAGGGGTTGATTTTCCATAACCATAATTTTTCAAAAACAGCCCTGCTTTCTTCCTTTCAGTGGCTTTTCCAAAGCTCTACTGATTCGCTGTCTTCCCTCATACCAAATTTGCACAGCACTTTGCTGGTATTTCCTCGTTCTCTTCCTCCCTGCCTGGACAAGTGATGTAATGTAAATCTCCCAGTTAAAAATATGAATTATTTGATGGCTCATTCTTAGCTTTCAGATTGCCATTTAAAGTAGCTGAATAAGTATGTAGGAAAACCCAAAAACGTAAAACAGAAGTGAAGTTACGAGATACATGGATAATTAACTTCAACAATGACCTTTATACAGCCTGAGAAATAATGGTGAGAGATCTGCTTGAAGAGTTCACAGCTTGTGGTATAATCTCTGTTGTCAGAGCCACCAGATCATGTTTTACTTAATTCTCCTAAAAATCTGTCTTTTCTAAGAAATATTTCAATTAAATGTAAACCAAAAAGAAATTAAATTCTATAACAGAGTTATTGATCACAGGCATTAAGCTATTTTTCCCTGTGTATAAGAAGATACCTTTCAAGCCTACGCAAAAAACTGATCTCCTACAAAGACCACAGTAATTAAATGTTTATCATACCTTGCTGATACTGCAGGAGAGTTCGAAATAGAAATGCCTAGGTGTAAACCCAACATGAGGCTTTCCTCTTACCTCAGACTTGCAGGATAGCTTAGTAATACAGTAGTCCCTCACTACTTCAATGTTCACCATTGCGGCTTCAGTACATCGTGGGTTTTCCCCCTGCCTTTACCATATTTATGATGTTTACCATATTTGCCCTATTTACTGCTAATTTTTGGATTTCGCTTATTGTGGCATCTTTCTGGAACTGACCCCCTGCAGAATTTGTGGGATTACTGGAGTGTGTTATCTAGTTTTTGAAGCAGTTATTTTCCTTTAAATATATGTAGACTTCTCTTTTAAATTGATTTTTTATTTTTTCCCCCCAGAATTTTATAAATTAAGATTAAAACCAGTGTAACTTGCTCTATCACTCACTCATTTTCCAGATTCTTTTTAAAAAATCACTCCCATTTGAAGCCTTAAGGAAAGAAAGAGAAGAAGATTTTTGGGAGTGAGAGTGAGAATGGAAGGACTGGGAGATATAAAGCCATGCTTGGCAATGCTGCTCTCTCACATTTTATAAGACAGTAAAATCTGCATATGGCAGATGCTCTTTTTATAAGGGGAAAGAAACCCCTTGTAATTTAAGTCAGGATCTCTGGGACTCTGCTGGGTGTGTTTTTAGAAAATTTTCTGGAAAGCATCTTTGAATTTTGAAAGCAAGCAAGTTGCTTGGCAGGTTTTTAGAATGGGGAATTAAATATAAAAATCAGTATTAAACAGTGTCTTCTAATGAATACCATATTACTTGCAGGTGCTGGCTCTTGAACTAGCAAAAGGATGCTAAGGTGTTTCTTTTCCACATGCTGCCAGGCCTCTCCCTCCAGGATGAACTATGATTAGAGGCTCTTCTGACCTCAAAGACTAATTTTTCAGTATTTTCTGGCATCACTTAGTGTGCCTGATTTAATTCCCAAAGATGGTGTGTATTCCGACCAGTGCAGAGTTAGCTGTCCAGTTCCACTACGTGGTAGTGGGAAGTTTATGCTCTGGCACTGCTGAGCTCTGGGAAAAGACAGGACTGCTCAGAAATCCCAAAGGATGCCTCAGAGCTGATCCTGCAGGGTTGTGTACACCAGGGGTGGAAGGACATTTTGACCTTTCTGTTTCCTAACTAATATTGCCAGAGAACCTCCCCATTGCATGTCAAATAAATGATGAAGCAGGGTAGAGCATAGTGGGACACAGAGAAACTTACCCTCACCTTTTAATCTGTTTTGAGTTTTCAATCAATAATGGATAAGAAGGATAATTTGGATGGGGCAACATAAAACAGAGCAGGCTCTGAATAAATCTTCTAATTGATGATATGGAAAGGCATTTTGGTATTTAGATGAAGCCTGGTTGCATGAGATGAGAGAACAGTGCTAGTGATGCTGAAACACTGGTCCTGAAGGGCAGAGTTAATCTTGGTCTTTTGAAGGGTGACTAATACATGCAGTATTGGTAGGGAAGAGGAAAGTGTGCTTTGTCCTTGTAATTTTTACATTGTTGATGAGTCATGTAAACTCAGTTCTGAGGGGTGAGCTGAGAGCCAGGGTAGTATCCGGGGACTGGCTGTGGTGGAAAGGTAGGGGTTTTTGTATCTTGGTGGAACACAGTTGTTAGACACATAAGAGAAACTGAGCTCATTAAAGTAAAAGGTTCATAATAATCAAAATGCAGGCAGAAGGTTGGAGTGGCTGATTTAGGATGTGAAAGACCTTGCAGAAGAGTTCCTGATGAAAGTCAGGAGACAGTGAAGTCATGCAGACTGTGGTAGGGAGCAAGGTGTCAAGGAGGAGAATGCTCATTGCTAAAACAACAGCGAGTTAGGGATTGGACATCTGAAGTTTAGTGAGTATCAGTGCTAGAGACAGCTCTGGAGAGGCCAAGTTAGGACCCCAGCACCTAAGGATACTGTTAGAAATGCTTCATCAAATAGTATGTTCAATGAATTTGATGAATTGAAATCAGCAATGAGAGAGGTACAGGGTACGATATTATCATTCTTTTTATTTAGAAAGGCACGGCCTCAAGCTACGCCAGGGGAGGTTTAAACTTAATGTTAGGAAGCGGTTTTTCACAGAGAGAGTGATTGCACATTGGAATGGACGGCCCAGGGAGGTGGTGGAGTCGCCGTCCCTGGAGGTGTTTAAGAGTAGACTCGATGAGGAGCTCAGTGACATGGTCTAGCTGGGGGGTGTAGGGCTGGATGAACCTGTGGGTCCCTTCTGGCTCGGAGTGGCCTGTGCGCCTATGAGGGAACTAGGTTTGTGTTTACCACCAGGATGTGCGTTTGGTCACTGTACGGGTGTTAGATGGTGAGTTGGACTAGATGATCCTTATGGGTCCCTTCCAACTCATAATGTTCTGTGAATTCTGTGTGAAATGAATGTGTCAGAATTTGTTCTCGTTCTGCCTAAAGAAAGAATGTCATCATTTCAAGACAAAATTTTCCCTGCTTTGCAATCAGAGATGCTAAAAACAAATAAAAAACCCTTATAAATCTGAGAAGTGTTCTGAAAATAAATTATTTATTGTCCAGACTTTTGAAATGTCATTTTTTGTTTCAATTTTCCCCAACTGAATTTTTGAGAAATATTTTAAATAAGTGAGGTTTGGAGGGAGTGTTCCTTTGACACATCCCCGCCCTCCAAAAAAAAAAGATGGTGCCTTTTTTCTTCCCCTGAAAAAGTTCTGTTAGTCCTGCAGGCATTAAAGCACAGTGTTTTGCTTGAGGATATTAGAATGTTCTTATTCTGGGAAGGGAACGCTGCCAAAGACCTGGATAAAAACCACAAGGCTGAGGAAGAAAGCCAAGAGGATGTAGGTAGTGCAGGTGGATAACAGAGAAAAGGTGTGAAAAATCTCTTTGTGGTGAGAGGGAAAAAAAATGGACTTACAACTGCTGACAATCTTGTCATTTGCTTTGCAGAAGTCAGCTGGAGCTGCAGGGGGAATGATTGTGGAGCACATCACACCTTCCAAAGGCGTGTGGGAGTGGGTGCGGCAGCAGGCAGGGCTGGGGGGAGACAGCTTCTGCCTCGCTTTGCACCATTACACTTCCCTGGAGACAGTCAGAAGCCCAGCTTAGCACAGACATGCATGTGAATTACCTGATGGATTCAAGAGTAACTTTCCAGATTGTCACAGCAACCTACCTTACTGATGCTCTGGGGGCAGCAAATGCCCAGGAGGCTGCAGACCTTCCTTTAGTCAAAACTGAAATTCCATCTGAATTGCAGGGTGCTGCTCTGGGTTGTCACTTGGTCAGGGCAAGTGTCAGCTGGGATCCAGCTGCCTCTTACGTCAGTGGTGTGGGGTACACTTGCAACCTCAGTCAGGCCACTTCACCTTTCCATGTATATATGCTATACAGTCTGCCCTCTTACTGTGGCCATATTGTGGCTTCAGATCTCAGCAGCATGATTTTTTAGCAATGGAGGAGGCCCGTTTTGCAACTGCACATGCGCGACCTGCCACCGCAGTGGCGGCGGCGGAACAGATGGCGGTGGTGGCATGGGCAGCAGCAGGAGCGGCCGCGGCAGCGCCGCCGCCATTCAACGCGCAAGTTGGGCTACGCGGATCCCAGTTAAGACCGCGGGTGCATGATACAGGAGACCCGGCTGTACGTATTATAACTAGAGCTCTTTGTGGATGTTGGGAACACGCGTTTCCACCAGCTCCATCTCTTTTCTGCTCCACACTGATCCAGCTGGGCAGTGCATGTGCGTGAGGTTACTGCCTGCTCCAGTACCCCCTCAGTAACTGGAGAACCAAGTGACTTAAGCCTAAAGCACTTTTTCTGCATTTCACTGCAAATTTAATTTCTTTATAATCATCAGTTACTGATTCCTTTTGTCAGCCTGTCTGTTCTAAATAGCAGCTTGAAGCCTTTTAGGTTGGCTAAGGAAGTCATGATTTTTTCTGTGAAGAATCCTGTGGTTTCCTACAGCAGGAACTTTGGCAGGAAAAAAAAAAAAGCAGCAGTTAATGGTGGCTACAGGATTTGTAACAAGCATGTGAGCCAGGAATGAAAGCAGCATTGGGGTTTGGGGTTTTTTCCCTTCTTTAGCTTTGAATCTTTTCAGTGATTTTTTTTTCCAGTTTTGATTTTCAATCTGTAGCATTAGTCTGAAGAGAATCAATTTCCTTTCGGTGTTATTCTAAACTGGAAAGTCTCTTAAGCACACTTGCAGTATTTCCGTGTACCACTGGTATTTTTGCCTGTCAGGACTCTTTCCACCCGAGGCAAAATCTTACAGCCCCCTACACATTTCACACAGCACCTTATGGAGGAGAGGGCATAGAAAAAGACATTTTTAATTGAAAGGTGAACTCTTCCACTGTTGCTACAAAAGCGTCGTCTTGTGGCCAAAATGCTGCCCAGGCAAAGGGATGCTGAGAGGTGGGAGAAAGGCTGTGCCCTGCCATTGCTTTCTGTGCCCCATGTGGTCTTGGAGCAGATCCCCACAGACCCAGTTTGCTGCTCTGGATCGCTTCGGATGGAGAACTGTTTTTCACACATTTGCAAGAGTTTTGGTTGTTAAATCTTCTTAGTTCTTTTCTTTCTTTCCTGCAGTGATAAAGGGAAGCTTCCAGCAACTGCATGTGGTACCTTCAAAGAAGAGGAATTCTACTCTCTTTAGACACATTGATACTGATGTCTGTGAAATAGTTGAATCATTTTCTGTAATTTTCCTTTCTGCTATTGTCTTCCAGGTGCACACGTTCAGGGGTCCGCATTGGTGTGAATACTGTGCCAACTTCATGTGGGGCCTCATTGCTCAGGGAGTAAAATGTGCAGGTAACAGTTATTGAGTCTTCCTGAGACAATCCTCATGTTGTAACTATGCTGCCTGCTCCACCGTAACACCATGGGGCAAGGGTCCTTGCTAAATAGAAGAATGGAGGTGTATCCATTCTGCGGCTCATGGTTTCAGGTACCTGTTTGGAGTAATGCAAAGCGCTCACAGAGAGGAAACGATAATCCTCCTGAGGTTTTTTTTCCTCCCCTTTTAGAGTGGAGGATAAAACAGTGCATAGTTAACTTTATTTCTTTTATACCGTTCTGTGTGTTGCTAAGTGCGAGAATGTAACTAAGGATCTCGATATACAAAGCGGGCATCAGCAAATTTCATGTTGCTGCTGTGAAACAGACATACAGGTTAATTTTATATTCAAACTAGCAGAATCCCACCTTGTCATAAACCCTAAGTCATGTGTCCTACTTGCCAACCGAAAAGGAAGTAAGAAAAGGGATGATGATTAAGGGATACCTACTGAAATGTTACATAAACATTCAGGTGCTGGTAAAAACGTATTACACGCATGGGTGTCACTGCAGGCATTTTTGGGATAAAGCCTCTCTGAAGGAAAACAGTTTACAATTTTATTGATAAGATTTTTCCTGTAAAGCAAAGACAGTTTTTTCAATGGCAAAAACAAAAAGATCAAAGCGATCAAAATACTTTACTGTTTTTAAAAGGTATTTGATGATATTCTAGCAAGCAACCATATTTATAAAAACGGTGCAAAGAGATGGTGATGTATGAAGACCTGCATATGTTGCCCTGGAAACTGAATTTTCAAGCTAATTTAAGAAAATCTGCTCTGTCTTAGGCTTTCTGAAATCACATCTCAAGCAAATAGGAAGGCTTTTTATCATAGAACTGCAAAATAATGTAAAATTTAAAATAATTTCTAACCAAATAGGATTGAAATATTTTTTAATTCTTCATAATTATTTGAATACAATATTTTGTTGTTATCAATAGACTGCACTGCCCAGGATGGATTAGGGAGTGCAGCTGTTCTAAGACATGATTATATAAAAATGGTATTTCCTGTCTCAGGATTTTCCCTCTACTAAAGCTATAGGGTGGCAGCCACGTCCTTTACTTGTGAGTGAAGTTTGATTGTACATTTTACTGCTGGTGATTTTACACAGGGTGTACAATGGTAGAAGACAAGGAGGAAGCTTAATTTTGGTTTTGAACTATTTTCTAATTAGTCATTTTTTGATGACACTTGAATCAGTTAGTGTGCCATCTTCCTTCCTTCCTTGCCTCAGATGCCTCAGTTTGGGCATTTGGCAGAGATATCATGTATTTTTCAGATTGATGTTAGGTAACTTTGATCCAGAAAAACAATAAAAACAAGTAGTATGAAGGCTTGCAATGCTGCATGGCACTGTTGAATTACAATACTATTGCTTTTACAATTAAACCCAAAGTGCTTATGATTTTGTACTGCTTTTGTTTGTTTGTTTGTTTTTTTAATTGATGCAGTGCTGATTTTCTGGATTTGTACAGGTTTTTGTAAATTTTAGATTTCCAAAAGCTTCCAAAACCTGACTTCTTTCCATCCTTATGAGGATGGTAATAAGTACTGCATGTGTCCTTCTTCCTCCTTGCAGTGTAGAGGAACATATGTGTATTAGATGACTTCATAGGTTCAGAAGCTGTAATTAGGGCTTTTCTGTCTTGTGTGAGGTTTCATGTCACTGTTGGTGGCTTCCAGTAATTTGTGTGATCTAGTTTATATTTTAAAATCCCATGTTGCACGACCACACTTGCTGAAGTGTCTGTGAGTTGCTGGGGCAGGAGGAGGCTTAGGGGTTTTTATGCCGTGCTCAAGGTCGTTGGGCACAGCTGGCACAGCTGGATGAGCTGCTGATGTGCAGCAGCATCAGCTGGGGTGTGAGGAGGAGCCGTGCTTCCTCAGCCCAGCAGGTCTGGTGCTCCAGTGTGTCCTGCAGCATTTGCTTGCTGTTGAAGAGTAGGAGAGTCAGGCTTTTCCAAGGGAACGGGTTGCAGCCAGTGCCCCTGGCTTGTCCTCCCCTCACCGCAAGGCTGGCTTGGAGCCACTGGCCATCCTCAGTGATAGCTTCCCAGGGGCTTCCCAGAGGATTTTGTTGTCAGAAATTTCATAGAAGTTGGCGACTGGGCAGAGGAGAGGAGCTCTGGGCAGAGCCCTGCAGAGGTGGAGATGGCAGGACAGATTCAGCGGTTCCCCACTCTGCCTTGTCTGTGCTTCACCCCCAGCAGTGTCTTCCCGTTCCTGCCAGCTGAGGCTGTGCCAGACAGCAGAGCCAGAAGCTGTACAGGCCTGGGCATTCCAGAGGAACACTGGATGTGAGGGGCTGTGTAACCCAGGGCTGTGTAACTAGTGTTAACATAGTAGTGTGGAAGAGCTTAAACTTGAGTCCTGTGAGTTTGGCTGAGTTTATGTGGTCTTACAGTGCTTTTAAAAAAAAAGAGTAATCATTTTGCTTCTGAAATGAGCTATTTTAATATGGAGACAATGAGGCATAGTAAGGCAGGAGCCACATGAGGCCATTGCTTTTCAGAGTGGGTTTGTACCCTAAAAAATTACAACTTTTAGCCAGACACAGCCCACTTGCACGCAAATGGGATTCAATACTACTCCAAGGAAATCCACAAAATCTATTCGGTGGTCTGTACAATCATTTTATTGAAAATACCTATGAGCAGAACTGTATGGATCATATGTAATTTTATACCTTTTAAAGCATTTGCTTTTTATAGCAAACAGTTGCACATCCCAAAAGGACTATATCTATATAGTGTTAATTTTAGAAAATAGAGATGGATTGCTGCACGGGCTATTCTCAACCATTTCAAATCCTATTCTCTGCAGAAGCACAAAAACATGCAAGAAGATAAATGTGAGAGAGTCCAAGACTGGACAGCAAAGATAAATGTCACCCATTTCAGAAAGGAGGACGAGCCAGAGGAAAAAACAGAGTGTATTTCTAATGGCTGATAGTTTATGTTATACAAACTAAGCCAGTCATTTGAAAAATAATAAACCAGAACTAAACATTCATAACAGTACACATGCCATAGCAACCAGCAAGGATGCCTTAGCAACTTCAGTTTGATTCATGTTTGTTCCAGTCCAGTGTGGCTGAATGTGCCCCTCTCTGTTTTTTATCAGAGTGCATTCAGTATGTTGCCAGGTATAGTCCTGTATGATGAACCCCTGGAAGGTGGGTGCTCCCTAGTTTATCCTTGTCCAGGTTTTATGGCAGAAAAAGAAGGAGGACTACGTCTTTTCTTTCCATAAAGACGAAGTGTAAACATAGGCATCACATTGGATACCCAGTGAATGGTTATTAGTTGAAGTAAGAAGTTGGCTGTTTTCTGGCTACAAAGGTTTGGTGATTAATACAAGCCACCAAACATGGGAAGAACTCAATTGTCTTCCAAAACGAAAATTTGTAAGGATTCACCACATATTATGTCTGTAAATTAATTTCCTACAGGTGGTCTGATTTCTGCAAAAGGTATATCTAGCAGAACAGGAATAGTTTCTTTTTCCTTAAATGTCATTCTCTCAGATTTGATCTTTATTTCCTCAACTTCTTTAAAGACAGACTTGCTTCCTTAGAGTGAATCATTATGATAAGCATCTGCCCTACTGCCTCAAAGGGTCCTACTTCCAACTTTTGCATCCAAGCCACAGGCCCTTAAAAATTTTGTGAGATGAAGGCTCATCTTTATGCAAGGAATGTGCCTTTTCTGATGGCATGCTCTGTCTCTAGCATGTTCATCCCGAAGGCTTCTGACCTAAGTAGAAATGACTGAAGAAGTATTTGAAATTATAATGTCACCACCTTGTGTAATCATTGAACCTCAGTAGAAGCTAATGAAGACATAAGTTTACCTCAGCTCAATATCCAATGCATGAACTTAGAAAAATGTATTCTTAATTACATTCCTCCTGTATAATCCTCCCCTGGGCCCACAAGGCTCGTCACAAGAGCTCCCGTTCTGCCCACACTTGTGTCTTAAAAACACATCCAAGCTCCTTCTGAGATGTTCACTTACATTCTGCTGGTTGTAGAATGCAGGGCACAGATGGTCAGCCCCAAAAAACAAGAGCAGAGCAAAGCCACAGAGGTCGGGGCTGTGGGAGGGGTACTGTTTGGAAAATAGTCCCTGTCCGCCCTTGGCAGGTGCTGATGCTGTTGGAGATGTCAGCTCCCTGACAGGCTGTTCCACCAGCTCAGGATCTGGTGGTGTTCCTACAAGGAGTGAGCTCCAGAATTTTTAAATGCTAATCAGACAGCAGAGCCTTGCTTCAGAGCCATTTCCATGGGGGAAGCTATTCTGGAGTTATGTAATCTTGAAACTATAAGTCCTAAAAGCAGCTTTATCTTCAGGCCCACACAGACCTGGAAACCTTGAGCAAGCCAGTGGCCCATCAGGGAGATGTTGAGGAGGTAGGCAGGTGTCGTGGCAGGAAGCCAGGGAGGTTCTTGAACAAACTGACTCTGATCTCTCCAGACTTCCTTAAAATCAAACCATTGTCACCAAACGTGTCCAGCTTTTGGAAGCAGAGACATGTATTCTTTTGATTTGAGATAAGGGGGAATTGGGCTTTTTTTTCTTTTTGTTTCATAAGCTCTGATTTTTCTGCAGTTGTAGGTAATTTTGTTGCCAAGTAACTCGCTGCCCTCTAGAAATTCCTTTCTTAGAGTAACGTACCTTGGTGTGCATGATATAGTGGTGTGGATGAAAGCAGGTTTTTAGGGAGCCGTTTGGAAGCAATTTTGCCATGGGGCTGCTTAATGAAGTGGCTTAAGACTCTAGTGGGACCGAGGCTGCTTCCAGATGTGCATTGCACATTAACAAATAGCATGTATGTGAGGCACTGTGGCAGCTCCAGTGGGGCCACCCAGGTTGCAACACCTCTGCTGAGGAGGAGGAAGAGGGCAGACCTTCACAGCACCCTGTTGCATTGTGTTTGGAAGCACTAAATGCAGCAGGTGGGGCCAGTGGGGTTGCTACATTCACTTTCTTATTCAAACACTCTGCATCCCATGAAAACATTGCTTCCTCTGCCTACAGAAAAGAGCGTTAAATTATTAAAGAAAAGCTACTAACTCATGATTGATGTGTGAGAGCAAATTCATTGCTAGCCTAGTCACCCTTGCAAAAGTAACAATGCCAATATTTTGTGCTTGTGCAGAGCCCTTTGTCTTCATGTGTGAACTCACCAAATGTGAGGGTGTTACCTGGTCTGGCAGGTACTGCAATGGACCAGCCCAAGGCAACACACAGTGCCGCCACTCCAGCTCCACACTTCCTACCCTCCTACACTTGCCATAAACCTCTGAAGTCTTTCAGACATTTTTGCAGATGTAAATCTGCCTTTTAGTTCTTCAGCTGTGATAGAATACATCAATTTTCTTTGGGATAATTCAGAAATATAATTAGAATGATGTATGTAGCATACAGTATCATTCCGATGGAGCATGATCAGCAGCCACGTTAGCCAGTAAATCATAAACCGAAGGAAATCTAAAACTGACTGAAGTCAAATCAACAGCATAACAAAAAGTGACAGCTAAGTATATTTTAGACTCTGCAAATATTTATAATGTGTGCTCATGGGGCAGCATTAACTTACATATATCTTTCGGCTCGGCATTAATAAGAACATGTTATTTGTTCTTTCAGCCCAATTGACTAACATCAGTATTAGCTGTTCTTAAAATACTACCACACCTTTTTCTAGGTATCATAGGAAACTATTGTCAGGCTGGTTGTAAATTTAATGCCTCTCAGAAATAACGTCACATCCCACCTGAACTCCTAGATCAATATGCTATTAAAGCCAGGGCAGCTTATCACAGACTTTTAAACCTGTCATATAAAATTACTTTCTGCCCACCCCGCCTTAAATTTCTAAACTTCCTATAAACTTCTGAATTCATGACTGCATTGGTTTTGGTCACGTGTATTTGAAAGGTGGCCACAGCTTGACAGCATTGTGAACAGGAATAGTAAGAGTGACTTAGAATTTTGGTTCTGAGAGATCATCTCTGTATGAGATGAAATTCTGATTAACCAAAGTCAGCAGAAGTTTTACTATTGACCTGCAAGGCCTCATGACTGCATGTTTTACATCTGTCCTATATTATTATAAGATTTATCAACATATACAATGCTTTAGGGGGATTTTTCTGTGGCTCCTCACCAAGTTACATGGTTAGCCAGCTCATAAGCACTGATGAACTTCTGTAAGAAATGGATAAGGCTACTTTAGATGTGGAGTAAAGCTGGTAACACCAATTCAGCTATTCTGGATTTGTTTTGACATAATGAAAAGTAAATAGATTCTCAGTTTGAAATTTAATTAATCCTTTGGTTTTAACAAACCCAGCCAATTCATGAAGCTCATGGGTGAACAAGGGAAGAAGTCATAAGACTTCATTATGCACACAGAGAAATTCAAGACTTGATTTTCTTATTCCTTCCTAGTTTATTCTAAAGTAATGGGTTTTGAAGCTTTCAAAGCATCTGCAGAGGTCATTTTTTATTTAATAACATTCAATTTGCAGCATAATTCCTGTCTTTTAGTACGAACAAGTAAGCTAAGTGTAGTTAAATACAAAACTGATAAATTCCCAGTGCTCTGTGGACAGTAGGACTGACCTCCTGCCATTGCTTTGTACCTTGCTGGAGTTATCAAGACATCATCCTTAGTTATCAACTGAATCAGAGGCTAGTGGCCAAGACAGGGATGTCTTGCCTTTGTGAAGTGTTGTTAGTTGGCGATAGAAGCCCACTTGGCAGGAAGCACAGCATTGGTGAGTTTCAGCTTCTTTATTGGAAAAAAATACAATATTTCTAATGCAAATTCACTGAAATTTCCTACAAGTATTTACTGATGTGGAATTGCTAAAGTAAGATGGTTTCCTACACTTGCATAAGAGACAAAAAGCCTTGGTTATTAGAAGGACAGCACGCAGCCCAGTAATATTGAACATAATGCTCACACGTTTTCTAAACATTAAGTATCTGAAATATTTCTAGGTTTTAAATGTTTCTCAGGAGTGTTAGTAAGCCCTTAAGCAATGGGCTGGTACATAAAATGTAACTAAGTGCAAAAGAAGACCAAAAGACAAAAGTTGGCTTCTGTATTTGTAATTATTATTCTGGTATTAATGAGGTCAGATCCAAAGCCCATCTGAATCTATGGGATTAGCAATAACACAGTTATTGTCAGAAGCAAGGTTTTCACACTGAAAATATCTCCGTAAGTTAGAGATTTTAATTAATTGAAACTTTCTCGTATCTAGATATAATTAGGATCATCTCAGTCAAGGAGATAATTTGTTCAAGTCAAATGTAAGATACTTGGGAGTATTGTGGGGTTTTTGTTTGTTGTTGGGGTTTTTTTTTTATTTTTTTCTTAATTATCCTTGTATCCCCAGAAACATGATTCTGAGCTGTATTGCTGTCGGTGTGAAACAGCTCATTTGCGCTCACAGAATTGTTCTCGAATGGTCATGAGTAAGGTGTTGCCATTCCAGTCTCGTAGACTTCATTTTTGACAGATATTCTAGAGAAGTTCATGCATGATAGAAAAGGTTCTTCTTGGAGCAATTTTAGAAATTCTATGTACAATAATTATACAGTGATCCCTGCATATTCGCGGCTCGCATACCCGCGTATTCAGTTAATTGTGGTTGGATTTTCAGTGAGTTGTGAGACCGCGCACGTGTGCAGAATGTCCCAGACCCCGGATTTTGCATCCAGGAAGCGCCCTTTGGCGCTTGCTACAGTGTGAGCCACACTCCCAGGACCACCCCCCCCAGACCTTATTAGTGGAGGCTGTGTGGCTACAGGTGGGGTGTAGTTGAATATTCGCAGGTTTCATAATTTGCGGGACCTGCCCAGACCCGACTCCCAGCAAATTCTGGGGGATCACTGTATTGGTATTTGTGACTACTATTATTGCAAAGTTTCGGTTTCAAAGTAAGGAAGTCAGGAATTAAGATTTCCTATGTGGTCTCAACTTGCTTCCCTTCTGTGTGTGTTAAGATGTTGCCTCTAGCTATTCATTCTTTTTACTCTACAACTTCATCTTTATTTTGAAAGCAGACTGCCTTAGTCAGACATATTCAGTAATTTGTCTTCTTGTGTTTAAAAGTGCTGGTCTTACTAATGACACTATTCAAACCTTACCCCGAAGATGAGTAATTTTTCTTCTGCATTTCCACAGACATTTAATGAACTTGTTTCTACAAGACCCAGAGGAGACAGGAACAGCTTCTCTTTGCCATATTACAGCTGAAGCAGTGACACAGTAAAGGCCTCGGGTCACAGGTTTCTAGTGAATGTGGGTTCGCTATTTAAAGCACAGAGGGACCTGGTTTTTCAAAGTTCAGGCAAAATGTAGCATGAGGCATAGATATTTAAAATGTAGGTCTGTGCTGGCTGGTGTGCTCAGAGTTTCTTCATTCATGCCCAAGAACCACAGGTAGGGAGATGCTGGTCACACACCTTCCAATTTGGAGTCTTAGAGCACTTGAGTAAGTGTGGGATTTAAATGAGTGCTCAGGTGAAAGGAAGGCTGTTACCGTTTCCTCTCTGTCATGAAATGAGACAACTTAGCAAACACTAAAGGAACCCGAGTGACCAAAGTGCACTTCTCTACACCTGGGGGGGCAGCAGTGGAGTCTTCCCCTGCCTGTGGCTCCCAGGAAGGCCACTGTGGGAGGCAGCAGCTGAGGTGAGCCCAGAATAGGGCTGTGGGGTCAAGGCAAGCCACCCAGGCTGCCCAGGCTTGCCTGGTACCCTGGGGGTACTGCGTGTTTACAGCATATTGGGTTGCATGGCTTTGCCCTCAATGGGTCTCACAACACAAAATCACAACCAAGGGGGAAATTCAGCAATCACAGCTTCCTGCTTGTGCGTTACTCACTCCTCACGAGAAAGGGAGATGCTCCTGCACAGAAATACCTAAAGGGAATTCTAATCAACTATTTCATCTAGATCAGGATCTGTGCAGATTTTGACTGATTGAAGCTGACACGCCGAACTTTAATTGCAATCAGAGGTTCCTAAGTGACAAATCTGGTTGCTTTACAGGCCTTTTAAATAAACAAAGTGCTTTTAGCAGCAGGCTGCAACTTCCTTAGTGGAAATTAAACTTAGCCATGAATTCTAGAGTTTACTGTATTGGAAATAAAGAAGTCAAATAGTCTGGAGCTTTAATGAAAATACATATATTGGCAAAATCAGAAGGAATGAAGTATGAAGGAAATCTTAACAGATAGACACCTAGTACTGCAGTGGGAGAAAAAAGTACATCTTTTCATCAAGGCATGGATCCTTCAGGTTCCTACATCTCTTAATCCTGCAGAAATCCAGGGCTCTCTGGATGGTACTGCAGTGAGGTAGAGAAATGCTCGCAGCATCAGAGTCCTGGTGTGTACTAAGTACACATGAGAGCGTGGCAACCGCCCTGTGATGTGCTGCCATTGCCAGGTGATATTTCTTCACCCATGAGGCTGCATTGCAGAACAGGAGGTGGCGGGGAAAATGAGTCACAGAGCCAGTGCCAGAGGTCTGCTGCCTCATGGTGCTGATCGCAGTGTGGGCATAGCTTCGAGGGCACTTCTCATCTTCACTGTATGTTTGGTAGTGTTTTTCTGGATTTTTCCTTCCCAAACCTTGAAAATTATGTTTTTAGTTGTTTTAGGCAGAAAAAATATTTTTCTATAACTTGATCTCAATCAAATTTCACTTAAACTAAATCTCATTCTCCATACATTTACAATACAGCTGTGAAATTATTTTTGTTAAAAAACAAAACAACATTTTCCCAAGTCATTTTAAAGTAAAAAAGAATCATTCTGGTGCCTTACAGCACTGTTCCAGAAACACCTGTGAAATGGTATCAACATTCCAGCCCCTTTGACTGAGCAAAGCCCTCTGTCAGCTGCTCAGGAGCAAGAAATCACCAACCAGCTTGGTGGCCCCCTTGTCTGTTTTTCAGCTCCCCTCCAAGCAGGGCAACAGGTGAGGGCTGCCACACCTGGCCTGAGCATAGGGGTCCCTGAAGAGGTTCAGGTCTCAGCACTGTCTTGCCAGCAGACACTGGAGAGGAGTTGTAGTCTGCTTGTAATCCAGTCCCTACCTTCATCTGCCCCAGGAGATGTCTGAAGTGCCCAGAACCACACTGAAGGTGGAAGTGTTAGGAAACCCCTAGCAACTTGGGAAGGAAGTGTACACATGACAGCAATGTGTGTAATAGTTGTGGGGAACATAATCGACCCCTAGCTCCTGATTCAAAAAAACAGGTGGAAAGTTTGTCACTTTGATCGTTCAGGGCCCTCAGAAGTCACAGTTGTGAGCTGAGGTCAGATCCTGCAGGAGCTGTTCGTACTGCACAGTCTTGACCACAGGGTACATTTTCACCAAACACCAGCCTAATCATACTTTCATTTTTTCCCTCAGATTGTGGTTTAAATGTGCACAAGCAGTGTTCCAAGATGGTCCCAAATGACTGCAAGCCAGATCTGAAGCATGTCAAAAAAGTGTACAGCTGTGACCTTACCACACTCGTAAAAGCACACTTCACGAAGAGACCAATGGTAGTAGATATGTGCATTAGGGAAATTGAATCTAGAGGTAAGGCATTGTTAATGGACTTTTGTTGCTTTACTGATAATCCATTTAGATTGATCTGGGTCATCTGGATTTTTGCTGAACGTATGATTGTTCCAAACAGATTTGCACGAGACATTTTATGACTGCTAATTACCCTGCACAGCTAGTATTATACTTTGCATTATTTCTTGGTTCACCCATTTATAATTTTTATAGATTCTGCTAGAAATTGCTTAATAGACAGTTAGTGCTTTATGGTTATATATTGGCACCTAAATTTCCAGTAATATATTTATTTTAAAAATTAAATGCATGTGGTAAAACAAAGGCAGTTAGTATTGATGTGTTCCATCTTACTAGTTCCCCAAGCCCACACTGAGTATCCTTAGCATATTTGTTTTCATTCTGAAATAATGACTGATCATAAAGTATGTTAATCTCAGTTATTTTTAAATCGGTTGTAATTAGTTTAATATGTTTCTTCAGCTCTAAAATCGTTTGTGTAAACATAATTTAGTGCACATATAACAAGGCAGCTACTTCAAGGGTGAGGGTTAAAAACCCAGGCTAAGGTTTAATTCTAGAAGAAAAACCTGATAAGGCTTTTAAAACATGCCTGCTTTTTCTGCCTTAAGTGATAAACCTGGCAAGAGAAGAACCAGGTAAAAGGAAACTGTAAAATTACGACTCATTTTAATCTTGTTATAATATTCATTGCAGGTCTTAATTCCGAAGGACTATACAGAGTCTCAGGATTTAGTGATCTTATCGAAGATGTCAAAATGGCATTTGACAGAGGTAGAGTCTTTCTTGCATGGTGGGACTTTGTGCTGATGTTTTAAATATACACAGGTTTTCTGCACAGCCTCTGTCTCATGCTCCACTGCATCAGTGGGCTGAAGGAGTCCGATGGCTGTGCTGGCAGGAGGGGAGGCTCCCTGCCAGAAAAGCGTATCAGCTTCACTTTGGCCTTTATTATGAAAGTCTACTTTTCTCCTTCCATCAGTATCTGTGCTCCAGTAACCATGTGTGAACAAAGCTTTCTGAACTACTGCCCTAGTTTGCAAGTAAAACTATGCTCAGATGGAGGGTAAATGGTGAAGTGCCTTAAGAAGGCTGGGCAACTTAAATCCATCTTTCTGGATGAAAGCTCCAAAATAATAGGATGAATGCAATAGTGCAAACAAAGTTTGAATTATTAGAGACTAAAAGGAGGTCAGTGAGAACAAACTCTTCTCTCTGAGAAAAGGCAGTGGGAAAATGAAAAGGTTTCCAGCTGCAGTCCCCCTATCCCAGTAGAAATCAAGGCCAAAATCCGTGCTGGAAACTCTCTTTCCTGTTTCTCCGGAGGACTGGACCTATTCAGACAACATCTGCCTCCTCTGCAGTGTTAGCAGGGTGGGGATGTGCTGGAGAAGCCAAGTTCTAGATCTGTGTCTGCTGCAGTCCAGAGTAGGTAGTACGTTGTAGCTAAATGATGAACACATGTTTTTCCTATAAAATGGGGAGGCTATGGACAAAGTTGGTTTTCTACCTTTTGCTTTTTTCCCCAGACTCCCCTGATTTCTCATTTTATGCTGATAAATATGTTGTTTGGCAAAAAAAATGTGTTCAGAAATAGCTAAACATCCACACTTTAATGCAAGACAGATACTGCTAGATTAAAAAAAAAAACAAACAACAACTAACAAACTGTATTTTTTAGTAATTACTTGAAAAAGGAGGGATATGCTCCTTTATAAAATGCTTGAGGTTTTCACCCTGAAACAATGAAATTCAAAATCCAGTAACTCTCTTTTACTTATGAAAGCCAAAATCTGTGGTCATGTCTGTTTCAATAATGTTTGCTTAACCAAGTTATTATTTTTCTTTCGGATGCTGTTTACATCTGTTTACATTTCCAAAGTTTTAATGTCAGTGCCTTCTCCACACAGATGGGGAAAAAGCTGATATTTCTGTGAATATGTATGAAGATATCAATATTATCACGGGTGCACTTAAACTGTACTTCAGGGATTTGCCAATTCCACTCATCACATATGATGCCTACCCAAAGTTTATAGAGTCTGCAAGTAAGTGTAACACATTTTGCTCCTGCTTTTCATTCTCCTTTTCTGTCTCCTTTTTGTGCTGTACTGTCCTATTCATTTAATAGCTGTCTCATCAGCTCTTACCATGCAAACCCTATTTAGTGGGGATTGAAATATGTAAGGAGTAAATACGCCCTGCACAACACAGGCTGACTGTGTGGTCACCATGTGATCATGGTTACAATTTTTCCTTTGCCTCTGTCACCAGGAGTGCTTCCTTTTCATCACACATGGATTACATTGCTTGTGTGTCTTACATGAATCCCTGGTACTTGACAGAGATATTTAATGTCTGTTGGATTTATGTTGCCAAAAAGAATGTGATTTATGGAAATGTTTAGAAATAAGATGTTTGTTTCTGGAGTTGTCCATTTTGAGTGTTTTCATAAGCTGATAAGCACTTATCCTAAAGCCATCTTTGGGTCTGGCCTTGCAGACAGTGGGTGTGCAAACACAGCAGTAAGCCCAGCTGGAACATCTCTCCCAAAGATCCTGGCTGGATTTCTGTGATGTAGTAGTCACACCAGCCACACCTGGAAAGGTGTGAGGTAGCCATGAGAAGAAAACAAGGGCTGGACGCTGGCCTTACTGCTCCTCTGGAGAAAATTCTTTCCAAGTAGCATGGAGACAGCCAAAGGCACTGATGGCAAAGTTCCCAGTCCCTTCTGCTCTCCCAGAGTTGAACCTGTAGATCATTTGTGCAAAACCAGTCCAGTCAGCAAGGATTGCTAAAGGAATTTTTTTAGTGGGCTGCAGGGAATCTTTCAGTGAAGTGCAGTTTGCTTTGCAGAGTTTTCTTTGTCCAAAACTAGTCACATCCTGATGCTGCTCTAAGCTCTTCTTTGGGCAGACAAATCCTCTGCTATGAGTAATCCAGCAGAGCTGTGAGACCAAATCTTCTCTGCAGGCCACGAGTTGTTGTCTTTCTGTATGTGAATTCTGGCTGTACATGTGGTGACAGTTGAACATCTGTGTTTCAGAAACCACCGATGCGGATGAACAGCTGGAAATTCTCCATGAGGCGCTGAAGCTGCTGCCGCCTGCACACTGTGAAACATTACGGTATCTCATGGCACATCTGAAGAGGTAGGTGGGATAGCTGGAAAGAAGTCTAAGCCAAACTCATTTTTAGCACATCCAGAAAAGTCTAGGCAAGGCCCACCAAATCCTGGAGAGGGATTGTGGCAGGGAGTGGTACTGTGCTCAAAAGCAAATACTCAAAACACAGGGGTTTATCCCTCTTACAGCACTTGAAGGAAATAAGAAAAAAAAACACCACAATTTTGAAACATTAAAGTTATCTGCCTAACAAAATTGCTTTATATTTTAGGTTACAGTGAATATTTATGGTCAAAAAGCCATTTGTACCTCTGGGACTGATAAGTCACTCCCTGGGCAAGGGACTAATACTGCTTAATGGCTATAGATTGGTGTCTTTTTCTGCCAAGTCTAGTCATTCCTGACACCCTACCCTACCCATTCCTACCTCAGTCATTCCTGACACCCTAAAAAAGACATCACGTGCTAGACTTGAGCTGTTTAATTGTGTTAATTGGCCCTCCAGCCACATGTCCAGTAAGCTCTGCCCCAGCACAGTGGAGCCTCTTGTTTGACCTGCCACCTTCCCAAAACTGTAGGACTGTAAGTTCTGTCTGAGGTTTCTCCTGCTCCCCAAGACGTGATTGAAACTGGTTAGTAGGTTGAAAAATTGATAAGAGAGAATGTGACAGATGAATATCCAGTATAACAGCACAGGTTCTATTTCATTAAGGAAAGAAGGGGGGAAAAATCAATGTGTCATGTTAGAGTATCCATTTTAGTTTCTCAAGTAACATGAACTTACTCTCAATATGTAAGAATCATTCCCTTTGCTTCGAAAAATACTTTATTTCAAGCTCTTTCCCGCTTTATTCATTTTATGGTTCTTCTACAAGTAGGAATATGTTGACTCTGCTGAGTGCCTCAGGCAAAGTTCAGCTACAGTGTTTCTGCCTGATTTGTCCATTTATTTCAATGACATTTCTAACGGGTCTTTTAGAACAGAAAGAGGGATGAGAGACATGGGAACAAAAAAACACACCTTACACCTTGTGAAGTTAATTTTTCCTCACCCTGTTGAAGAGGAGCTGTTGCTGCTCTACTTAGCAAGTTGCTTTTGCACGTGATATTTCTAGTATAGGTGAATGATACAGCAGAAGAGTGACAAAATTCACTGGTTTTAAACTTTTTAATACTTTTGCTAAAAGGAGCTGTGGTGCTCAACAGGCTGTTGTCTTGATGCTGAATTCAGCTAATTAGTCACAGCTACTTCATTTGGAATGTTTGTGGAATGGAGACACAGCAGCTTGGCAACATCAGTCTGACTTGTTCTTAAATAAATATTAAGGCAGAAAGGGAAAAATGGGGAAAAAAACCTTGAAGTTGTTTTTTTTTGTGCACCAAAGGATTTGTTCATTAATACAGGTGAGCATGATCTGTGTACATGGCAGAGGGACAGAGACTGACTCATCACAAACCCACACAGCATTTGCCCTCACTCACTTCTGAGTGTTTCACCTGACAGTCCCATATGTGCCCTTCTGGAAACAGCAGCCTCGCTTGAGGAAAGGCACACATTCCTTTATTTGCTAAAAGGCACATATTTCTGTCCAGTTTCCTTGGTTTCCAAGCATATACAGGCATCATTTGGCATGGAAGAAATGCAAAAATCACTGTAATTTTATTTTCTTATTTTTTTAACAGAGTAACACTCCATGAAAAAGAAAATCTGATGAGTGCAGAGAACCTGGGCATAGTTTTTGGACCAACTCTTATGAGAGCGCCAGAGCTGGATGCGATGGCTGCGTTGAATGACATCCGGTATCAGAGACTTGTGGTGGAGATGCTTATAAAAAATGAAGACATTTTATTTTGAATATTTTGGGGGTTTTGTAATAAAAGAGGAAGCAACAGTGTTCTATGAAGGAAGGAATATTTTAAAGTAATTTAATGGCTCTTGTCACTGAATTCCATATTTGCTAGAGCTTTTGATGTATTCTGGGTAAAAATGAAGGAACTCTTTGTCATTTCTGTAGTGCCATTCAGCTGATGTTGAAAAAGGTTAACACATACTTTCCAGTACTAGTAATCCTGGGTGTTTATCATGTTAAAATAAAAAACAAAAAGCCTAAAGCTACTGCATGATTTGCTCCCTGTTCTCCCTGTTCTGGTGAGATTCATTCCATGAAGAAAACAACTAAACTGGTGCAGCATCTTTGTTCTGGATAGTTTGTGATTGTAATTCAGCATGTTTTTCCGTGTAAATCTGTTGTGAATTTGCTTTTTTGTTCTATGTAATTGGTTTCTGATACTAAAAAGGCCAACTTATGTGAAATTGAGCCTCTGGCTATTTATTGACATTTATAGTATTCTCTTCCACTTTGGGGGCTGATTTCTTGTTGGGTTTCTTTCCAGTTTTTCATCATAAAGTAATTTGTTTTTAACAGAAACAAAGTTGTACTTTAAATGTTACTTTAAGTAATTCTCCATGATGTTTATGGTGATTGCAGTGAAATCTGCAATGCTGAACAGTGTTCCTTTATTATTATTGCTATTTCAACTGTAATTTTGTATTTTTAACTGGCATGCATATATTAATTTATTAAATTTTGCTTTTAGAAGTCTAACATTAAGCTATTTATTTTTACTTAATGACTATATTTCAAAAATACTGGGGTTTTTTCATTTTTAACCCCAGCAACCTCTGACTTCAAAGAAGTGAGTTGGTTTTACCGGTTTTGACAAGACCATTCTGATCTAAACACTTTGCTACAGTTCCCACAAACTATGAAAATTGCTTTCTTCATTTTCAAGATGCCTTTCAAGAATACTTTGAAACTCTTAAATAAACCAAAAAAAGAGCTGTCAAACCACCTACTACTTCCATTTTATATATATTTTTATAATTACCTATATAGGAACTGGAATTGCAGTTTACAATTACACATTTGTAGCTGCCCATTGTAGATAGATACATGCTAGAACACTTGCTTTGCCCCCCAGCCATTCAGCTCTGGTGTAAGCACTTCAGCCTCCCCTGCAAACACCACCTGGAGCAAGAGGAGAAGGAGGGGGAATAATCCCCTAGAGCTCAAAATCAGCTGTGCTCCCTGCTCTCAGCAATAAGGTGCCTCCCTGCATCCCACCCCCTTCCGGTACATGTCTGGCTAGGAGTGGAAAGGAGAGAGGGTGACTCTTCTGCAGCTCCTCTGGAAGTGGGGAATGAAGGATCCCGGAAAGGAAAGGATGAAGCTGCGGTTGTACACTGGTAAGCATATGAGGAGTGCTCTGGGATGGGAGCTGCGGGGAAGGCAGAGTGGAGGAGGTTTAGAGACAAGTTTGGGGTTTTTTTAATGTTCTGTAGTAGTAAAAGTGGCTTGCTGTTTTAACTCCGGTTGTAATTTGTGCACATTATCACTTTATTTATCCCAATCAACTGACACAGATGGAAGACTGTATGTCTCCAGCCATAGCCTTGTCTCCTCCAAGCCCAAAAGGAGTGGCCCATATGCTTCTCAGTCACATCTGCTTTCAACTCCCCAGCAGCTACACGTGTTCACCACTACCTTGGTCCAAGCCAACTCCTAACCATACTGTATCTCTCCCTCAACTGCCTTTACAGTATGTGATGCATTTCCTCACTCGTAAGTGTTGCCTCATGGCCCTTTGTGTCCCACTCCTCAGACCCTGCATCGCTCCTGCCTTCCCTTTAGGATACCTAGCAGTGGCTCTGGCTGACCCTTTGCAATGTGCTGTCACTGCAGTCAGCTCTCAGCTCCTTGCCATGGCAGCACTCATGTGATCAGGTGTTAATTTTATTTTCTTAAATAATGCTTACGGGGGTTTGCAGGCACTGTTGCACTGCAGTGTTTACCTGCTATGTGCTTGTCCTGACACCCAGTGCCATTACAGCCAGATGTGGCAGAAGCATCCTTTTCCCAAAGCACTCAGCAGTAGCTGATGTGGGGCAGGGTCAGAGAAGGGGATGGCTGTGCCACAGCAGCTCCAGCTGTGGTGGTGGCACTCTGTGACCTTTGGTAGACTTGGTGAGCCAGAGGAGCCATCAGTTTACCTGAGCAGAAGGCACCTGCTGTTCCCCAGCACCATGCAAGCAAACCTGAACTAGGTAGTTGTAGTCCCTCTTCTGAAGTATACAGCAGGAAGCAGGTAGTAAATAGCAGTAATTAGGGTAATTACCTTTTCTTCTGGTGTGAAATATTTGGTTCCTCTGTCTCAGTGCAGCAGCAGGCAGGTGCTGCTGACAGTAACAGCTGCTCCCCTTGCTTTGCTACAGGTGCTTTCAACTGCATTTAGAAGTAATGATGGATACTGAGCAGTGAAAAAACACCCAAAACAGTAAGCCAGGATTCACTCTGGGGATGCTCAATGTACATAGGCCAAACAAGGTTTGTTAGCTATTATCAAGCACCAGTTTCTTGCTGGAGAGGAATTCTTTCAAGTAGACTTTTAACAAATTATTATAAATAATGGAAGTTCCTTCCTGCAGGAAAGGAGAAAACCTAAATCACTGACGAGGAAAAAAACACCAAAACAAGTCTACAACCCCCCCCCTCACACACACACGCACACACCCTAAGAGTAAACAAAAGCACCCTTCAAAAACCCAGCTCAAGAAACATAACTTTTCCTCAGTGGCTGCACACTCCTGCCCTAATGAGCTGTAGGTGCAGGAGCTCAGTGGTCAGGCAGCTGGTCCCTGCCGTGATCAGCACAATTTATTTTCCGTGAGTCTCACATTCTGATGGGTTACGAAGGAAATTGCATGGCAAGTGATGATAAATCTTCAGAATGTGTTTGACACCAAACAATCTCAATATTCAGCTCATAAAGGCTGACACTGCTAACCACCCTACTCACCCTACATAGAATAGAACTGTCCCCACAGAGTGCACATCTCTTGGGTTCAAGTGTGTGGGTCATGTGTTGTATTAGGGACAGGAATGTAGGAATGACGACCCCAACAGTCAGTGAAGTACTTGGTTGATGTGGAATCACAGGAATCTGTATCCAGTGACTGTTTTTTTATTCTCTTTTCATTACATGTGTAGGCAAAGCCTCCACTTAGTTTTGTTACTATTGTAATGAAACTGATCTTTCCCGAGTGGTAATCATTTAAGCAGGTAGCACAGAAATGAATTGTCTTTGCAGTGAATTTGATACTTCTTTTTGCTAATCAGGAAGGTACTTTGCATGGGCACAGAACCAATTACATTATTTAAGTTTCATTTCTTCAATTTTTAAACATAGAAACCTAAACATTTTTAGTGTATTTGTATTAGTTAAGTGACAACACAACAAATAATCTAGGTCTATGAGAAGCAAAGGCTATCACTATGTTGATTTTTTTCTCTGAAGGAATTCATTTCCATGACAAATACATGTTGTCTCTAGTGCAGTTGACCATCTTGTCTCCCGTGCTGTAGGGCAGGTGTGAACAACACAGGGTGGGACTGGGCAGAGGGAATGGAACCAACTCACTGGCAACATCTTATCATAGGGCACGTGGGCACAGTGAAAAGATGGGAAAGAAGGGATTAAGTTGAGGAAAACTTCCTTGGACTTCTAAGGAATTAAAAAAAGGCACTGGCAGGACACACGAGTGGACAGCAGTGGAGGAACTTGTACAGAACATGGAAAGCAAATCCTCAACATGGATAAAGGAAGCCAAAATTATTAAATATTATGGAGGCAGTGAATAAGTGTTAAAACATGTCTAGCTGTGGTGGTTTGACCCTGGCTGGATGCCAGAGACTTGCCAACAGCTGCTCTCTCACTTCCCCCCCTCCCACTCTCACCCTGCCCCATGCAGGGGAGAGAAGAAAAAAACCTGAAGGGTTTTGCTATTGCAGTAATGAAGACTACATATTAGAAATCTTTTGCTGTCATAGGCAAAACCATCTCCAAAGTGGGGATGTAAAGAATTTATTTCAAACAAGATCAGAGCTTAAAGTGAAAAGTATCATTAAGGCAACATTCTCCCCCACCCCTCCGTCTCTTACAACAGATACCACATTTCCCCTTCCTCCAGTTGCAGGGGGGGACAGGAGTAGGGGAAAACCAGGCAGTTGGTGTTTCTCTGCTGCTACACAGGCCATTCTTCCCTGAATCCCATTGGGTCCCTCCCACAGGAGAAAGTCTTTCACAACCATCTCCAGCATGGGCCCATTCCCACAGGCAGCAGTTCTTCCAAACACTGCTGCCCATGGCTCACTCCACAGGGTCCTTCAGCACTGGCTTCTCCAGAGTGGGTCCCATCCCAAAGCACACAGATCCTACCAGGTAGAGAGTTCTGCTCCAGCATGGACTCTCCTCTCTACAGGCCACAGGTCTCTCCCAGGACCCTGCTCTGATGTGGGCTCCAATGGGCTGCAGCCTCCTTCCAGCATCCACCTGCTTAGTGTGGGCTCCTCCATGGTCCACAGGTGAATCTTCTGCATTCCTGAGAGCTTTCCATAGGCTGCAGGGAGACAGCCTGCTGCACCATGGTCATCACCATGGGCTGCAGGGGGATGCCTGGAACACCTCCTCCCCCTCCTTTGGCCCTGGCCTTGGTGCCTGCATTTGTTGTTATATCTTCTCATGGCTCTTCGCTGGCAGCCATGATTGTCTTCCTCCTGTTCTAAATTTTTTTAGGGGTAAGGGGGGAAGTGGCATATGCGATGCTCTCTGCCTGGCATAAGCCCCCATGGACCTGGTCTGGGTGCAGGGCTCCTTCCCTGGATAGGGACACATCTGCCTCCAGCTCCCCACTGAAGGGATGAGTCACTGTCCCCCTTTCAGACTGCAGAGCAGAGGGAAAACTCTGTGCTGAAGCTGTAGGAAGGGAACCTTTGGTGAGGCTTTAGGAGAGCTCTGCAATGAAGGAACCAAGCCACTCTTTGAAACAAGAAGGTGAACTTTTGTTAATGTCAGGTTAGCTGACAGTGGAAAGCCTGTTATGTACCAAACTGTTCCTGTCCTTCCCCCACCAATTGCAAAGGAAGAAAGAGGTTTCTAGAAGGCATAGATGATATACTTGCTCTGTCCCTGACCTAATTTTTGCATACTGATGAATGTTCTGCAATGTTTTTATTATAGCTAGAATTATATTGCAAAAAAGATTAAAAAAAATTAGTGAACCCAGCAATCGTGGGTTTCTTTTTTATTCATGCAAAATTACTGCCTTATAATTACACTTCAGCCATGGAAAGCCTATGTAATGCATGAGGAGGAAGTTAGGACGTGTTGTGGACTAAAGCAGTTGCTGAGCAAACCATGTAATCCAAGAGTAGGTTTAGCCACATGCTGGCAGGGGTGTAAGCAAAGGGCAGGGGCCATGTGCCTGACAGTGGTGTGGGAGAAGCTGGATGTGGGGTTTGGTACTGCACCTCCAGCAAACCTCCCCAGAGTGCCCTCTTTGCAGCACTGGGCTGGTTGATGCTGTAAGCTCTGCCTCCAGCTGGATCCAAGGAACCCAGGCTGATGTGGTGAGAGGAGGAAGCCTTCTGTACACATGGAGGGGTCCAACTCTTCTTCAGCTGCCTTGGTCATGGACACTTGGGTTATACTGTTCTCCATTGCCCCTGCACAATCTAATCATTTCTTCATGCTGGCCTCATTGACTCTCTCCGTGATCTGGGCCACACCACAGAGACACTTTTCTTGATGCTGCCTTCCATATCTCTATTTGGACAGTATGGTTCAGTGAAACCATCTGATGTCTGCTGCTGGTTTCATGGTCAGAGTACCATTTTTATTTCTTTGGTCTCTCCTAAGAGTGATGTTAGTAGGCTGGTCAAGGATCTTGTTTAAGCGCTTTATGTGTCCTTTCCTATTTCTCTTGTATTTTGTCTCAAGGACATCTATAGCTCCTTGCATTATCCAGGTCTTTATCAGTAGTCTACATTGGTGGATTGGAGCAAACAGTTGTTAGGCCTCTGGGAGCCATTGATTAATGTATTTCCTGAGGCAATTAGGCATTGTTTTGAAAAATACATTTGGCAGCCAACCAGGACTTATTTTCAAGCACTATGTTGCCTGTAATTTTTGTTTCTTGCTCTCAAGCTTAGAAATTGAATGCTGAGCTTTTTCTCTTTGCCTCTTCTCTTTTTTTTGTCTAATGAATAACTGTGTCACTAATGCAAATAGGATTGTCTAAACTATTAAAATTACTAATTTTATAGAATAATATTCATAAGGTAGTGTATCCTAAAGCTTACTCGCTAAACTCAAAAGAATTTAGCACAATGCTGTTGCTCACTGCTCGTCTCCAGCACCTATTCTGTTCTCAAAAAGGGAAGGGTAAAGATTCGTTCAATTGGTTTTTTGTTCTTCTATCCCCTTTCCTGCTGTCCAGCACCATGATGCTGGACATACATTGTCTGTACCATGCATTAAGTCTCACATGACATCTTCCATTAAACTACTGGAATTCAGGTACTGCTGCAAGGTGAGTTAGACACAAACATGGTGCAGGACAAGATACTTCACAAAAAGACAGGTTCAAAACCCAGCTGACCACTTTTATTCAAAGTAAGCAGAGGCTAATATTGAAATACATATGGAGTAGATGTAATGTCTGTTGCAAGATGTTGCAAAGTGAGTTGCATTGACAATTGCAAATAACTTTCTCACAGAAAAGTCTGAACTTCTTCTGGAAGTTCACAACCCACTCCTTCCCCAAACCACTCATAATCTTGCCATTTGGCGAAAAGGCATCATTTCCAGTTATGTTGTGGTACTGTGCATACATTCGTTTTCAATTTTGTTCAAAGAAACCCCAAACCCCCATAGTCCACGTGCAGCAATCCAGATGCTCACTCTTCTTAATCATTTCAAATATGGTACAATGCTGAGCCTACAGCTCCTTCATGCCCCCTCACTGGAGGAAAAGTTGTGGTCTGCTCATGGCTTACTTTGAAGTTCTCTCTCCATAACATAAATCAAGAAGTGTTGGTTTGAAGGTTTGGCAAAGAAGTGGCTTGGAAGTGCCTGGTGAGGATACTGGTAGTGGAGGAGATTAAGGAAGGAGTTGAAGGTACTGCCATGGCAAGTGTGGACTGGCTTGTTTTGTCATCTGCGTCCATTCTGTTTGGAAGTTTATCCCAACATTAGGAGGGAGCTGACATTGTCCTTCTCGGCAATGGTAGAAGAAAAACCCTTTTTCATCTGCAGCTTTGATTTCAGGTTTAGCCTCATTCCTAAGTGATTGTGTCACTTTACTAATATGTAGTGTTAGTTAAGAATGAGGCTCTTGCTGCTGTCATAACCTTCCTAGAGAGCCAACAGTCAGTGAGCAGCCTTCCCAGCACCCATCCCAGTACATCACCAGTGACCTGCGAGTGCACAGGGCACAGAAAGAAAAGAAAGGAAAGATATCATAAAGTTTTCAGAATTGATTATCTAAAGTAGCCAGGAAAACTGACTAAGGAAAATGGTCATGTGGAGTATTCTGGTTTTTGTGAAGGCAGTATGGTTGGTCTCCATGTTGTGTGCAATAACATGTATTATCTGGACACTGCTAGGCTGCTCACACCACAAAGCCACTTGCCACGCTACACTCCGGTGCTGTAAGCTTTTATGTGTGAACACAGGCTGTATGCAAACTGCAGGTCTGTGTGACAAGTCAGCTTAGATGTGGCTTTTGTCTGCTAGGAGGATGAATTTTATAATTAGGGTAATCTGGAAACTAGAATTCGTTAAGAATCATTAAACTGGAACTCTTTGTTTCAATGCCAGTTTCTCTCATGCAGCTGTTCCTCTGGCTCCTGCATGGCTTGGGTTACACCCACATTGCTCCCCTCGCTGCGCTGTGTGTTTACCAAGATATTCCCTCAACTGCCTTGAGAGTGGTGTTTGGAACTCCTGTCAAATCCCAAATATTGGTGAACAGGGAAATCTGGAATTTGGCTTCATGTGCAATTCTGAGTACAAAGTTCCGAGTCAGGGAACCAGCCCCTGACTCCTGGCCAGTGTGCAGTCCCATCCACGTGTGCCTCACCACTGCCAGCCCCCACCCCTCCTGCAGGGACCCAGTTATCACTTTGAAAGTGTTTCTGGAATTTAAGGTATATTTTTGTTTTTCTGTTTTATCAGTTATAAACACAAGATTTTAAGTTCCCTGCTGTCCAACACAAGAGGAACATGGCAAAGATATTGCAGGCTGCCAGGGAGACAAAATAAACTTCATGTGACAGACCAGAAGTCAGTATTTTCCACTAATTACCAAGAAAATGTTGTGTGTGTGCTGGCAAATATCCCAATGTAAGCAATAAAGTGAGTATTTGGCATGAGGTCAGTCCTGGGTAAAGCACACATCAACAAATCCAAGTCTGTCATGTGCAGGAGTAAAAATCTGTCCCTGGGAGCTAATGGACAGCATGGCCAGAGGGTGGTGTTTCCTGCCTTAGAATGCTGTGGTAGCTCAGGCAGCACAGTGAGGGAGATGTTAGCAAACACTGCAGTCCCAGATGAGAGGGATGCTTTGCAGAGATCTGTGTTAAGTGTTTTCCGGGATCAGTGAGGGCTTATGGAGGGGAAGCACCACGTGTGAAGCGAAAGTGCTCTGCCACTCAACCTACTGGCAGAATTGAAAAGAAACTCGTTTCTAGGTGCTTATACAGATAATACTAGCAATGGCAGAACCTGCACCTCAAAGCTAGATGCCCTCAGGCTCTCTCAGGGTTACAGAGGTGTTCTCAGGATCACAAAAGTTTATCCAAGTTGCACCTACTGCAGGTGTGATGTGGAGTGCTGTAGTAAGTCTGCCTCTCACCACGGTGCAGGCACCCCAAGAAAAGCAGGTGACATCCAGATGGATGTTTGTGCTCTCATCCAGTAGATGGGCTTTTTAGTGGAGAACCCCTCGAAATGTCTTCAGGAAAACTCTGCATTATGGAATACTGGCCAAAACATGTCAGACCTCAAGGGAGATGAACAAGGAGCTTGCTTTTATATAAAGCTAAACTTAAACAGTCTTCCCTGCAGTTACTCCAACGGAGAATCATCTGTCTTTAGAAATAGATAGGTGTATTTGAACAGGTAAATGTTAGAATCCAGAGAAATATTTCAGGCTAAATGATGCCACTCATGAAAGCCACTGAATTAAGTGGGGTTAGGGATATGATGCATACATTTCCAGAAGTCAGGCAATGCCAAGCTCCACTTCCTGTACTGGTAGTATACTTACATATACTTACAAACAGCATCAGAATATACACCTAAAATATATATATAACATGAAGATATAATGTCACCTCCAGACACAGACACTCCCAGGATAGCACTTGGGTGCCTAAAAGTGATTTAAACATTGCCTTGGATGTCTTCTCTGTCAGGATACAGTAGAGCTGACAGTGTCCATCTGGTTTCCTCCTTTGACATCCAGGCCACCCTCTATGCCCAGTTTTACTGTCAGCTGCCACAGTTGTGCTTTGTGAAGTTTTTCTGTATCTGCAGAGAGAATTCATGACTGGTGATTGCAGACGAAGTTCAGAACAGATAGCAGTAGTGGTCTGTGCCAGGCTGAGTGCGTTGTTCAGCTTGTGCTGCCGGGAAAGGGCAGAGCCTTTAATAAATACAGGTGTCACCTAGCTGCATCTGCGAATGAATGAGATGTTCCTGACTACAGAAGCAGAGTATCTCACGGTCCTGCCATGCAGGAAAGTCTTCCTGAGGGGATGGACTAGCAAAGCTGTCCCCACCACTCTAGCATGGTTCCCACAAGCTGCTGTGCTGACAGAGTGGCGCACAGGAGCATGGTAGAGCAAAACTCACACCTAATGGACTTGTCCTCTTTCATTGTCTTGCTTGGCTTTCCACTATGACTTGCCTAGATACCAGAGGCAGCCCTTGTACTCAGATGGGAGCCCTAGAAGCAGCAATGTCAGGGATGATAGCTGGAATTGCATTTGCCACTGCAACTTTATTCAGCTGCAAGGCTGTTTTCCTGGCATGTCCATAACAGAAAGCCACAGTGTGAAGCTGGAGCCTGTTTACCAACTCCTCAGACATTTTGTGGCTGCTCAGCTTGTGCCTGTCACCTCCCTGGATTGTGTTTACAGTTATTCCTGTCTCCATTCCTGCTGCCCTGAACAAAATGAGTCTCTGTTACCAGTGTCAATTTTCTCTGAGAAGTGTGGCCATGAGAACTGGCACCAGTTTAAAGGAGAGCAGGGTTTCTTCTCACTGGCAATAAGTTACACTTGTGCTACTGATCTAACTATGTCTTTTGTGATGGCGGTTTCTCTGTTTGACTGCAGACCTTTACCTTGCTCTTTCTTTCCAGACTCAAGTCCCTTTTATTCAGAGGCATCCTTTGGATTAGATAAGTGTGCACCATGTTTATGCCATAATTTGCAAGTTCTGGAACAGTACAGGTTAAGATCATTGTTTTTGTGCAAGTTTTTGGTATTTTCAATTCCTTTGGTGATGTAATAAAAAACAAGGAAAATACGTGCTGAAAACAAATTTAGTACAAATACCCACGGGAAAAATATATTTGTGGGGTGGTGGAGGTATGTCTCAGTACGGAAAAATGCAACTTTGAATTTCTTAATTTGAGAAATTTAATCCTACCTATCAGTATGTACTGACATGTATATTAATGCTCAGCATACTCTTATGGGGACTTGAGTAAACAAGGGAGGTGCAGTCCTTCAGCATCTCAAGACTTTGGTTAATTCCTTGAGAGAATTTCTTCTGGAGAATACTTCCTCCCGCTGTGTTCCCTTGCCGGGGACTTTGCGATGGCGCTCCCGAAGGCTCGTCCCCTCGGCCAGCTGTTGCCATCTGGCGGCCACCGAGCCGAGCCGCCCGGCTCCTGCCAGGGCTTCCACCGGCAACGTGTGCCAGGATGACGGTAACCACGGGCAATCTGGGAACATGGCAAACTCACAAATACGTACTTGTCTAACCATCTGCCTTCTCTCATCCAAAATCTATTGTCACCAACAACGCCATTTTTCTTTAATACCAAAATGCATTTTAAAAGTATATGCTGCATTTGAAAGCTAAAACCCTCCAAATGAACAGTGATATTATTTTTCAGCATTTGCTTTTTAATTTCTCTGATATACTATGTAACCTCTCTGTTCTTTTTGTTACTCGTGCTTCGCACCACCTGCAGCCTCCCACAGGCCTGGTCATCTGTGCATCTGTGGAGCCTCTGGCATCAGGCATTATCTTCATGCATGCAATTCCTTGACTAAAATTTCAGTTGAAATTTTGGAGTCCTCTGTCAAAAGCATTAGGTATTCTAGAAGGTCACTTGCACTTTGTCTGTACAGTATCACTCTACCAAAGAGACTTTCTTGCAGAGCACATGTTCACGGCCTCTAGGCAGGGATAGGAAGGAACCCTTGCAGCACTTACTCCTTGTACGTGGATGGAAGGCATGATGCCCTAAATTCAGCAAGCAGTGAGTTCTGCTGCTTTCCAATCGATCTGAATGAGGCTGGTCTGACATTGGCACGGTGGGTAGTGAGTTTGTCTGAGGGCTGGGAAGGGGCTCAAAAAAACAAGCCAGAGAGCTTGGAGTCAAAGTAGATGTAAAAGGGGGCAGAGAGGGGGGGAGGAAGGAATTGTTTAAAAATACTCCGAATACTCTGAAGGAAAAAACAAACAAACACACAATCCCACCCCCATCCTAGCAATGGATCAAATTCAGGCACTCAGTGTAGGTCGTCCCCTCCCCTTGCATTTTCACCTCGGTCATGATGGGTCACATTCCCTCATTAACAACAAACGGCATTCGCTTCGCTGTCCATATTTAACCGCAGTAGCTCAGGTTGCCTTGATTTTTTGGGGAAGGAAAGGGCCTTGTGCCTCTGCCAGGGAACATTCCTTGTAGCCAGGCTGTTGCTCCCTATAGGCCTTCTCCAAATACCTGCTTCTTCCTCTTCCAGCCGGAGCTCTGACTTCCAGCCAGTGAGGGGTGCCTGGCTCCCAAGCTGCGGGACTCAGCTGCAAGAGAAATACCCCCTTGCTAAGGCTGCAGATTTTTCGGGGGCCCCTCTCCACCCTGCCGACTCTAAGAGCTGGACCTTTTCAGGGTGATGGGGGCTGGACAGAAACTTATGTAACCTAAGAGCTCTAATTTTCCAGTGTGGTAACACTCTGTCTGTCAGAGCAAACCTGCCAGCCCTGCCTGGGGTGAGCAGGAATGCTTTGAGAGACGCCCGAGAGGATCCGGAGGGCCATGGTCAGCATTCCCACAATGCCTCCATGCAATTGTATCTTCTCTGTTCACAGCAGCTGCCTGGCTGGGGATAAAGGCTGCAAGCAGTCCGACGCTGGTTTGAAATAAGATAGCTGCAACAATGGGAGCTGCTGGTGGAGAACTGCCCAGGAACAAGGCCAGAGTTATGTAGATGGAGAGTTTTTACTGGAGGATAAATGTAAATGCAGAGGCTGAATGCTGGTTTAGTGGAGGGGGGCAGTGAGGGAGAGTGATTAAAAAAACCTAAAAATTAAAATAACAAAGGCATCCAGTGTGAAACACCAAACTAGCAGGCAAGACAGCACAAGGGTAGCCAGCTGGAACAGAAAATACGTCTGGTGTCACCAAGAGGCAAAGCTAAGAAAGGTTTTTGTGGGCAATGTTTTCTGGAAAAGGGAATTTGGAACATTGTGTAGGAATGGTTGTGGTAGGTCATCCAGTGCCGTGTTCTGTCTCCACATGACAGGTGGCTAGAGCATAAGCATTAGGCAATATGATCACTACCCCAGCCTCCTGGAACTTGTGATTCTGGGACTTCTGTGACAGGCTTAGTGGGAGTGGGATGGTGTGTATCTAATAGCATGGAATTAATTTATCAAACCATTTTTTCTGAATAGAGACAAACTTCTGACAAGCAGACACTCCTGTGGCACCAAGCTCCACTGCAGCCATGCCGTGTGAAGGAGAGTCTTGGTTAAGCCTGATAACTCTAAGGTTCCCTCAATGTCGTCGGTTTTTTTTTGTTTTTTGTTTTGTTGTTTTTTTTTTTATGGGGACATGGATGTAAATCTGCCTTCTCCAGACCATGTGGGATCTTACAGACCCTACTAAAGCTCCCTCTCTGGCTTCTCTTTCAGACTGATGGTTCATACAATCTACCTGTTCCAGGCAGAGAAGTCAGTTTGTCTGACTCTCTCTCAAGATTTTGTTCCTGAGTGATATTGGTAAGCACAGATAATCATATATCTATATAAGATACATATATATATAATTCTTCACAGTTTCTTGTTTTCTTTGCTACCCTGAATAACTGAGTATTATTACCAAACACCTTGCTTTTCACCCCTTCCCCTACAGGAATCCACTGGATCTGCCTGTTATTGTAACAAATCATATTCCTACCATTTGACTTTTTCAGTTCAGTAATTATATAGGTGGCAGAGGGGTGGAGGGAAGGTGTCCCTCTTACTTCAGGTTACTGAGGTCAGTTAACAGCTTTCAAGGCAGAGACTCTACCAAGTACCTTCTGAAAATACCAGTAGCTTTAAGGAGATGGACCTCTCTTGAACATATTTGTTCACTTCTTCAAAGATTTCCCATCTGTCTGTAAAGCCAAGGGTGCAGCCTCATCCCAACCTGTGGTCTGTATGTTGGTGAGGGTGTATCAGAAATCAAAGACTGTGATCTCTTTTCTCTCAAAGAAACAAAACACTAAATCTGGCAAGTTGCTCTGTTCACGAAGAGTTACACAACACTTTCATTGTGCAGCTCAGGACGTTTCCCAGATCTCACTGAGATGTTCAGTTACTTAGAGATAACTCTTTCTTAGCTTTATTTGTGTATTTATTTGTTTATTAGGTCACAGATCATGTTATCACTTAGAAAAAATTACCTTCTGTAAACTGCAGAAGATATTTGACTGGTGAAACATACTGTGCTTCCATTTCCAACCCCGGGGTGAAGTGGCCCTCAGCTGTCATTCCCAAAACAGGTGCTGTAAATCAATACCCTGGTGGTTATATTTTGGCAGCACCCTGGCAGGAGGCAGCACAGCCCTCCTCTGAACAGACCTTAGAGGTGCTTTGTGCGTGCCTCCATCTGTATGACTGCAGCAAGAAGGAGCCTGGATGATGAAGGTCCATCACGTTCTCCTCCTCATCTCAGCAGGTAAAGATGTTCCAGCCATTGCCTTGAATGGGGGTCATGTCCTTCCTGAGTGTGCAGGACCAGGGCTTTGTGTATACATCAGTATGAGCAAAAGTGTTCTGGGAACAGCCTATCCTATTGTTAAGGCTTTATGAACACAACCCACATCATTTAAAGGAGAGTTTTGGAGTGCATTAGCAACAGCTCAGATATTTGTAGTTTCAAGGACCAGATACTCTGAAATTATAAGTTTTTGTCTGTAATTGTTTTTCTCTCTGTCATCTTTTTTGTATGCTCCCATTCACACTAGTGATACATGTATTTCAAAATACATGAAAGGATCTAGTAAGCATGGCTTGGAATGTAAAAAATCATTACAAGAAATTTCATTAAATTGTGGGATGACTGATAAAGAGGCGGAATTGATTTACAGCTGCATGTGTTGTACTGAGTATTTTGTGATCCTAAAAACTTTTCACCAAATTCAAACAGTATACTACATTTCTACCAAGCCACACCAGAAGAGAGCAATATGAAGGATTTAAATTTGATTAATAAAGCATAGAAAAAGCTTGAATTAAATGTGATGCTATGATCTTAACTTAAAAATTGAAAGATGACACCTGCCCACTCTAGCCCAATCTTCTGACAGGGGAAGTGAGCAGTGCCTGTTTGTGACAGACAGTTTTTCTCACAGGCATCCATGTATTTTAATATAATCTCATGCAGGACAAGGCCAGGACAGAGTCCTTGGCAATCTCAGCTATATAAAAGGAGATGATGAAAAGTCAGTTAGGAAACAAGGGGAAATCTTGGCTTAGGTTGGAGTCAGCAGCAAAATTTGTCTTGACTTCAATGGCGCAGGATTCAATAGAGAAGGAGAGGCAAAGGGTGGGACCTGCCAAAAATGCTTTCAGCAAGGCTCAACTGTTCCCTTTCACTACTTTTAAGAGGGGGTACATACCAAAACATCCCCAAGTACCCCTTCCATTTACTTTACTCCCCCATAACAGTGAAGCAGCTGCAATCTGAACACATCATGTGCCTGCTTGTTCTGCCCCAGGCTCTCTGGAAATGTGGTGTGTCTGTGTCCTTGTTCCTTAGGTGTGCAGTGCAATGCACAGGCACTTTGAAGGCTCCACTGAAACAGAACTGCTCCCTGCCATTTTCACTTGTGATGTTTTTCTTACAAGGCACAGCACTGCCTTGTTTTTAGCACTCCTAAGTCACACTGAGAAGCCTGTGGGCAGAGTTGTTGGCTGAGACTTCCCCTGAGAAGAGAGAATTAGAGCCCACGTAGTGAATAGTTTCCCTCTCTCACCACCTGCACAACCAGAATAACCCCTGTCACAGAGAGGAGCTCTTGTTCTGCTTGAATTGTGGATGCAAGGAGTCTGGGTGGTGGTTTCATCTCAATGGCTGGTGTGCTTGGCCCTCTCCTTTAATGTTACTGTCACAGGAAAGTCCGTGGAATTGAAGGTGGAGAAGCCAACGTTAGAAGTCCCTTATATTGTGTAATCTCTGTGCTTAACTGTCCACAAGTAATGAATGTTAGCACAGCTGCAGGTTGGGAGATCCTGGAGGAGATTCGTAATGCTCAGTCTGATGTTCACAATCGTGGCTGTTTGGGTTTGTTCGTCTCCTGATTGAAGGCTGTTTTTGCCTTACTCCTAAACTGATCCCCAGATCAGATAAACTGATGACACTGATGACATTCCCAATGCACATAAGTGCATGTCTGAAATGAGGCGTCACACAGAGCACTTGGTGTCACACTCCCCACCAGCATCTTGCTGTTGACAATATTTTTGCCTCATGCCCACCTCAGACTGATGGTGCTGTAGCCTGCTCCTTGCCCCATCTCAAGGTTGCCACCTCTGCTGTTCTGCAGCTGGGCTGGCCCTGTGCTATGAACACGAGACTCGCCTCGTTGATGACTTGTTCAGAAACTACAGCGACGTGGTGCGTCCAGTGGAGAACCATCGTGACGCTGTCGTTGTCACCGTCGGGCTGCAGCTCATCCAGCTGATTAGTGTGGTACGGTAGGAATGTGTAGTACATGTTGATCAGCTGGCTTATGTGATAGTGCCAAATGGTGCTGTTTTTCTACGGAAACAATTTTTCTCCTTTAATCCTGTTAGCTGCTACTGTCTTTTTTCCTTCTTTCCTATTTTCTTTTTTTTTTTTTTTAAGGATGAAGTAAATCAGATTGTGACAACCAACGTGCGCCTGAAACAGGTAACTCTAAATATTCTTAACCATTTCATCCAATTCAAATAAATGCACTGGACACAGCTGGGAATTAACTACCGTGTCATACTTTCAGAGGGAATTTGGACAGGTGGGGTCAGCTTCTTTCTAGGATCTCAAGAATAAAATGCTTTAGACACTAAGAGTCTAAAGAAAAACATTTTGCATTGTATTTAAAATACGTAGTAGATTTCTGATTATCTTTTGTATTGCTTTCTTTTGTTGGTTGTGTTTTTTGTTTTAATAAGCTTCTTAAACCAAAATTTAAATTAATTAAAAAATGAGCTGAGGGTCCCACACCCATATGTTTATGTTTACCTGCATGTCCCAAACTGTGGAGGTGTTGTTTCTAGGAAGTCCTAAAACTACCCCCACAAAGATACTTCCATGGGCTGAAATCTTCCCTCTTTAGCAATGGACAGATGTCAACCTCAAGTGGAATCCAGACAACTATGGTGGTGTGAAAAAAATCCGCATCTCTTCAGAGAATATCTGGCGGCCAGACCTTGTTCTTTACAACAAGTAAGGGGTGCTAGCTGCCTGGGGAGGGAGGGCAGGAGTGGGAGCTCTGCCCCATGGCAGCATTCCAGTGGGGTAGTTTTCCCATAATATCTGCTCCAGTGGGTAGTATTCCTCAGGGCAAGCTTCTGCAGGAGCAGGCACAATGGCACTGGGACACCAGGTGACCCGCAGCCAGAGAAATCCTTTTGTGACTACCTTAATTATGCTACTTATATTGATGTTAATGTCCCTGTTCCTTTCACAGTGCAGATGGTGACTTTGCCATTGTAAAATACACCAAAGTCCTTCTGGAGCACACAGGTCTGATCACCTGGACACCACCGGCTATTTTTAAGAGTTACTGTGAAATTATAGTCACGTACTTCCCATTTGACCAGCAGAACTGCAGTATGAAGTTGGGAACTTGGACATATGATGGGACCATGGTTGTTATTAACCCGGTAAGCAAGGAGTTTGTGATTGGGAAAAGCAGTAAAGACTTACATGTGTTTTTAGGGAAATCTCAGATTTAGAATGGAATATGACCTAGTTTTGACTGGAAAAATAAGAGGACACTACCTGTAAAAGAGAAAAGCCCTATTTGTAGATCTAGCGTAAAATTTCCTGTTTTGGCTTCTAAAATTCTGCATATGTATCATTCCTATGCCCTAATAATCTCTTATGTGCCTGTCCTCCACCCAGCTGACCCTACTCCTTATGGTGCTGCCTGTTCTGTTTCTCTTCATTTGCCTGGGCTTTTTAGGGGGCTGCATTTTCTCTGCTCATGACTGTCCATTGCCAAGGACTCTGTTCCTGGTCTGTTGGATAGGTCTCCTAAGTGTAATATTCAGTCTACTGTCCCTGACTGTTTCTGTAAAATGTTGAGTTGAATGCTATGTAGAGGCTGGTATTCTAAGGCAAAATAACACACACAGGAGTGGTTTGCTCACAAAAAAGCACAAAGTGCCCAAGTTATTTCGAATCCTTTTCTTGGGCCAAACCTGACAAGTTGTGATTTGTTTCAAAACATCTGGTACTAACAATTTGTTTGGCATTTTGCTGTCAGGAGAGTGATCGTCCAGATCTGAGTAACTTCATGGAGAGTGGGGAATGGGTGATGAAGGATTACCGTGGCTGGAAGCACTGGGTTTACTATGCTTGCTGCCCTCACACCCCTTACCTGGACATCACCTACCACTTCCTCATGCAACGCCTGCCTCTCTACTTCATCGTGAATGTCATCATCCCCTGCCTGCTCTTCTCCTTTTTAACAGGGCTAGTTTTTTACCTACCCACAGATTCAGGTATGTAAATTTATTCATTCTGCTGCTATAGAAATTGCTCTTCCAACAAGTTCCTGAGAAATTCTCAGTATTTGAAATCACCAGCCAACTTGAAGGCCAGTACATACTAAAACTGGATGCTTCCACTGAAAGTAATGGCTCTAAATATTCTACAAAGAAAGGATAAGTGCTAAAAGCTGAAACTACTAATATAAATAATTTGGGGTGCTTTCCCACAGAAATTGCTGATTAACTATCCAGTTAACTTCTGCAAACCAAAGATTTAGCTGTTTAATTTTTGTTTTGCCATAGATAGGTAATCAGTGTGTTAGTACAGTAAGTAGCACATAAAGGTGACTGAGGGTCTTCAGCATGATGTTAGAGCGAAGAACTTGTAATCTGTTCACGCACAATACTTTGTGTGACACAGAGAGTAATCCTGGCCTCTTCTATCTCCTTGTCACTGCTGAGCAGCTTGTGCTCCCTGCAACCATTTCCTCTGTTTCATTCATTTTGCCTTTTGTCAGCTTTGTATACTGCTTAATTTCAGTAAAAATTTCAGTGAATATTTTATGCATTTTTTTCAGTGAAAAACTTACTGGATAAAAAAAAACAAAACGTGAATACTGTTTTATGGTTCATTTTTGACACCCTGCATAAGGGGGGGATCTCAAATAGCAACTGATCTCTGGTGTCAGATGTGATTTTTGTCTGTCTTCTCAGACCAGAGCCAGAGACTAAGGCAAGCAAACCCCCAGGAGGCTGTGGAGCAAGCACTAATTAGGTGCATATACTGCATTGTTCAAAATAGACAGCCCATGAAATGCTCCTGGCAAGTAAGTTTTCCATATCCATCATCCACACCTTAGTCCAGCCATATCTGGTAATTCCCACCTTAGTGCTAGAGCTGATGCTCTGTTGGGCTCTCAGGTTTGCCCAGCCTAGTTACTGCTTTGGAATGCAGGCAGAGAAGATAGCACTCCAAATGCACATCCATGTTTGTGTGAACAGATATCATCTACATCCTGGATCTTAAATACTCTCTGTATTGAATGATAGGAGCAGCAATGGTTTTCGGTGTTTGGGATTTTTTATTTTTTTTCTGCATGGCAGGTGAGAAAATGACTCTTAGCATCTCTGTCCTGCTGTCTTTGACTGTGTTCCTTCTGGTCATTGTGGAGTTGATTCCCTCTACCTCCAGTGCAGTGCCTCTGATAGGCAAATACATGTTGTTCACAATGGTGTTTGTCATCGCCTCAATCATCATCACAGTCATCGTCATCAACACCCACCACCGCTCCCCAAGCACTCACACCATGCCGCACTGGGTCAGGAAGGTGAGCTCTGGGGCTTTGCACGTTTGCTGGTTTCCACTGAATGCTCCATATTTTATTGGCAGGCTTTCTCATAAAACTCAACAAGAATTGGGGAAGTAAACGCATTACGTTAAATGTCTCTAGGCACAAAAGCCAGTGTTTACTACTTAGCTGTGCATAAAGTCAGCAAGACTGCTAAAATACCTCTTTACGTAACAAAATTGTCCACTGGGG
>WEKX01008957.1:66541-91801 GCA_013390025.1 Pitta sordida | reverse complement strand
TTTGTTAAGAGCAAGAATCCTCCTTCTAAATACCTTCCATAGACAATTATCAAGAGGGGTTTTTTTCTTGCCATAGCTGCATGAGGGCAAGAAACCAAGAGGGTTTATTACGATGCTGACCAGCTTCTTGTATTTATAGATTTTCTCCTAGAATAGGGTGGTATCTCACCTTGTTTGATTGTGAATGGAATAAATGAACATGTTCAGAGGTATTTGGCATTGTTAACTATTTGCTCATTAGCCAAAAAACCAACAAGTTCAGGGCACTATGAAAGAACCTGTGAAATACTGTGATACTGTGAACCTGGGAGTTCTCTATGTGCACAAAAGTCAACATTAATGTTTCTCTTTTCTGTCCATGACGCTCAGATTCCTTGGACATGAGTTTAGAGATAAACATATCACAGCCTCATCTTAAATCTGAAAATACTGTACCTTTTCCTATATTACTATGTAAAAGATTCAAGGCAAAGTTTTATGTGTTTATTCTCAGCACCAGAACAATTTCTAAATTTGTTATCTCCTCTATCCACTTTGGCTTTTCTGTTTTTTTGTTGAAATCAAATTCAGAGTTAAGAAGTGGGGCATCACAGGCATTTTAGAATAGTAGCTGTATGAGATGGCCCACTTTAAGAACCTGAAGTGCTTCTACCATGTCCTCACAATTTACAGGGACAAATACATATGACATTCTGGACAAAGTTTGGTTCATGAAGCAGTTTCTTTACTTTTGGAAAACCTTCAGCCAAACATCTGTCGTATGTTACCACTACAGTTGTCAACGCCTTAATTTTGTTTCCAAATCACATTTTTGTGCCTCTGAGAAAATGTTAGGTACTCCCAAACTAACTGATTTCTGATGGAAAAGAAAAATCCCAGCAAGCATCATCTTGGTTGCATACCATTTGTAAGTTAAAGAAAGTGAGTTCCCAGTGCTGAGAGCTTTCTGTTCAGATGATGACTGTCAGACTACTCTTCCAGAAGAGAGGACAGGAACCCCACAGTTCTTCCCTGAAAGAAAATCCTGCTTGCTCATCTACACAGGCTGTGGTAATTGCTGGCAATTGCTGGCAACTGCTGAGTTGGGCAGGCAGGATTTCTCAGTTTCAGCACAGTGAATGATTTTAGAAACATATGCCAATAAATCCAGGAGCACTTGAACTCTCTGAACCAACTCACCAATGCATGCTGGAATAAAACAAGAAAGAGTGAGCTGTCCCAGATTATGAAGCACCAAAGCAGCCCTGGATGGGGCAGGTCTACCCTCTGACAGTCATGAAGAAAGACACTTTCTTCACAACTCCCCAACCTAGAGGTCCTCAGCGCATAATTCACTCGAATTATTCACCAGGCATTAAAAAAGGAAAAAAAAAATTCACCATGCATTAAAAAAGAAGCAGAGAGAACAGCATCTGGATCAAAAGAAGTCTAGTATTTAGTTGAAACTCAACAGCAATTCTACTTTCAGCCCCTAGGGAGGAAAAGTCAGCATAGATCATCATTCCCAAAATAAACTAATCTATAATATAAAAATTGTTTATTTCCATGCAGTCAACCAACACCAGTGAAGAGTTTTGCCTACAGCTTCTGTACTTTCTTCTGCAAAAGTGTCATGGCTATGCTCCAAGCTCCCACTTCCATAGGAGTTATCTAGAGAGGTTCCCATGGTCAACAATACCTTGGAGACTTGAAAGCTACAGAAATTCTTCATTATTTAAAAACACACTCATTTCTCTTCAAGGAAAGGCTCAAAGGAGAGAGTTTCCCAAGTGAAGTAACACAAGGTGAGGTTGGGCTGGAAGCCCTTTTGAAGCCACTTCCTGAAAACATGTTCAATCCCTGCTGAATCTTGCCTCTCTAAACCTTCATTGCAAAGCATGGAGCTCTTAGCTCACTCTAATGACTTTAAACATTTAGGTATTGAGTACTGCTCAGGGAATAGTAAAGAGAGCCTCACAGCAAGAAGTTGAGAGAAAGGAAAGAAAAAATTAATTCTCTGACCCTTTGAGAAATCAGGGAACCAAAAAAGCATCATACAGATTCTGCAAAGCTTAAGTGAGTTCTATCAACACCGATCAAAACTTGCTAACCCCAAAGTAGAGGTCTACTTGCTTCCCACCAAATGCATAATTTTTTTGCCTAGATCACATAGAACTGACACACTTATAATGGAAGCCATAATTAATAGTGTTTGAACAAAAGAGTGCATGGGAATTCAGCCATGTCTCTCTGCTTGACTGAAAGCAAAGTCCTACAGCTAAAAATCCTAGCCTTACTCTCAGGGAGAACAGAACAATGAATCTTGCTGCAAAGTGACATATTCTAGGCAATTACAAGAGCTCCAAACCTGAAAGCCACACTCTGAGCATGACTGGAACATAAATAGATTAGCAACTGCTAAGGGTTGCTCTTCCTCCTGATTCTCAAAGCATGTTCCCATTTTGCCTTTGATGCCTTTAATGATGCACAACCATTCTTTTAACAAGAAAAACCATTTCACATTTTTATAAATAACCCAAATGCTTCATGTTGCCCTTAGTTACCCTTCATACCTCTGTTCTCTACAATGTTGCTGACTAAATGGAGTCATGTTTTCCCAGCACATTACAGTCTTGCCTTAAGCTGAGTTAACCCCATACCACTTCCTTCATTTACACCACCCGCCAGGCAGGTAAAGATAGGACTTGTTTTGCCCTGAAGCCCTGGCCAAAACCACCCCTCTCTGATTAGCAGCCTTCAGAGGAAAACGGATGTGGCAAGCATGGATTCTACATTCTGAAGTACATAAATTTTGTGAATGCTAAATAGTAACCTATGGCTCTTTCAAGGTACTTCACAAAGCAAGTGGAATCTCTAAGTCTGTTACATTGAATGGGAAAGTGTCAGAGCAGCACAGAACTGCCAAGCTATTTGTAGGTCACCCAGTAATTTGTTACCAAGGCTGCAAGTAAAATCCAGATGTCTCTATCACAGCTCTTTAGGCACCCTTGCCATTCTGTCTCAGTCTGACCACACATCCTGTCCCACCGACCACCCAAAAAAAAAAAAAAAAAGCGCAAAAGCCCCCCAAACAAACAGAAAAACCTGCCAAAAAAACTTTCACCAAGCCTTCACTTCCATCAAATCAGACTGCATTCAAACCTAAAGGAGAACACTACAGTCCTTCACACTGTCTACCAGCTAGTGAAGGTAATATGCCCACTGAATTGTGAACAAAAGCAGATGATTGAACAATGGAGTTGAGGTTGACTATATTACGCCAATTGGCAAAGAATCTGCACCCATAACCCAAAGATTGTTAACAGGATGTTGGAAATGGGCTGATATAATCACCTCAATCACCAAAGTAATGGACAACCAATGCCCCCCAACAAAGGATCCCCAGGAGAGGACTAGGCAGGGTTTGGGCGAAGACTAGGCAGAGCTTATGTTAATGAGTTCCTGGAACTGATCTGCATGAGGACCACCTAGTACCAGAAAACTAATGTCTAGTAATGAACACTTATGCATATGCAACTCATCTGTTGAATATGTATAACTGTAACATTTACGGCACTGCCAAAACAGCAGTGGGCAGGCAAGTATTGCGAGGACTAATCCCCCTTGCTTCGCAGCACTGCTAATAACCATACCTATCTCATAACTCCCATGAGCTGTGGGGTTTTTTTTCTGCACGTCACCACTCTTCTACATCTCTGTTCCAAGCACAAGAGTAAATGCAGTATCCAGCCTGAAGGCTGTTAATGCCATTGGGGAATGAACTGCCTGCAAATAAGCACCGCAATGCTCTGCTTTTACAGATTTTCAAAAGTCTTCCACAAGTTTTAAAAACCACTTAGGCACTGCTGCCTTTTACAGATATAATCTGAGGGTGTTTATATAATTTTTAGGACATAATTTATGGAACTTGCAAATCTATACTCTGAATTGCTAAATGCCTGCTATTCCTACTGACAGTCAAGATCAGCACAGGTACAGTGGTTTCATATGTCTCAGAATGTAATTCTACAGTACTCAACATGAGATGCAAGTCACACAATTACAGAATATTCTGAGTTGGAAGGGACCCACCAGGATCACTAAGTCCAGCTCCCAAGTGAATGCCCATACAGGGATCGAACCCACAATCATGCTCTGTCTATCTGAGCCAGTCTCAGGGTCGTTTCTTTTTTTTTTTTAATTATACAGTATATCCCTGCTGCACTGCGACTCCTCCATTATGACTCCTCCATTATGACCCCGCACATTTGTGAGGAAAATTTCTTGCAATTCAGTTTCAGGGATCCGCGAGGTTCCCTGGCTGATGCATGTACAGTGCCTCTGCTTCGCCAAGGGGCAGTGCTGGTGCTCCCTGTGGGGCAGGACAGGGCCGGCCGCATGGGGAGAGCAGGCAGTTTCTCCAGCTCGCTATAGCATTTAGAGCCCTGTGGCACCATGCCCACGTCCCTGACTCAGTCCTGCGCGTCTCTGTGCCCAGTCCCTACAGTGGAAGGGTCACGCCGCAGTATGCCCCAGGCGGCTGCTGAGACCCAGCGCAAGAATGCTGAGCAGAGCCCAAGGGACACCCCTTCCTGCCGCGGAGACAGGGCGAGCACGGGTGGTGGCAGCAGGAGCGGCTGGGACAGTGCCGACCCTGCTGTTATGCTGTGGTGGCAGCCCCGGGGCCGAACAGCATGGGGAGAGCCACCGGGGATGGGGAGTGAGGGAGAAGTGGCACAAGGTGAGCTCTGCCAGCGAGGCCATGCGAGCATGCGCAGTCGCAGCAGCTTGGTCCTGGTTGAAACTGTGGCAGCGTGGCCGAAGGGAAGTCTAGGGATTCTCGGTGGGGTCTCCCGAGGCAGACAGGGCGCAGAAACACTTCCCTTTGCTCCCCTGTGCTGTGAGAGGTTGTGGAGAGGTGCTGAAAACACTCCCCAGCATTCCTGATTGGCTGGGAGTGGAGCAATGGGCGTGGCCAGCATGCATATTAATGACCTGCATGTATTTGCAAGTTTGACGTTCTACAAGATCTCTGACATGACCCGTTTCTCGGAAATGAGGAAGTATAATTGTATAACCTAATTCCCTCTCCCATCATCCCATTATCTAGACAATATCACTGAGTTCCTCATCCAGTCTTTTCTTAAACACCTCCAGGGATGGCGACTACACCACCACCACCACCACTACACCACCATTGGTACACCATTCCAATGAAAGATCACTCTCTCTGTGAAAAACCTCTTACTGACATTCAGTCTCAACCTCCCCATGTATATCTTATGGCCATGTCCTCTTGTTCTGGTGCTGGCAGCCTGAGAGAAGAGATTTACACCCACCTGACTGCAACCTCCCTTCAGGTAGCTGTAAACAGGCTGAACAACCCGAGCTCCTGCAGTCACTCCCCATAGGGCTTGTTCTGCAGTCCTTTCACCATTCTTGTCACTTCCCTGGATTCTCTCAAGCAGTTCAACATCTTTCTTAAGCTGGGGAGCCCAGAACTGGACACAGTACTCAAGATATGGTCTGACCAGTGCCGAGTATAAGGGAAGAATAACTTCCCTAGTCCTACTGGACACACTGTTCCAGATACAGGGCAGGATGCCTAAAGTGGATGCTAAGATTAAGTACACAACATCCACAGCCTTCCTATCATCAACCAGGTGAGTCACGAGTTCATAAAAGCAGATCACATTGGTCAGGCATGACCTACCTCTTCTGAATCCGTGCTGACTAAATCTAATGTTGTAGTTATTTTGCAGGTGCTGCATAATAGTGCTCAGGGTTATCTGTTCCATGACTTTACCTGGGACCAAGGCCAGGCTAACAGATCTATAATTACCCGGATCATCTTTCTGTCCCTTCTTGTGGATGGGTGTCACATTAGCCAATTTCCAGTCTTCCAGTTCATCACCAGTAAGCCAAGACTGTTGGTAAATTATGGAAAGTGGCTTAGTGAGTTCACCTTCCAGCTCTTTCATCACCTTAGGGTGGTCATGACATCTTGTACAGCAGTACAAATGTCAGTGACATCTGGAACACACAACTACCTTCCTGTCAAGTCAGTCACAAGTACATGATACAGCATTTAAGACAATTATGGGAAAAAACAAATTATAGCCAACAATCACAACGCTTATAAAAATATTTGAGCATGTTTAAATAATTCTATGGAGCTACAACATCTTCTGTTCTGACACCAGGAGCTCTAAAGCTGGATTTATTATCTAACCAAAAACCAGGCACAGGAACAAACATACCACTGCTTGGTTTTGTGCTGGCCCTACAAAAGCTGATCATTTAAATTCTTAATTTGCTTCAATAGCAAAGAAGAAACCTCTCCTCATAAATTGTAATCGGTGTTATTCAAATGGCCATGTAGTGCTTAGTTCTGTAAGGCTTTTATCTCATGCCAAACTACGAAAACTTACGAAAACTGTAATGTAAGAGCACTGGCTTCCTGTACAGCCACAAGATAAAACCTTTTAAAAATGTATACTCCTTTTGGCACCACTAAGGAGGGTAAAAACTTCAACAATGACAAAGATTAGAAATACTTGTCTTCATGACAAATCAATAAGTGTGCTGTTATTCAATAGCAATTATATAATAAGAGTTATTCCCTTTTAATTCTCTGTAACTCTACTGATATATGATTCATAAAGGTTGTTGGTATTTATTGAACCTACACTTCGGGCTTAAGCATTAACAACAATAATTACCAACAATGCTTATCTATATTTTGGGGTGAGGGGGAGACAAAACAGCATTTACCAATGCTTAGGATATTCTTCAGTTGCTCAAGTGAAACATAACCATACCCTAATAATTTAAGCCCAATAAATTGCTCGAATAAAGTCAACTAAAAGACACTTGCCTATAACTAAGGCACTCTGCACCCTGCATCCTGGAAAGATGAAAACTATACAAGTCACTTTAGCTCCCCCTTTTTGCTTCTGTATAAAGCTGCATTAGAAAAAGTATTTTAGGCAGTACTGGAAGCTAATTTCAAGGGTGAAACAGAGGCCACTCATTTATAAGAAGTTACCTTAGTTTATATAGTAAATATTTCTGAAATTCACAGAACTTATGAGGTTGAAAAAGACCATAGAGATCACCTCTATAGGTGATCCTATTACCTAACCTAACCTATTGGCAACCTATTAACACACCATCCCATTATCTAGATCATGTCACTAAGTACATCATCCAATCCTTTCTTAAACACCTCCGTAGACTGCAATTCCACCACCTTCTTGGGCAGCCCATTCCACTGAGAAATCACTCTTTCTGTGAAAAAGCTCTTCCTAATATCTAGTCTAAACCTCCCCTGGCACAGCTTAAGACTGTCCTCTTGTTCTGTCACTGGTACCCTGACAGAAGAGACTTACACCTACCTGACTACAGCCTCCTTTCAGGAAGTTGTAGAGAGCAATAAGGTCTCCCCTGAGCCTCCTCTTCTCCAGACTGAACAATCCCAGCAACCTGAGTCACTTTCCATAGGGCTTGTGCTCCAGCCCCTTGACTATCCTCGTTGCCCTTCTCTGGATGCATTCAAGCATCTCAACTTCTTCTTAAACTGTGGGGCCCAGAACTGGACACAGGACTCAAGGTGCAGCCTTACCAGTGCCAAGTATAGGGGAAGAATAACCTTCCTGGTCCTACTGGCCACACTATTGGCTCATACTGGCTCAGGATGCCACTGGCTTTCTTAGCCACCTGGCCACACTGTTGGCTCATATTTAATTTCCTGTCTACCAACACTCCCAAATTCCTCTCTGCCTGACCACTCTCCAGCCACTCAGCCTCCAGCCTATAGCAATGCATGGGATTATTATGCCCAAAGTGAAGAACTTGGCATTTGGACTTGTTAAATCTCATACTACAGTGAATCCTCTCTGTATCGCGGCTTATCCTTCACAGCCTCGCCCATTTGCGAAGCAATTTTTTCGCAAATATGATTCAGCCTTGTGTGAGCTCAGCTGGCTGAGACNGGCGTGGCCTGCATGCATATTAACAACCTGCAGTTCTTTGCGAGAATAATGTTTCGCAATGCCTTTAGCCTGTCCCTTTCCTCGTGATGGAGGAAGTATAACTGTATTAGAATCAGCCCATCTCTCTAGTCTGTCAAGGTCCCTCTGAAGGGCCCTTCTACCCTCTGGCAGATCAACATTTGGTCCCAACTTGGTATCATCTGCAAACTGGTTAATGGTGGACTAAACATCAATGAAGATATTGAACAGGACTGGGCCCAACACTGATCCCTGGGGGAGACCACTAGTGACCAGCAGCCAGCTGGATGTGATACCATTTACCAACACTCTCTGAGCTCATCCATACAACCAATTCCTGACTCAGCACAGGCTACTCCTACTCCTGTCCAAGCCATGGGCTGAGAGTTTTTCCTGAAGTTTACCATGGGAAACCGTGTCAAAGGCTTTACTGAAGTCCAAGTACACAACACCCACGGCCTTTCTCTCATCAACTAGGTGAGTCACCTGTTCATAAAAGTAGATCATGTTGGTCAGGCAGGACCTACCTCTCCTAAATCCATGTTGATTAAATCTGATGTCATAGCCATCCCGCAGGTGTTGCATAATTGCACTCAAATTCTTGCTACTACTCAGAAGGTGGCTATTTAATAGCCCACTACATGATTGAATTAATCTCCAGTTTTGGTTCTTCAAGCCCTACTATGTGGAAAAAAAATATTAAACTGTTCAAGCCTGTTCCAGTACAGCTACCTCATTAAGACAGAGGCAATTGCATGTACTTATCTTTAACTAACAGCATCAGAGGAACTATAATCTATCAGTCAGAGTACTGGACTAGCTACAAAAAGCCTTCATTCTAATCCTAGATCAGGCACTGACTTTCTATGCATCTCCCTTGAGAGGGAGAAGAGAAATACCCCTCTAAGCTATCTTTTTCCTTTTTATCTCCTATCTGCCTTACCCCTTCTTTTTACAGTAGCTGTAGCGGGGGCACTCTCTATACGATCAAAACTCTACCCTGGCTCTGCAGCCCAACTGCTAATTCTGATTAACGGCAGCATGAACAGAATCTGACCTATCTCAACGTGGTTTTAAATTTCTAGCATTCCTATAACACTCTCGGAAACCTTACAGATAATCCAAAGATAGACAGCCTGTAGAAAAACATTATGGCCCATCTCTGAGGAACCTTCCTTATTCCCACAACTCCTATGCAATCCCCAAGGACAATGACATACAGACCATACATATTGACTAGTCTCTCGAAGATGGATATTCTCCAGTACAGTCGGCCCTCTTGCACTTCGCGCCCCCCATATCGCAGCTTCAGATCTTAGTGGCATGATCTTTTAGCAATGAAGCAGACTCATTTTCACAACTGCGCATGCATGACCTGCTGTGGTGGCAGTGGTGGCAGCGGCAGCGGTGGCAGCAGTGGTGCAGCTGCCATTCAATGTGGAAGTAGGGCTTCGCAGACCCCGATTAAGACTGCGGGTCTGCAATATAGGAGACCCGACTGTAAATGGTAGTAGACTGTAGCAAAAACACAACTTATGCTTCTTTATTAAGCCCTGTCACCTCCCTTCCAAGCTGCCTTAGATTCTTGTCTCTCCTGCATTCCCCAAACCCCATCTGAGCCAAATCTTGCTTTTAAATTTCTGCAACAATAGCATCTCTGGAACTTCTTCTGGAATTTCTTTTTTGCATCCTTATCTGTAACTTTCTCAGAGTCCTCCAAACTAATGTATTCCCATCCTCACACAAAACACTATGACCACTGTTAGTCTCCCATTATTGCTGTTATATGTAGTATACATACCTTTATTTCTCAGGCAGATATCTGACACTGCGGGCATTTGGAAAACAAAAAGACATACATAGAAGACATACTATTCAGAGTGATTTTGCGTAAAACAAATTATCCAACTACCTCAGCTTTTATCTCTCCTTTGTCAAAATGAAAGCTTGTTCTCTCTTTGTTCTACACCCACCAGTTCCTGAATACACATAACCACTTATTCAAATAGTGTGGCCAGAAAAGCATGTGATCTTTGTGGCCCATTTCCAGATGGTTCTGTTACCTCCTATTAACCTCTCAACAAAATTACCTTTCCATCCACCAGCCGAGTGGCAGGTATGTGCAGTTCAGTAGAAGGGCTGGGGTTAAAGCAGAGCAGTTCCCTAGCTCTCAAGGATGGTTTATCACTGCCTGTCCACATACCACACCAGGACAACAAAACCCCTCTATTTCCCATGTAACCAGCTTGCCCCAGGCTTGTCTCTGCATTCACATATTTGGCTCTCCTTCCCCGTGCTAGATAAAACACTCCCTAGAGGCAAAATTTCTTAGTAAGCACTCAATCCCTTTTGATCTCAGAAGCAGCTGGTGCACAGCTGTTCCCCATTACTTTTGCAGCTCTCAGGACCCTTTTGCATTTTGCTGTCCTCCCTCACAGGCAGGCACAAAAGGCAGGAATACCACCAGCAACCATATTTCATCCTCAGGCAAAAACTTTTATCTCCATCTCACATGCCCTGCCCAATTCTTCCTTGAATTACTGCCTGCCTGGCCCAGTCCCAGATTTTCCCTCCTAACCTGTTCCCCAAACATGTGAGCTATGCCTTCCTGTTCCTTTTCTCAGGAAGGGTCTCCTCCATTCTTGGGAGTCTCCTGGGGAGACACAGTACTCCATCTGAGATGGTAGGGAACAGGCTGCTGTCCCTTATCCCAGAAAAAAAAACCCCAAACTTCCTTAGGTTCACAGTCATTTGCAGGTGGTAAGAAAGGAGTCAATTCCACTCCATTTCTATTCTCTATGACTACACAGCCCAGCAAGCACAGGAATGCCTGTCTCCTAAGAGAAAAGTGCACCACTGGACCTTCCTAGGAACGATGGATCTGGTTAACACAATATGATCTCACAGAGCCTCAGTAGACCAACTGCTATTAACAGCACAAGGCCTTTCAATTATTCTTTGTACAGGCATAAAAAAATCAAGGGAAAGCTAGAAACCAACTCAGCATCTCAAATTACAGCATTCAGAATCAGTATTTTATTTCCTTCCTTAGCTGGAAAATCTATTTGAAGCCACCACCAGAAGACAGCTATAGATTGTAGGAAGCAACATAGCCAAATGAATCTGCCTAAAACATTGAACTTTGAGAAATGCATGCAAGTTCATTGCCTCTGTAGACAGGAGGCAAGGGGAATTAATGACCCATCCAATGAGATTTCCCTAGATATCCATAAAAGATCAACCTTAATACTCACATGCTGAAGAGAATCAAGAGTTGAAACAGCTGCTTCTCAGCTTGCCTTCCAGAATGGTCTCAGTGAGGCCTTCACCTTGTACCCACCCGAGTTTCTACAAAACTTGCTCCACCAAGGAGGCCGAAGTACATACTTATTAGAAAAATCACTTCACCTGGTCCTACTGCTGTCAGTTTAGAGCCACAGCTCACAGCTGCCACACTGCTGCTGGGACTACTATGGGAAGAAAACCCACATGTAAAAGATTCTTACTTCTGGATGGCTTCACCACCCCCTCCCCCCCCAGCTTGTTACAACTCACTTGTTTGTGTGTGTGTACACACACATTGTTGAGTAAAAGGTTTTAGTAAAATCTGACAGGAAGATGAGCGCATTCACTGGTTTTTATCTATGAACCTACAAATGGTACCCAACTTTTCTTAAAAATTTAGGATTTTAAACTTGCATTAGAATTTTTGCCGCAAGTGTAACTTCCAGGAAAGCTTAAGCAAAATCTTGACCTTCTGATCAAGAGGAAATAAAGAAGACACTTCCACTTCTTGTTTTGTGGAAGTTCATAATGCCTCAACAGACACTTTCAGAAGCAGCAGACTTTAGCCAACAATTGAAGCAATTTGCAGATGCATAGTAATGAAACATAATGCTTGAATCAGCCATGTTAAGTATTCACTAGTCACATGCAAATTCAAGAACTCAGACTCTCGTCTATTCAGTTTGTTATTGTGTGAGTCTATGTCTGTACATGTGACAAGGTGGCACTTCTGCTCCTGGTAGCCAGCTAGGAACATCTCATATCAGGATGATTTTGAAAAACTATGTATGATTTAGGAAACTGCTTATTCCTTAGAGTTCTGTTTGTGAAACACAAAAACCTTGAGCAAAGGGGGTCATAGTTAGTAGAGGTGTGTGACAAATACTATCCCATAAATCATCAGCATGATTCTCCTCACTGAAAAGATACAACAGATAAAATAAAAATACCAAGCTCAGTTGCTTCCCATGGTCTTTCTGCTTGTCTGTGCTGTTCACCTTGACAGAGATCTTGATTTTTCCACTACATCTGTGCCCTAAGTTCCAGTACCAATTTCTCACTCCATCAACGGAACACCTTCAGTTTTAGCACTGCATTGGTACTTCAGTGATACACAGCCAATCCTTAAAACGAACCAAATCCCATCTTCCCCAAACCACCTTTTCATGGATTCCAGTAACCTGGATTCTTTATAGCTGCTTATGTGCTCAGCACTACAGTCATCCCATAATTATCATGGGGCCACAGGTTTCCATGGCTCCTGTGAAACCCTTGCTCCGCAAAGATAGGCAGTTCATGAATATGTAAATTAGCCCAGCCTGTTCCACTGCCCCTCTCAGGCCCGGTACGCTAAGACATTGTGTCAGCTCCACCCTGCTCACTGCAATGCAAAGGGACAGGAGGCTCCTGGCACCTGTGGGCACACCGCACTAGGAAAAAAACTCACTTTCCTTTGCCGCTTGTCCGTCCATACAGGTACTGGGACCCACCCACCCTGCTGTGTCTGGCAGGGCTGGGAGCAGCACCTGCCACCATGCAGGGGCCAGGCTCATGCTGGTTGCTGGGTTTAAACTCACTTTGCTGCCACTGCTGAAAGCTGTGGAGTGGCCACAGTCACCCTGGGGATTCCCCAGGAATTTTAGGCAGGATCCTCAGAGTACCTGCTTGGCCACTGACTGCACCAATGCCGTTCCCACAGCGATGGGCTGTTGCAGGACATGGCCAGGCATAGCCGGCCGCTTGCCCTCGCTTCTGCCTGGATAGTAGGCCCTGGCCAGCGGGGGATCCGGGGGAACCAAGTGCAGCACGGGCTGTGTTTAAACATGCGTTCAAGGGGTACCAGAAGTGCACAGGTCTCCCTGCATCCCCCCAGGGATGATTTACGCACTCTCAGGGTAGACGTGGTGTCTGAGACCGGACTTGGCATATGGAGGGCTTTCTGGGTGGGTAGATGTGGTCTTGGCATCCTCGGGGTAGACGTCCATATGCCAAGTCCGGTATTGGATACATCTACCCCAAGGATGCCAAGACCACACCTACCTGCCTGAAAAGACATCCATATGCCAAGTCCAGTCTTAGACACCATGTCTACCCTGAGAACGGTGATACCAGGTTTATCCACCCAGAGAGACGCTGGGACAGCAGTGTGGGTGGGTCCCAGAACCAGTGCACATGGACAAGTGGCAGTGAAGTAGGTTTTTTGCCCAGCGCAGCTTGCCCACGGCCGCCAGGAGCCTCCTGTCCCTTTGTGTTGGCTGTGGGAGCTGGGATTGTTCAACCTGGAGAAGAGGAGGCTCAGAGGTGACCAAATTGCTGTTTACAACTACCTGAGGGGAGGTTGCAGTCAGGTGGGTGTGAATATCTTCTCTCAGGCTGATGACACCAGAACAAGAGGACATGGCCTTAAGCTATGCCAGGGGAGGTTGAGACTGAATGTCAGGAAGAGGTTTTTCACAGAGAGAGTGATCTCTCATTGGAATGGTCTGCCCAGGGAGGTGGTGGAGTCGTCATCCCTGGAGGTGTTTAAGAGAAGACTTGATGATGAGCTCAGTGACATGGTCTAGTTGGTGGGAGGCTCGGATGGATGGAGCATGGTGCCCATGGTTCCACACTTGTGAACCTGATCCCTGTGTGCGCGTTTGCTTGGGAGTTGGACAGGTGATCCTGAGGGTCCCTTCCAACTCAGAATAACCTGTGAAGCCGACACACCGCCAGAGCACACCAGGGCTGAGGGGGGGCAGCGGGGTGGGTGGCGCTAATTTGCATATTCATGACCATCTATCTTTGGATATTCATTACTGTCAGTGCATGTGCAGTCATGAATGCACTGCGAAACACGGGGCCGTCTTTGCAGAGAAAAACCCCACGAAGAAGCGAACCTTCGATAGTAGAACAGCGAAGTTTACTGTACTGCTTACTGTCAAGGAAACCTGTTTCAGATCAACTGCATTGTGCGAGGGCATGTCCACAGCTTTCTTCTCAGAAAGGTGTCTGCAATAACATTACACTGAGATCTCAGCATCATGAGTTGCTACTTTTGAAAGTCGAGATTGGACGGAGTTGTGAGCGTTTGTATGGAGGAAGATCAGTTAAGAAAGCAGCCTTTTGCATCACTGTCAAAAATACACTTCAGATAACCAACTGTGATAGGCAAATCTACAGCAGGTTAGTAAGTACTTTTGTCCATGTTTAATGGGCGCTCCTCCCACTGTAACACACCTGCAACCATATCAGGGAGACCATACCTCCCTTTTTTTTTTAATTTGTCAGCCTGTAGGCTAAAATACCTGAAACAGGAATATGAAGGTTTTACAGATATTTTAAATATGGAGAAATACAACAGTAAACCCCCAAATGAGCTTTGCTATCAAATATTTTAGCCATCAGTCTGTAAAATTTGTTTTCAAGTTTCAGATTTCCTCCTGGATAAAAGGACTAGCTACAGACAATTCCCGAGAACTTAACTTAAACTCTCAAAACCTTAACTTTTTCTTAAAGCTAGAATTGTGAAGTTTTTCAGAAGGCACTGTATGAGGGTGAAGAAACAAAAATCCACTCTTTCCATTGGCTACAAATAACAAAAACATATACAGACTCTTAGTACTTAACCTGTTACATAACTATTTTTATAAAAAATATTTTATTAGGTTTCTGTCGGTAACACAGGATAATTAGAAAACTGCTTCTGTAAACAAAACTTTATGGAGGACAATCATCGTGAGTTCCTACAGCCATCTGAAGCCAGTAGTCCAGATTTCTAAAAATGACAAAGTTGTACAAATTCTCTCCTCCTTTGTGGAAACCATGTTCACTTTCTCTCCAGGAAACAGGGCTGTCTGCAAAGCCATGCACAGTTAAGGTCAGCCAATAAGCCAGTTTTGGTTCACTAAAATAGCAACTGCAAACAAGAAGACAAGATAATCAATAATTATAATGGAAGACAGCACATTCAACTATACAGTATAAAGTAAAAAAAAAGGTAAAGACACACTTTAGAGAAAATCTATTAACAGATAAAAACACCTCATAATAAATGAAATCAAAAGAAAATATTCTATCAGAATATATCAGGAAACAAAGTAAGACTGACTCTTCATTATTTCTGTGATACTTTTAGACACGGCAAACCTGCAACTTACAGGAATTTGAAAAATTCTAAGTTGTAAAGTCCTGGTTCTTAATTTCCTACAGCATGCACTGTCATTCACTAAATAGAACATTTAATGAGAACAAGTGCTACCAGGGAAAAATAAAAAGACATCAGAGGAAGAAACGTGGTCAGCCCATGCTTGACATAAATACTTTTACTACGAGAAAAGAAATATATTACAAATAATGAAAGCCAGACATTACCCACCACTCTTAAGTAGAGAATAAAAGTCAAAGAAATTTGTGTTCCAACCCTTGCCTAGGGAGGCTTTCTGCGCGAGATTTGAAAATTGCTCAAAGAATAATTATCATATTCCAGCTAAAGCAACGGCAATATTGTCACAAGTCAATGCTACCATCAATAGCCCCCAGGCACTTCAAGCATTGCCTCACACAGGGAGCAAGGAGTTTCCGAAATTTACTGCCAGTAGCACCAAAACAGAATACAACAGATTCCACACACATCCATGACACACTAATATCATGTCGTTTGGTGTTGAATTAGAACTGCAGCTACCCCACTCATCACTATCTAGTGTCCTACACCATTCAAAAAAGCTCACTAGAAGATATTTCATTGTAATGCTGTAATAACCTTGAAGCACCTTCTGATAATCTTTTTGGTCTTACAAAGTGATTTCAATTATATTTTCCATCACAAGTTAAAAATACTAATCAGACATTTGAGGGTATCTGATTTTCACAGACAGGGGAAATTAAAAAAATGTAGGAGCTCAGTACAGCCACAGTTTCTTAGAAATTCAGATAAAAACCAAAGTCATTACTAGAACATAGGACCAGAATTTTCAAATTTTTAGTATTCAAAATTGTTTCTTATTTTTTTATACTAATGTTATGCTTCTGGCATTTTCTAATTTAAAAGAAGTCTTCATTTTATACATTTTGTTATTTTACCTCCAACAGCACTACTGAGAAGTATTTAGAAGTGATTTCAAAAGTTAAAAAGTGTTAAAGTACAAATGTTTTAGTAACGTGTTCCTGTCAGCCCTTACCACAGCTGCTCCAATAACTGAATTATCGTCTCAGGAATTATAAAGCCTGTGATTGTGCACAAAAAAGCTTTTTCCACCACTGTGTTGGGCTCAGGACAGCAATAGGTTGATAAAAAGCTAGACGATTTGTTGTCTCTGGAAAAAAATAACAAACAACAAAACAATACTTTAAATATTCTACAGCAAGTCTTAGCAATCAAAACTTGTACCAAACAAGTAATATCTATCTGTATATGTATCTATGTCTATCTGTGTATATGTAATATAAATTAATGCCAAAGCAACTGATGACGAAGCAATTAACACAAAAGATCTCAGAGTGCTGTGGGTGAAGCCTGGTGAGCACCCAAACACCACATAGCTGTCACACCCCTCTAGTGCAATGGGGGAGAGAACTGAAAGGGTAAAAGGGAGAAAATGCATGGGTTGAGATAAAGACAATTGAGAAAGTAAAGGAAAAGTTGCACACAAATGCAAAGCATACTAAGGAATTAATTTACTACTTCCCATCGGCAGGCAGATGCGCAGCCATCTCCAGGGAAAGCAAGGTTTCTGTGACTTGGGAAGATAAACGCTGTAACTGTACATTTCTCAGCCTTCCTTCCCTCAGTTTTTATGGCTGAGCATGTGTGGGATATCCCTCTGGTCAGCTGGGGCCTGCTGTCGTTGCTGTGTTCTCTCTCAGCCCCCTGCCCGCTCTCCCAACCTCCTCCTCACTGGCAGGGCCATATGGGAAACAGAAAAGGCCTTGAAGCTGCGTAAGCCCTGCTCAGCAATAGCTAAATCATCCCCTTGTTATCAACACTCTTGGTCACAAACCCCAAACACACCACCACACCAGTCAATAAGAAGAAAATGAACTCTATTCCAGCCCATTACATATGGGCACCCCTAATAAGATGGATAAGTCATTCAAGACCTAGAACAAACATTTAATGCTTAACAGACTTCCCACTCACACAAAAGTGTCCTGTCTTAACTATTATTCAACTACTCCTTAAAATAAATTGTGGCTTTTCTTACTTAAAACATATTTCAAGTTAAATAAATTCCAGTACTTACAAGCTTACTTGATTCAAGACAGCACCCAGCCACTCAAAGAGTTCCTCTGTACTGCAGGACTCCTCTGGCTTTCCTTGTAGGTCATTACTTTGTAACACTGGACACTGCAAGTCCCTTAATGTGCTGAATGTTATTTTTGGCTTCAGGGCCTGTATTTGGTTTTTTGAAAAGTATGACATCAGTGTTGATCCCTCTGCACCTTAACAACACAGTACCACAAACAGCTGTTATAAAACTACTAAACAAAAGGAGCATTGAATACACTTGAATATGTATACAAAAATGCAGTGTAAAACTGCTTACGTGCTGTTAGCTTTGGCAAAAGCCACAGAATCTTCAGCTTCCTTATCTTCTTGGAAATAAAAATTAATGCAAGACTCAGCAACTGAGTATGGCTCAGTAAAATTACTATTTAACTAGCAACTATAGATGTGCCAATAGAAAATTCAAACAGAATTAACTGGGTAAGTAATAAAACGAACTCATTAGAAGAAGGAACACGGAGTGGTCCTCAAAATGAAAAAATGAGCAGGAATGTCATCCCAGAACATGTTTTCCCTGAATAATGGAAAAGTGAGCAGATGACTACAGGTTTAAGAACAGGTTTATCAATGATGTTAAGAGAAATTCTAGGATAGTCTGGAGCATGAAGGCTGAAGAGGACTCATGGGAAAGTACTAGCAAGAGATCCAAACTGGCAAGTAAAATTTTAAAATCAAAAAATTTGAAATCTAAAACTTACACTAAAAAGCTAACCTAAGCAGGCATATTGTACAGTTATGCCCCCGCATTTGTGAGAAACGAGTTATGTCAAAGGTCTCGCAGAACGTCAACCTCGCAAATACGTGCAGGTCATTAATATGCATGCAGGCCACGCCCACTGCTCCACCCCCAGCCAATCAGGAGCACTGGGGAGCCTCTTCGACTCCTCCCTATGGGCTCTCGCAGTTATCAGCAGAAAGGCTGAAAGCAGAATGTCTACAGAGGACATGATTCTATTGACAAAATACAGCCCTCTTTTCCTCTTCCAGCAGAATCTACACGATGTCTCATGTCTATTAATAACAATCTAGAAAGGTTTTATTTTTGTCAGTACTAAAGAACTAATAGTCTTTCGTGTGTTATGAGCAGAAGATTCTCGCACAGAAAGGCATTCAGATTTAACTCCATATACATGAAATGATTGACCTGAACCTATTTTTGTGATGTAGAAAAGTGAGGAAAAGATGCTGTTCTTCCTGAATGCTGTTAACATGCGCAGCAACAAACATAGGAAACGTATCTCTGCCCAAGGTCAATAAATCCAAGCAAGTTGAGTGTGAACATCTGCCACCTTTAGCTGGATTTATGTCACCATTTATGGTAGCAACAGCCTTCACTGTGACTCTTTCCTGAAGACTATAAGGATGGGAATTGCAAACCTTTAAACAATTTCTGTATGACAAACAAGGAAGGATCCTTGTCATATGATTAGCACTTAACATGGGGGAGGGGAAACATGAAGGACTAAAGTGAAACATGGGACACTACTGAAAAAGCTTGAAGGCAGCTTTCATTTCTCAGATCAGTTAACTCCCTCTCTGACTTAAAGAGCCAGGAAAAAAGAAGAATGTAATGAGGAGATTGGAAAGCATTCTCAGGGACCCTTCTAATATCCCTTCTCACTAGTGTGGAGACTCAAAGGAGAACACCACCAAGTATGTAACCAGATATGCAACTTCTGTGTTTAATAAAACCACCTCGCAAAAATGTGTATTCATAATGGTTATGTATGTCACAAAGGTACAACGAAAAAGCAGCACTAAAGAGGCAATGCTCTGCCAGGAAGCTTGGGCAAAGTGGAGAAAAGGAAATGAAGTAACTAATCCTCTTAATCTCCTATGAATCACCAGTGTGTTCCTCAACTGAAATGTTCTATGTGTAGGAACAAACACCCTCCCCAAACAAATAAACACAACAAATAAAAAATCCCGCACAAACACATTTTAATCTAACTTTTCCCTCCACTAAAAATGCATTTGGACTCTCAAAAGCAAAGAACAGTAAACTAAAAATATTTGGACTGCACGTCAATTACATCTCAGTTTTACATTTATTTCTTATTACCTGGATTACACCAAGCCAGTAGGAAGTCAAATTCTAAAGGTTTCTTTTCTTTCAAGGCCCAGAGAACTCTGTTTCGTTTCTTGCTCTCAGGATGAAAGTCGGCATCAGTCAAGTCAATAGTGATAACTACAGAAAATGTACAAAAGCAATTGGTACTCAATGGATGTTATTATTAAATTAATTAAGAACTAGAAGAACACAAAGAAACCAAACAGCATTAAACTCCCTTTTCACTTATCCAGCATCTTTACAAAGTATGTGATTATGCAAACATGACTTCTTACTGTGTAAATAAATGCTCAGCTCCTGTTGTCCTTGTTTTGATATCATCTGGAACTGACTTCTAGTGACTGGAGGGATAGATTCCTTTTGAAATGGCACTGACAGAAGTCCCTAAACAGTGCCCTAAAAATATCTTGGTAATTAGGCGAGCTATTAGCAGTAAAAAAGTGCTGTAATTTCTAACAACAAAAGTTACATATACAGCAATGACACTTTTTCAACAGGTTGGTTTTACTAGGTGAATTGCACCATGGCTAAGTTATACAGTTAAACCCCCTCCATCGCGAGGAAAGGGACAGGCCAAAGGCGTCACGAAATTAAACTCGCAAAGAACTGCAGGTCGTTAACGGACAATTCTTTGCTCCTTCCCGTAGTCTGTCTCGGCACAGGTGAGCAAAGGGAACCATTTCTGAGTGACTGCTGTGACCGCAGCCCAAACCCCGCGCCGCTCCCACCCCAGTNAGCACACAGCTTGCCTCACTTTCGTGAGGCAGTCTCCCTATACAGGGACCGGGGGTACGGTGCCGCCATTGCGAGCCCCCTCCCCTCAGGGCGGGGTAAGTCCCGCCCCACAGGCACCACGGCACCGCCCCTCAGCAGAGCAGAGTCAAACTGCGCATGCGTCAGGCAGCTGAGCTCGCAGACTGCTGAATCATATTTGCGAAAAAATTGCTTCGCAAATGGGCGAGGTTGTGAAGGAGAAGTCGCGATACAGAGAGGATTCACTGAATTTATTTCTCAAATGGAAATTTCATGATACATTTTACTTGACAAACTGAATTACCAATGAAGTTCCATACTGGCAATACTTACCAGAGATAAAGAGTCTCTCCTTCCAAAGTTATTTGGTAACTAACTATCAACTACTGCTACTGCAAGTTCCAATACATTTGAGATGGCACTGTGTTCACAAAGTTTTATTTATTAAAAACACAAATTAACAAAAATCACACTCCAGATGTCGCTTCTGCAGCTGTTAAAAATTACGACACTTTCAAAGCACTTGGTATATAGAGAATGTGCCAAAGGCAATACAATTCTCCCTTTCAAGCAGGTAGTCTTGGGTGAGACTCTTTACTGATTTTTTTTTATAGTGCACAGATTTTAAGCTTTACCTCAGTTACTTCAGTATTTTCTGATTTAAGTCAGAAGGCATAGATACTATGCACAGTATACAAAAGTTCTTGAGTCCTACATCACTCCGGTATAAACAACACAATGAAAATCGTTGAAATGAAAGATTTTATAGGGTACTGAAAAGATCACATATTTGAGTCCTTACAGTGGCTTTACCATTTGGGGAAAAAAAAGTACTTAATCTCTTCAGAGAGTCCTTGTATTTCCATCTGGAAAAAGATGTAACTTTTTAAAGTAACAGTAACTAATTTTAACGAAAGGGAAGTTTCTGTATTGCGGTTCCACATCCCAACAAGGTGCTTCTGAAATAAGCAATGTTAATGTAAATAACACTTACTGTATCTCATTGCTTTCTTGCCAGCATACCGAGAAGGGCAACCTTGCAGTCCAAGCTCCTCATAAGTATCCTTATCCACTGAGAGAATTAGTTTTCCTACAAACAAAACGAACTTCAATAGAAATAATCTTCTACTTGGTTCCCTTGGAAGCCTTCTGAGAATCATATACCTTTTACAATATTAGCTTTGGATCAGTGGTATTACTAATGTAATGCAGACTCCATAGCTCCAGTTAAACGGATTACCACATTAATCCTTAAAAAAAAAAAAAGGTTATAACTCAATTACTTTTATCAAAGACATCTTTGAATTAAAAAAGTGTAATACTATTTGTCATAGCTTTTTAACTGTACTACTCAGTTCACTGTCTCCATCTTTCCTCCAGTTGTCTCCTAGCACTTGCTGTACTACCATTTGAGCACTGTATTACACTAGGGCCTGATTTAGTAAACAGACATGCACTGCTCACCTAAATAAACAAAAGCAGGTCCTCCAGTTCCAGCAGGACTACTCACGCTGAGTAAACTATACTTGCTAGGAGCAAGTATGTGCTGGAACAAGACCACTTCTATGGTCATAAACCAAATCTGGCAGCTGCTGCTTGGAATTTCACACATTATTTCACCCAACAGCTCTCCGCGACAGTCTTCGGGTTCCAGAAGAGAGTAAAACCAAATCATGCTGCTGCTGAAGAATTCCTGTAGTGACATCACCAGGAACTGTAGCGCTGTCTCTGCATTTGTGCACAGCTTGTAACACTTGTATCAAACAAACTAAACCCTCATCAAGTCTGTATTTTGCTAGGGCAGTGCTGACAGACTGAAGAATTATTTTTCAGTCTACATCATCCCAAATAAAATTTAAAAAAACCCCCAACACTGACCACAATCGATACCTGTTACTAAAACCAAAACAAAATCCCATACCATTAGGTAGCAGAGCTGCAGTATTATCTTGATCAATTCTTGTCTTATAGGTAAGTGCATAGCATGAACCTTTAAGAGTAAAGCAGAAAACCATGTGATTACAAAGTCTCCAAAGGCAGACACAGTAATATAAACAATTCCACTCAAGATAACCAAACAAGCCCAATATAATTTGGATCATTCTGAATCCTTGCGTTTCCTTCAGGCAACTTTCTTCCACCTTCTCAAGCAAAACAGCATTGTCATTATTTTCATAAACCTTGGACTGGCAACATTTTAAAAGATCTATAATACAAATAACATGAACAGTATGCCCTAGTATGAAAACCTTTACTTCCATTCCACCTGTGATTCTCCTCACTCAGCATACAGAAAAGACAATTTTTTTCCTAGACACATTTCTACTACTAGTTCACACAAAGACAAGGTGGAGACACTCACATTACTAAATATATTTTGTAGCATTATCTGCCACTCATCATTTTCCTTTTTAAAACACGTATAAATGTCATATCCCGTGAACTCTGCGTACAAATGTCATATTGCTTGCAAAAAACTACTGGCATAAAAAATATTAATGAGATTAAAGGAACTAAGAAGAGTCCCACATTTAGCAAGAAATGGATCTCTTATTCTCCTGTCTCTGTTCTCCTCTTTTTTCCTCCCTGGCTACCAGCTGAAGGGTACAATAGTTACAAGCCATAGAAGTGGGCCCTCCTAGAGGAAAACAGCATGGTCTGAGTATGCAAAGCAAGTTGGCTGAGTAGAGGTTGCATCTTTCTTCACATCCTCTCTACTCCTACTGTGTAAGGATGAACTGCTGCAACTCTTAGCAAAAAAAGGAAAAATAAAGAAGTGTATTTTTTCTCTTCCCTGCTGTGGAACACAGCTCTGCACTGAAGTAGGAAGGAATGAGAAGGGAGAAGGTAGCTGACTTTTATGGGACTATGCATAAAGATAAGTTGTGGAAGAAGCAGGCGTGAGGATACATAGAAGCCTTCTTGATAGCTGGCTTTCAGAATTAAGACAGAATAGGAAAAAATTAATATGGAGCAATCACAGGAGTTTTGGATCCAGTGGGTGTAAACAAATGTTGATACACCACAAACAGAAAAAAAGCAAATAAAGAAATTCATGCAGAATTTGCCTAGTACTTTTCCTTCTCTGTCTTTAAATTACTTTTTAGAATAAATAATAATAAATGGATTTTACTGTGCTACTATAAACCCCATTATTACTCCATCTGTCAAGTTTCAATTTCCTCCTTACCTTTCTTCACAAAAGCATCGATGAATTCATGAGCAACCAATTCATGAATGGGTAAATTCCTCACCACGTAGTACTCTCCAATATCCGCAATTGTGCTTTTCAGCACTTCAGGTAGCACGCCACATTCCGGGATCAAAAAAGACACCTATTAGGGATATGTTTGTAACGTAAATCATATCCTATAGTCTGTTCTAAAAGAACCCCAGACAACCCAAGAAGAAATACAAAAGAAAACCTCTACTTTCTAACATTATATACTATAACAGACTATTGTCCTCAAAATGTATTGATTTGCATGAGGTCTCTAAGTACACCAAATACATTATTTGGGGTTTTTAAAAAATTCTATATGATATACAACAGCATTTTATGTGGTATGTAAACACATGACTGTATGCAGCATGAGTTAACAGAAGATTTTGTTTATACTGTATCATTATACATTTAGCTAGATGTCACAGTGGAACACCGACTTCAGCCCTAACTGCAGCACCTGTTGAAGCAGTTGTAACTAAAATTGCAGGGTAAGCATTTATGTAATCTTAATGAAAAAACAAAGACCAAATTTTTGAATCAATACATTCTCCTCTCTAGAATATCTTAGAGGACAGAGTGAACAGACCATCAGAACAATACTTGAAGATGGGCTTACAATTTTCAAGTAAAAGCCACGAGACGCATGCTAAGAGCACAACTTCTGTAACAGGCTTCTAATTTAATGCAGGACACTTATTTTTAACAGGGATCAGCTCCCAGCTTTTCTTACTAAACTGAGCATTTAGTCCTTTGGTCCAATTACCTATCTTTAATTTACCTCTGGCTTAAAACCTTTCCTGTACATGTTTCATAGATCAAGAGAACCCTTAAGTCCAGCAGACCAGGGAAAAGAAGATTATTTACACAGACAACTATGAAGCTTCCCAAGAAGCATAAAGCTCTGTCCCCTTGCTCCTTCCTCCATCCCTCGGAAATCCCCTTTCCCAAAGCTCTTGGAGAACAGGGAGGTATCTCTCTTGGCACACGTGGAAGAGAAGTACATACTGACAGAAGCAGGAAGCTTTCTAATTAGCTGCTAAAAAAACATCACTACTAAGGAATTTGACGAAGAATTCTTCACAGAACAGGCGATTGGGTATTGGAATGGCTTGTCCAGGGAAGTGGTGGAGTCACCGGAGGTGTTTAAGGGAAGACTGGATGTGGCACTTCATGCCATGGTCCAGTTGATACGTCGGTGTTAGGCCACAAATACATACAATAAAGGACTCCGATGATCTCAAGGTCTTTTCCAACCTAATTGATTCTGTGAAACAGCAAGAGGGTCTGCCTGGAACTTGCAACAGTCAAAGACAGGAGATGGAGCTGCCAAAACTGGACTTTGCAGCTTTACGGCGCTGGTGATGGCCCCACATGGTACCTTGGCAGCAGCAAGGACAAAATGCCAGGGGGCTTTCGGGCTCCCACCTGCTGCCAGGCTCCCTCCGCTGCTGGGGCTGGGACCCTGCAGCTGCCGCTCCCGGAGTGACCCGATGGGCAGCACCGACACTGGCTCAGCCCTCTTCTCCGACCGCTACAGGCTGCACTCCATCATCCCAGAGCTCTTTTCCAACCCAGCTGGTTCCGTGATTCCTCCTGCCCGCGACCACAAACCCAAAGGGGGCTGACTCCTCTTCTCTGACCTCTGACCTTCTCGTCCTCTGACCGG
>WEKX01008957.1:45071-66352 GCA_013390025.1 Pitta sordida | reverse complement strand
GAGGGCGGGGAAGGGGCCGCGCCGTGAGGTCACATCCGGCGGCTCCGGCGGCGCAGCTGGTTCCGCTGCGGAGGCAGCGCCCACCCGCTCCGCCCGGGTGCTGCGGGAGCTGGGGGATTGCGGTGCCCGCGGGTTCCGGACAGCCCCGGCACCGGTCCGGCAGCGACACCGCAGCTGCGCTAGTGCGCAGTGGTTAAAGCGTGTGCGTGCCAGAGTGCCCGAAGGGAGAACACCAAAGGGGGAGCTGGGCAGGGACTGTGNTTTCCAACCTAATTGATTCTGTGAAACAGCAAGAGGGTCTGCCTGGAACTTGCAACAGTCAAAGACAGGAGATGGAGCTGCCAAAACTGGACTTTGCAGCTTTACGGCGCTGGTGATGGCCCCACATGGTACCTTGGCAGCAGCAAGGACAAAATGCCAGGGGGCTTTCGGGCTCCCGCCTGCTGCCAGGCTCCCTCCGCTGCTGGGGCTGGGACCCTGCAGCTGCCGCTCCCGGAGTGACCCGATGGGCAGCACCGACACTGGCTCAGCCCTCTTCTCCGACCGCTACAGGCTGCACTCCATCATCCCAGAGCTCTTTTCCAACCCAGCTGGTTCCGTGATTCCTCCTGCCCGCGACCACAAACCCAAAGGGGGCTGACTCCTCTTCTCTGACCTCTGACCTTCTCGTCCTCTGACCGGCACGGAGGAGCCCTTCGGGACACACGGCCCCGCGCCAGCGGAGCACCAGCGTCCCGCCCTCGGCAGCGGTTCACAGGCCCAACCGCCCGCCGGGGGGAGGGATGGGAGCCGCCGGCAGCTCCTGCGCCCCCTTCCCTCCTTCCCTCCTTCCCTCCCTCGGGATCCTCCCCGAGCCCGCGCAACTCACGCGGCAGCTGTAGGCGTGGTCCCGCACGTGCGCCGCGTGCCGCGAGCGCGGGTGCGGCGCGTGGCCCTTCACAGGACAAGGGGTAATGGCTTCAAACCATTGATCAGAGTAAAACAGAGTAGGTCTAGATGAGGATACTAAGAAGAAGTTTTTTCCTGTGGGGGTGGTGAGGCTGGTTGCCCAGAGAAGCTATGGATGCCCCGTCCTTGGAAGTGCCGAAGGCCAAGTTGGATGGTGCTCTTGGCAACCTGATCTAGTGAAAGGGGTCCCTGCCCATGGGACTGGATGATCTTTAAGGCCCCTTCCAACCCAAACCATTCTACAACTCACAGGTGGCTCTGCAGGTGTAAGGTGGCAGTGTCATGGGGCCCCAGGGAGTGTTTCCTGAAAGTCTGCTCAGTTGAGTGAGTATTGCACAAGGACCATGGGTTAGGACTGACTTGCGGAAAAAAAACCCCATAGCCCGTAAGAGTTATGAGATAGGTATGTTATTTGCAGCGCTGGAAGCAAGGGGGAATAATTCCTCCAAAAAAACTTGCTTGCTTTACTGTTTTTAGCAGTGCCTTATATACTACAGAGTTATACAATATTCCGTAAGTAAGTCATACAATATTCAACAGGTGAGTTACATCTGAATCCCAGTTCTCACCTGGGTTATGGTTGATATCAGTACATCTCTGACAATTGGGGGTTTATGGGCGGACATTCCTTGCTGATCGGTGTAGTTAAACCCTAATCCTCTTAGCTCACTTCCAACCTCCTGCTGACAATTTTTAGTCTATCCTTTCCTGTGTATTCCCCCTGTGTTCCCAACTTAATTCATTCTTTGGTTTCTTCTTTATGTTCACAACTCAGGACCCTGCCTCCGTTGTGTTGTCTCACTGCTCATTCTGTACATTGTATATTTTTTATAAAACATGCGCAAAATTTTCCTGTTCTCTGCCTTCTTGCAGTATTTCTGTTCCTGGTCCCCTACTTTCATAGCTCATAATTTAATTTAAAATGGTGCCAAGCAACTTTCTTGGCAGTTGCTGTTTCTGGACACTGTACGAGGCTGTATATAACCTTACCTTGAAACCACTCGGGTCTGTTCACCAGAAGTCCATCAAGCTGGCAAACCTGACGCTTGGTTTTGATGCCAGTTTCATGACACTTGTTCCACAGACCTCAGGCTTGCCCAAGGGAGATTGTGACTTGATGTTTCTAGAAGAGACAATCAGTGTTCATTCTCTGAGACATATAAGTTTGATTATTCCTCTCACTTACGCGGTTGGATGCTGTAAGTATGATTGCCCCATGGAAGGGGGGATGCTATCAAGGAGTTACTAGTCCAACACTTCTGGCTCATTAGGCTGATTCAGACCCACTTGTTTCAGGGCAAGTGTTTCCAGGTGCTTGGGTGACATCAGGACACTGCTGCTCTGAGTTCGATGGCTTGTATCCTCCATCATGGACCGTATCCATGGACTGTGCCCCACAGGGAGCTCCGGCACCACCCCTCAGTGGAGCAGCGGCACTGAGCATGCGCGAGCCGGAAAATTTCGCGAACGGCAGAATAAAAACTGCAATAAATTCACATCGCAAATGCGCGAGGTCGTGAAGGAGAAGTCGCAATACAGAGAAGATTCACTGTATATATATATGTGTGTGTGTGTGCGTGCGTGTGCATGTATGCTAATTGTTGGTCAATGCTGACATTTTTACAGCGGTTGTTAGAGTTTAATTAGTAATTTGGTATGGGGTTCCTGTATATTGTAAAAAAAAAAAAGAAAAAGACAACTGAATAATTTAAGCTGTAAAGCTATCACAATTTTCCAAAGAATTTCAAACACATGACAGAGTAATGCAGTGTTACAGCAATTCAGTTTCTCCTTGCTTGAAGATAGTTAAAGGCTGTAGTGAAGAGGAAAGAATTGCCTTGAGGCAACCTGTGGTAGTAGCTTCGAAAATGGAAAGATTTCTCAAATATTTCCTGGGATTGGTGAAATTTGATTCTTTTTGGGTTTTGGTTTGGTTTTCTTTACGTAAAATGACTGAGTTTGGAAAGAAAAGTCTGATCTTCACATTATGTACAGTATCTCTAGTGGCAAAGCCCTGTTGCTTTTTGCATGTATTTTTTTTCATACGAAAGAGCAATTTAAACTCAATCTTTCTGCTGGATTTTCTGATTTAAAAAGCAGTATTATTAAAATACTTAGAATTTCATAAAACCAAATCTAAACAAGTATTTGTCACAGTACTTTGAAATCAGTTTGTTTCTTTAAGATGAACCAAAGTATTTTTCTTTTCAGTCATTGTTTTTTATTTCTTAAATTAGTTTTCATACCCTGTTTTTTACATATTTCAGTCCATGTAATCAGGGCACTGATGGACTGTAAAGAAGATCCCACTCAGACTCAGTTCTTCAAGGGGCTTACTGACAAAGCTCTGCCAAGCTACTCTGCAAAGCAGTTGTTCAAGCCAGGAAGAATATTGAATACTAATCATGGATGAAGTTGTCGGATTTGGTTTAAAAAACAATTTACAAACCTCCAAACAACCAACTATCTGATCTGTTTCTTTCAGAGTTAAAATCCCCTGTAGTCTAGGAAACCTTATACTCACTCATTTTTTTGCTATTACAACAGAAGAAGTGAGAGGGATAATTCCTTCAACAAGGTTCTGGGGAACAGAAGTGTATTTCATTTATATTTAAGCAGGGTCTTCACCTCCACTTGCCTCTTAAGGATCAGATTTTGTCAGGGCCCTGCATGGTACTGGGGAATTTTCATGCACTTTCTGTCTCCTGCTAAACAAATCAATTGTCATTCACATTTTGGCTAATATAAGGGATNCAGAAATTATCTTGATAATATCCTTAGAGCATTTTATTTCTAGAAATTTTAGTGCTGCTCCTGGGATTGCAGCAGATCACAATGTTACTTTAATACACTATCATGAAGATACAGAATCCAAACCAAAGAGAAAATAAAACTGAGCATTACTTCCTCTATACACCCTAAGAAAACCAAGCACCTCCCCCCCCTCCCCCTGCCAAACATATAAATTTAAAAGTAGAATGCATTTTCTCTAATGGTCAGAGAAGAGTACTTCATTTCTGACACAGCTCAAGCTTCCAGACTGCTTCAAGGAGCGGATTTGCTATTGCCACCAATAAATTAGTAATACGGTAATCCCTCAAATTTCACGAGGGTCCAGGACCAGGAGAGTCCCGCGCCAGCTGAAGTCTGTTAAAAGAAGCGGATCATACATATGCAAATGAGCCATGCCCATTGCCCCACCCCCTCAGCCTTGGAGTGCCGAGGAGAATTCCTGGCATCTCCCTGAGCTGTGTGACAGGACAGGGGAGTGAAGGGGGTCTTCNGCTATCAAGGAGTTACTAGTCCAACACTTCTGGCTCATTAGGCTGATTCAGACCCACTTGTTTCAGGGCAAGTGTTTCCAGGTGCTTGGGTGACATCCGGACACTGCTGCTCTGAGTTCGATGGCTTGTATCCTCCATCATGGACCGTATCCATGGACTGTGCCCCACGGGGAGCTCCGGCACCACCCCTCAGTGGAGCAGCGGCACTGAGCATGCGCGAGCCGGAAAATTTCGCGAACGGCAGAATAAAAACTGCAATAAATTCACATCGCAAATGCGCGAGGTCGTGAAGGAGAAGTCGCAATACAGAGAAGATTCACTGTATATATATATGTGTGTGTGTGTGCGTGCGTGTGCATGTATGCTAATTGTTGGTCAATGCTGACATTTTTACAGCGGTTGTTAGAGTTTAATTAGTAATTTGGTATGGGGTTCCTGTATATTGTAAAAAAAAAAAAGAAAAAGACAACTGAATAATTTAAGCTGTAAAGCTATCACAATTTTCCAAAGAATTTCAAACACATGACAGAGTAATGCAGTGTTACAGCAATTCAGTTTCTCCTTGCTTGAAGATAGTTAAAGGCTGTAGTGAAGAGGAAAGAATTGCCTTGAGGCAACCTGTGGTAGTAGCTTCGAAAATGGAAAGATTTCTCAAATATTTCCTGGGATTGGTGAAATTTGATTCTTTTTGGGTTTTGGTTTGGTTTTCTTTACGTAAAATGACTGAGTTTGGAAAGAAAAGTCTGATCTTCACATTATGTACAGTATCTCTAGTGGCAAAGCCCTGTTGCTTTTTGCATGTATTTTTTTTCATACGAAAGAGCAATTTAAACTCAATCTTTCTGCTGGATTTTCTGATTTAAAAAGCAGTATTATTAAAATACTTAGAATTTCATAAAACCAAATCTAAACAAGTATTTGTCACAGTACTTTGAAATCAGTTTGTTTCTTTAAGATGAACCAAAGTATTTTTCTTTTCAGTCATTGTTTTTTATTTCTTAAATTAGTTTTCATACCCTGTTTTTTACATATTTCAGTCCATGTAATCAGGGCACTGATGGACTGTAAAGAAGATCCCACTCAGACTCAGTTCTTCAAGGGGCTTACTGACAAAGCTCTGCCAAGCTACTCTGCAAAGCAGTTGTTCAAGCCAGGAAGAATATTGAATACTAATCATGGATGAAGTTGTCGGATTTGGTTTAAAAAACAATTTACAAACCTCCAAACAACCAACTATCTGATCTGTTTCTTTCAGAGTTAAAATCCCCTGTAGTCTAGGAAACCTTATACTCACTCATTTTTTTGCTATTACAACAGAAGAAGTGAGAGGGATAATTCCTTCAACAAGGTTCTGGGGAACAGAAGTGTATTTCATTTATATTTAAGCAGGGTCTTCACCTCCACTTGCCTCTTAAGGATCAGATTTTGTCAGGGCCCTGCATGGTACTGGGGAATTTTCATGCACTTTCTGTCTCCTGCTAAACAAATCAATTGTCATTCACATTTTGGCTAATATAAGGGATGTGTGGACTCGATGATCCTTGTGGGTCCCTTCCAACTCAGAAGATTCTACATGATTGCACTCTGTTCTTTATTCACCCTTGCAGTAGGTAACAAACTGTGGCCATGTACCCTTGGCTGCCTCTTCATCTTCTGGGAAATGTTCGAGGGAGCACTTCCACATCCACTTGACCTTCCATGGGCATTAAATATCTGTCCTTCTTGTCCCATGACAAGACTGCCTTTTCCATTGCTAATTCTCCTGTCATTACATACAACAGACACCATTTCTCCTCAAATTGACTAACCAATTAACATGACCATGTTAAACTCATCATAGCAGTTTTGTTCTCAATCTTTGCACAATTTTTCCAGTTATACAAATTGGTGTGCTAAATGATATTAGTTGTCCCTGCAGAAATTATCTTGATAATATCCTTAGAGCATTTTATTTCTAGAAATCTTAGTGCTGCTCCTGGGATTGCAGCAGATCACAATGTTACTTTAATACACTATCATGAAGATACAGAATCCAAACCAAAGAGAAAATAAAACTGAGCATTACTTCCTCTATACACCCTAAGAAAACCAAGCACCTCCCCCCCCTCCCCCTGCCAAACATATAAATTTAAAAGTAGAATGCATTTTCTCTAATGGTCAGAGAAGAGTACTTCATTTCTGACACAGCTCAAGCTTCCAGACTGCTTCAAGAAGCAGATTTGCTATTGCCACCAATAAATTAGTAATACGGTAATCCCTCAAATTTCACGAGGGTCCAGGACCAGGAGAGTCCCGCGCCAGCTGAAGTCTGTTAAAAGAAGCGGATCATACATATGCAAATGAGCCATGCCCATTGCCCCACCCCCTCAGCCTTGGAGTGCCGAGGAGAATTCCTGGCATCTCCCTGAGCTGTGTGACAGGACAGGGGAGTGAAGGGGGTCTTCTCTGCCCCTCCCTGGCACAGCAGGCAGGGATGGGGGAGTGGAGGGAAGTGTCATCACCGTGCTGTGCCATGGGGAGGCTCCTGTCCCCTGGTGCCCTCCCCTGGCACGGTGGGCACACCTTCCCAGGGCTGGCCTGGTGCTGTGCCTGGTGGGAGCGGCAGTCCAGCACTTCACTGGGCCCCCTTCCCTCTACGACCCCAGGATGAGCAGCTGTAATAACCCATTGACACTGGGCGGTCACAAATGACACAAATGGGCGATCCCCAAATGAGTGAGAGGCACTGCCTCACCCACCCCCCTGGTACAGGCCAGTCCCACTTCCTGGTGTGGCAAAGGCACTCACTGTGCATGCGCGGCTGTCCTGTGCTCACGTGACACAGAAAAACCCCGGCGATCAACTGAGGGAAGACAAAGATATCTTAATGGGGAAAAAAAAAATGTTAAGAATTGAAGCCACAAAATTTTATCTGTGAAGAACTGAGGGATTACTGCATTTCCTGTACCTGTTTTTGTGCAGTCCTTTGTATATTTTAATGCATATTGTTAATAAGTATTTGGATTGCAAGGCCACTGGCTTTTTCCCCCAGTAACTGTTTCTCTGATGCCCCCAAATCTTAAAGGGTCCATGCTGCACTTCACACTTCTGCAGCCTCTTGTGGGTGTTCCCACTGAGGATGGGCAGCAAAGTTTAGTACAAAGTTTAGTACAGTAAAAACTACAGTTTAGCCCTGCAAGTTTAGTACAGTAAAACTGCAATAACCCTTTTGCAATGCAGCAATGCAGTTATGTGTTTGCTGGTTTCAAGAAAAGAGAAGTTGGACGTGGTGCCAGAAGAGGAAAAAAGCCACAAAGAGAGGAGGCAGCCCTCTCAGCCAGCTGGAATCCTGTTTCCCTATGGCTGGATGTCATGCTTGGCTCAGCCACCCCGCCTGCACACAGATCATTAAAAAGCAGTAACTGACTGCCTGGATTCTCAATTTATTCTCCAATATCATCAAGCAACAGAAACTGTGTAATGATTTAAAATAACCCAAAACAAACAAAAAACCCCCAAACAAAACAAAACAAAAATCCCCAAACCAAACCCACATTCCCACGTAGGAGTAGTAATTTCAACAGGTTCTAAATGCTTAGGGACCACTGTGGCATTATCAAAAGTGAAGGACAAGAAGTTTAAAATTAGAATAGCACATTTCATACATTTGAGCAAGATTCAAAGTTATAATCTAGAAATAGACAAAAAAAATTACCCTTTCCCCTACCTTCAATAGTGCTTGACACTTGGCTCGTAGGATCAATGGAAGCAAGTTTTGTTTGGGAAGTATTGAAAAGATCATGTGAACGGTAACCATCAAATTAATGTAAGTACACTATTATATATGACTATAAACACGTAAGAGTATATGAGAACATGGAAGCACAGATAAGAGTATAAACATACATGTGTGTGTATATATATATATATATATATATATATATATGTATAAATATGAGTTGAAGCCCATAACTACAGGCTGCCAGCACTAGAACAAGAGGACATGGCCTCAAGCTATGGCCAGGGGAGGTTTAGGCTGGATGTTAGGAAGAGCTTTTTCACAGAGAGAGTGATCGCTCATTGGAATGGTCTGCCCTGGGAGGTGGTGGAGTCACCATCCCTGGAGGTGTTTAAGAAAAGACTGGATGAGGAACTCTGTGACATGGTCTGGATGATGGGAGGCTTGGATGGGCGGAGCGTGGTGCCCGTGGCTCCAGGGTTGTGGGTTCAATCCCTGTGTGGGCGTTCGCTTGGGAGTTGGACTAGATGGTCTTTGTGGGTCTCTTCCAACTCAGAATATTCTGTGATCCTGTGACATGACATTATCTTTTTCTCTACTCCCCATGATTTTTAAGACTGGAAGTCTCCCAGTCACTTTTCCAAGGTGTACCCAGTTAAGATGTTATGTGAACAGAGTGTTCTTGTCTGCTTTCCTTTTTCTCCTGTTTTTCCCTGGAATGTTCATATGCATAGTCTCATTTACACTTTTCAAGGGTTTCCTCCCCCATGCCCCAAATAACTTTGAGGTTTTGTATTTCCTTTTTTAAGCCCATATTTTGAATGAAATATTAAAAATACTACTTTGAAAGACCAGCAAAACCACCAAAATTTTGGTGAATTTAAAACAATCATATTTCGTATAAATCCAATTTTATCCATACAACTGAGGAAAATGTGAAATTTCCTCCATTATTTTTTATGCATAAAGTGTTTGAAAAAAAATTTGAATAAAAGCTCTGCCACTGCAGGCTGGCCCTTTACATGGACAATTCATTCACAACAAACCAGCTGCTTGTTGCCATGATAAGAAGTAAAATTAATTTTATCTTTGTGACCTTGTATTCTGCCTGCTAGCAGTTTGCATTCAGATTAAGCTCTTGATAAAACTGCTACTTTGTTAGGGAACACATTTGGGAACAGGAAAACCTTTGTACATGCCTAGATTTTTGTTTTAAGTGAAAAATCCAGATGACAAATAAACTTTTAGGCTTCACTTGTTGCCTGGAGGATTAGAGCTCTCTCAGCAACATACTGAAAAGGTCACCACCTCACTGCTTTTATCCGCTGTACATAAATGTGAAAAATAAAGAAACCAATTTCCATCTTGTTGCAGTTGAGGGCAAATGTTGAACTGCCAGAGGATAGGAGGGCCCTTCAGAGGGACCGTGACAGACTAGAGAAATGGGCAGACTACAACAGTATGAGATTTAACAAGACTAAGTGCTGGGTTCTTCACCTTGGACATAACAACCCCATGCATTGCTATTGGCTGGGGGATGAGTAGCGGGAGAGTGGTGAAATGGAGAGGGATTTAGGAGTAGTGATTGACAGGAAACTCAATATGAGCCAGCAGTGTGCCCAGGTGGCTAAGAGAGCCAATGGCATCCTGGCCTGAATTAGGAACAGTGTGGCCAGTAGGACTAGGGAACTTACCCTTCTNCACATGCCAGGTGGGGACACTTACCACTGTACTAAAGTGGATTTGACACTTGTGGATCTGATCCTGGGTGGGTGTTTGTGTGGGAGTTGGACTAGATGATCCTGAGGGTCCCTTCCAACTCAGAATAACCTGTGAATAACCTGTGAGTGCCAATACTTATGGGTCTTCCTGTTCTGTAATATGAATCAAGAAATTATGACTACATGGATTCAGTTGTAAACCATAGTGATAAGACACCCCATGAACATATGGCAGGAAAGAGACATAGAATTTTACATAGAGTCATTAATCTTCAAATTTGAAAGTGAGACAGGATTCACAGTTAAATAAAAACACTCTGCATTTGGCCAAGATAAACTTTTTGTTCTTGGAGTGAAAAGGAAGGATTCTGTTGGGGAATGAATGCATCCTTCTTGTGGGAGAAATAAGAAATGCCATTTTTAGTTCACTTGGTAGGATATGTAGAAAATAGCAATAAAATTGAGTGAAAGAAATGCAAGGAGACAGAGTTGAGGTGTGAATGGCATCACTTCTTCAAGAACGTCTTTATTTTGAAAACATAGTGTCTTCTTTCAGCTGAATGGTTTCTGAACTCCTTACAGCGTGGCTTCTTCTTGAAGTATTTTTGAACTGAAGTGAGTTGAGTCCTTTTGCTTCACCAAGTAAAAAGATAAACAACTCAGTTTTGGCATCATTAGATTGCACTCACAATCTATCATATTACAGAGACATTAGAAATGATGCACTGATTCAAGGAAGTAACAGCCTTTAAATGTCTCCTCAGTTTGGGAGTGAAACAAAATAGGAGACATGCAATTTGTCTTTTTGTTTTAGTTGAACATGAAAATGGAGACAGAAGCAGAGTTACACCAGATTAGTATTCAGACACCAGCAAAGGGAACATATTTAGCTAAACTTATTCTTAAATATTTACTATTAAAAAATGTGAACCATGTCTTTTCTGAGATGGCTTGCAAAAGAAACTGCACTGAATTGTGCCAAGCCAGTACAGAGAAGAAATAATCTAGAAGAACTTTATTAAGGTTGCAATTCCAATTCATGATGATGTGAATGATGATAATGTTCTTTGATGTTATTTTGATGCCATGATTACATACTACTTCCATGGCTGAAGGACTTGTACTTCATTTGTTTCTAATTCCAAAGAGTGCAGGAAAGGAAAGGATGGTCCTGCCATGCAGGCAAGGGATTCTCTAGCCTAAAACTACTAAATTTTATCGCTGCTCCTGACCTTAAGCACCTAGTGGTGCTATGCACATTGCTTAATCTGACTTGGCTACCTATTGCAAGTTGCTTTCTTTCTACCCTGATAACCCAAGCAGTCAGATTTCGGATGTACACTTACAGCTCTAGCTGAAGTCAAAAGGAATGATGCTCTGAGCTATACTCAAAACCAACTCCAAACGTCAAGTTGCACACTTCCAAAATGAGCACTTAGAATAAACAGACAATTTTTCACCTTGACATTTCTACAGCTCAGCTCTCTAATGGCAAAATCAGGAATATGTATTTTCTCTCACAGCAGTCTACTATTTCTGAGGCACTTGTAGATACTGTAGTGGTGAGCAGTCTGGAGCATCCTGTAGGGACAGGAACACTGTTCAATAAGTAAGGTCTACAGCTACACTTCGAGCAATGTAGAGAAAACACCATTGAGTAGCTGTCTGTCTTGTGTGTTTAATGAGACAATCCTGAGAGAAAAGTGGCCCGAAATGCATAATTAAAGGCTGTAACCTAAATGATAGGCTTAAAAAAAAAAAAAAAGGACTGCATAAAGGTTATAAAGGCAACACAACTGCACAATTTTTAGTGTATTGGTGCTCCAATCTGTATTCCCATAATTCTTTTAACATGGATTTTTTTTTTTTTTTTGGGTGGGTAATTAATACTAATCTGTGTTCTACTCTTTAGGAAAAAAAGTAATGATGCACTGATTTGATGAAATGCAGCATACGGCGCATTGAAATATGGGCACTACAAAAGAGTAGACAAAGTATACTTTTTACCTGAGTTTGCAGGACAGGGTTTATGTATATCTGTGTATAAGATTGCTGTTGTTTAGCACAAAGTTAGACTAGGATTCTGTCTTGAGAGAAATTGCCATGGGTTCTTGAAGGACCAGTAGCAGACATGGTTTGTACATGAAACTAGGCATGGAGCTCCAGTGGCTACACCTGGTATCATTTAACCTATTAGTTTTATGTTTTACAATGCTTATAACATTTTATAACATCAGCTTGGTGGAACATGTCTCCCAATCCCAGAAAGCAGTGATTTTGCTGAAATTACTCAGATGTTGCACATACATAGATTAAATACTTGTTAAAATTATTTGTAAGCTTAGGTCAAATTATTTTACCTGACCACTAGGATCACTGCAGTTTGTTCAGCAATTCTTTGCAAATAATCAGCACAACTGTTAGTCAGCCTGACCTTTATTTTTTGTAAGATGTTCTGTGCATGCAGGTTCCTTTGCTGCTTTTGTCCATGTATACAAGAAATCTACAATTTTCACAGCTCAGGTGAAAAGAGTGTAGTGGAGGCAGGGAAGAAGAAAGCAGCTTCATAAAATTCAATAATTTTATTACATAAAACATTGATCAAAGCATCTACTTTGTTTTTCATACTAAGGTATTGTCAATCTATTACAGCTAGAACAGTTCAAGATTTTTTTTTTTCAAGACAGGAAATAGCATCTTTTCCAACAAAATTGCTATTCAGTCATTGAAAAAAGTTAATGTCTCATAAAAATAGCTAACTGAATAGTGGTTTGTTTCCTTATTATGAGATACAGCAATATTCTTTTTAATGTACCTCTATAAACTTTCCATAATTTTTTATAGGACAAATTCAGCAGCAATCCTGCCTCCACATTCACACACCTTCTCCTCTCCCTTCTTCATTCTTTAACAAGTGATTTCTGCTTTCTCGTCTTCCCACCCCAGGTTGCAGCAGGTCACCTCTTGAAGTGTGCTAACACACCCTTTCATTTTTGTTTGGTGACCTCTTTCTGTCCTATATTAGTACCCTGACAGGATCATATGTGTTGTGTATTGAAAGGCTTCAACTGATTCAAACAAGAAGGTCCTGATTTTAGAGTGTTTTCTGATTTTAAAATGTTAGACAATGCTGGTTTAACTTGCAGGATAGATGATCTTTTATGTGTTACTTCAATTTTCCATTTTGTTGATGGTGAGGAAGAGTTGGACTCGATGAGCCTTGCGGGTCCCTTCCAACTCAGAATATTCTGTGATTCTGTGAATGTACGTACCGGCAGTTAGATAAAATTGAAAAGCAACTGCAATCAACCACACCACCAGATGGAGCTTCTTTTCTGCCTTTCCTGATGAAGGTGCTGAACCTGTGGAACTGAACTCACTGGGACTGTGAGAGTTTAACTTTTTATAGCTTATAACTAGTTTATAATTTATAGTCAATGAAATAGAAAACCCTCTTTTTATTTTTACTCCTGGTGATTTAGGACTGAGCATTCCTGCATTCACAGCTGGCTATTTCAGCGATTTTTATTTGTATATTCTTAATGACAGCTATTGTGCCAGACCTTTGCTTTCGCATTAGGCTGTATCACACACTCCTGTTTCTTGTTCATGCACTTGAGAGTTTTGAAGTACAGACTTATTTGTTAGAGTGGTACACTAAGATTAAAGCAGCACATATGTCTGCTCTTTTCTTCTTTCTTACCATAAAAACTACTAACATTCTTTAGAAAAGCAAATCTCTCTATATTCAGCCCACTACATAATCTGGTTTATTCACTGAAATTCAACTCTGAAGTCTCCTCTTGTGCTTTAGCAGTACTGTATTTTGTTACAGACACCTAGTTGCTGGTATGTATATACACTGACTGAAGTTACAACGTTCATAAGTAATGAGAATCAATGTAAATTACTGTCTCTCTTACAGGATGTACTCTATCAGATACCTGTTGTGCTGTCTACTGTCAGAGCTGAGCAATTGAGTACAGGCTGTAACTGAGACAGTCCTTGGAAAAGAGCAGAGACAGGGTTGAATTCACTCCTTTTTTGACAGTTTGAAAAAGTGCACATTCAACGATTTTTAATGTAGAGTTTATAAAGCATAATAACTTGGAATGCACGTTCCCCTGTTTTAATCCAAGTGAAAGAAATGGGACTGACGTGTAACTTACCAGGCTGTGACTGCTGGACTGAAAAGGTTGGCTGGCATTTGCCAGGGGTTATTAGAACAGACTATATTGCACAACACTGTTTTCCCAAAGGACAGGGAGGTATCTGAGCTGATGAGGTCAGGTTAGCATTCCATTATGCCACGTCAAACACAACTCCAAAGACCAGCAAGGTTTTGCCAGCCAACGTCAGGAAGGTCCTTCTGACAAGCTGGCAAATTCTGTTGTGCTAGGAGAGACCAAATGAGTTCATGCCACTATTGATTTTGAGTGAGAGACACACCTTGCTGCTTGTAATAAAGACAAACACAGAAATACAAAGCAGAATTAATGTGGGTACAAGTTCATGTTGTTTTCCATTTTCATGTCTCAATTCCAATGAGTAAAAAAGGACTAATACCTTAGAGGGGGAAGAAAAGGGGGGGAAATCGAATGCTGTGGACATCTAATATTCATGTGCTAGTAACTCAAAAAGGTGATCTGCAGATGTGTTCTATTGTCATGTTTTATAATTTCTAGGAGTTCATTTTGGAGGGTATGCCAAGCATTTTGAATTTTGGAGTGTCCTCAGGCAAGAGCTAAACATATTTTCTGAATGAGTAACTTTCCTTACAGAGTTTTAAGAAGACATTGGGTTTTGTTTTCTGATGGCAGACTGCTAGGTGGCAGGGCAAGAGCAAAATCTAGCAATTTAGGAGAGACAGCAAGAAAAAAGTTAATTGTTTTAATTGTCTAGCAATGGTTTTGAGGGTAGAATTCCCTTTGTATCAACCTACTCTGGGTAAGATGGAGCTTCTTTCTCACAGAAGTCCAAAGCAATATACAGTTGGCCCACAAATACCACAGTACCGTGGGTCTTGTCGCCCCCCCATGAAGCCCTCCGTCCACGTAGAATGGCAGCTCATGAATATGCAAATTTGGCTCCGGTCACCCTGTCCCGTTAGGTCTGGAGTGGCGGCAGGGCATTCCTGGAAGTTTCTTGTGTGGTCGGGGGAGCGAATCAGGTCTCCTCTGCCCTAGGGAGTCCTCAGGAATCATGACAAAGGGGTCCCTCAGCCCACGCCACCTCCCAAGCAAGTCCTAGGCTTTGGCTGCCACCACTGTGCGAGCTGTAGTGGGTGGAGTAGGCACCGCGGGGCTGTATGTACTTCTGAGCCCTCCCTGGTGTGTTCCCTCCCGGGGGACACGCCTGGCATGGCACAGTGGCAGCTGGGGCAGCCATGCACAGCTGGAGGCAGATGTGAGCCGTTCCCTCCTGGGGTGTTCCCTCCCAGCGCTGGTAAAATTTCTGCTGCCATCCCACTCACATGTTTCAATGTCGAGTGCCTACAGAAAAAAAAAATCAAACTCAGGAACCCGGGAATTTTTTTTTATACAGGAGATGTTTATGCAAATATCTCCTCTGGGATGTGAGGGCGGGCGAGGGGAGGGGAGGGAAGGGGAGAAAGGAGCTCCGAACAGGGCAGGCAGGGGCAGCAGTCAGAGCTGCGGAGGGGTGGACAGGGAAGAGCAGGGCTGCGGGAGCCGTGCTTGGGACCCTGGGAAGGATTCTTTATGCGCCCTGCATGCAGTGTCTACTGTGTGGGACAAGCAGCACCACTTCGTCCACAACCAGGGACTGCTCCCTCCCTCCTGCAGGCAGCCCGAGGCTGTCATGGGACCATGAGGGATCCTGCCAAGCTGTGCACCATTGCTGAAACCAAGCTCGGGCTCTAGCGCTGGTCCTGGAGGCAGTGGGAGGGTGGCAGCACTGCGATCCTTCCCTTTGGAGCTGCCACCTCACTTTTATGTGCAGTGCTGCAGCACATGTTTAAAGTGGAGTTTCAAAGCCTGTACTCCACGCTGGCGCTCGCACCGTCGTCCTGAGGCTGGCTACACAACAGCCCGGCCCTGCTGGCAAGGCAACGGTTGGGAGGCAGCGCCGGCCTCAGCCCCTGCCCCACTCCCACTGGAGTAGTGAGGTCCTGGAGCCTGTATGGCCAGAGAGGGGCTTGGGCAGCCAGCGTGCTCTCGACAGCAGTGTTATTATGGCACCGAGGGTACGTGCTGCGGCCGCCTTGCTTGGAGTGGAGCAGGGCAGGCCAGGCGTGGCACGGGCATGGTGCTGGCGAAACTGCTGTGGCCACCTTGCTCAGAGCACAGCGGGGTGGGTGCGGCAAAAGCAGAGCAGTGTGCCCGTGGTCCGCGTGGCATGGTATGGGGGTTGATTTGAATATTCATGACTAATTTGAATATTCATTACTGTCAGTTCGTGCAGGCACAGCCGTGAAACATTGTTCCCCAATCATGGAAAAATCACACCGCGCAGTAGTGAAGCCGTAATATGGAAAGCGCGAAGTGGAGAGGGCTGACTGTACTAGCATAATGGAGGGTGAGATTTTGATCCAAATTATACTTTTTCTAGCTTGCAAAAAACCAATGCCTCCCCCTCTAAATCCCCCCACTAACAAAACCAACAACCCAAAAATCCAAACAAATAAAAAACCCCATAAACATAGAGGTTTTGCATGTGAGAACCTGGATCCCAGTGTTCATCAGAAACTTTTGAAAGAGATGCGGTTCTGCAACTTTCTGGAGATCCACATTAAAACAAACAAAACCCCTAAAACAAAACCCTTTTCAACTCCTATGCTGTGAATACATTTTGGGAGCTGAAACCATTTTTTCTCACTGATAATCTGAACTTTTCCTTTTCAAGGACTGTTTATTTGGGTTAAATTGTTGAAATGCAACAGTGAATCCATAAAGAAGGCAGGATGGCAGCTTGTATATGGAAGGGATTTTTACCGTCATATAATTGTTCACAAGATTTTCAGTGTACCATATGAATATAAAAAGTCTAGATAAATACCTCATAAATATCAAAGGTATTAAACCAAATTATGACACATTTAAGAGCCGCAAGATCCAAGAACATTTGAGAATTCTTAATGAATGGAAACTTTTTGTGCAACATGGTTATGTCACATTTAATGCCAACTCCAGTCTGAATTTAGAATCTTTTGTACCATTACTATATATTTACTTGTCACGAAGAATAGCCTTGACTTTATAGCACATGCAGGGAAATCTTGGACCTACTGAAATCAATTTCAGAAATCCAGCTTCGAGGAAGTTACCATTTCACCCAAATGAAGGGACATTCCTTGCCTTACTTCCAAATATTCAGTATTTGTAATGGGAAAGGATATACAACATCATTATAGGAAAAACACCCATTGCTGTAGTTCAGGAAAATGGAATAAGTATTTTCATGTATTTAAAGTAATCTCTACATCCCGTGAGAAACATCAGATGAAAGTCTGCAGAGACACAAGAAAAAATATACAGCAGAGATCTCTAAAAGTGATTGTCTGAGAGACTCAAAGCTCTAAAGGGTTTTGCTTGCCAAGCATCCTGCAGAAATTATGTTTAAATCTTTGTATTTAAGAACTGGAAACTAAAGTAATTGCTTCCATCTATTTGTTTCCATTTCAGTACTTTTTCCATTACCAAAAGTAATGGTTTCAAGTACAGTTGCTTGATTTTCCTGCATAAAGAATAAAATCAGGCCTAATAATATAAGTTCTGAATAATTTGTGTTCAAACTGTATAGACCCACTGAGATTTTCATTCAGTATTTGACAACCCTCATAAACACAGTAAACTGAAATCCCATCCCTATTAAAAATACAGAGAAGCTAGAATTTCCAGAGGGATAGGGACCACTTAATTTTTTTCTAAAATAATTGAGGAGGCTATTAATATCCTCGCTGACATTTTTGTTAAAGAAACATGACTGTTAGAACTGGGATGAAGAACTACATAATTTTCAAAGTGAAGCAAGAAGACTGTACAAATACTGCTAGCATTTGGGAAAAGACAGTATTAATTTTTTGTGTGTGAACTATGATAATCCTTGCATATTTCAAAATTCCCGTAAATTGTCTAGTGGTTCTTAGAAGTTATGACTCAATCACATTTTCTTATAAACTATTGTCATGGGAGTTTTCTTAGAAAAGACTGAAGTAGGAAAGTAGAGAGATCTGGCATAGTTGAACTAGGTACTAAAAAGTAGAATACTTTCCCCTTGGACTAACTGGGAAATGTACTAGTTTAGGATTTGAAGGCAGAAGCTAATATTAAAGGTGCATTAAAATAAATGATGAACGGTACTTGAATGGGCTTCAGTTTTACCTTGTGTCACTGAATTGAATCCACAGAATCCTACAGTTATTTGACTCCGGGTGTCTGCAAACAAATATCTTCATGCTCGTTTTGTCTTCAAATGACGAAACAACTATTGATTCAAGCAGCTTAAACAGTGTATTAAGCTGAATAGCAAACAGAGCTCCAAACCAAAATATCGCATCCAATGAGTCCTGAGGAATACATTTCCATGCAATCATAGTGAGCATTGAAAAACAATACCATGGATTGCTTAGCAGTGACTTTCACATTCTTTTTTTTTTTTAATTTTATTTTCTATAGTCATCTTAGGATGCAAATACTACTACAAGATGTGTATGCTAAATGCAGGATGGGGTCGAGGTGGGCAACTGGAAAACAAGAAGGGGGGAAACAGAAGAAGAAGGTGCTGTGTTTATCCTTTGTGTAGTTTATGAGCTTAAGTATATCTGGTCCAAGCTCAGGGAATGCAAAATGCCTCCTGACTGCACACATGCTGTCTGTCTTTTGCTAGGGAATCCCTTTGCTTTTGTCCCAATGTTTTCTTTAATAACAAATATAGTAAACAGTACTTAGGAGCCTTGTTGCCCCATTCTTTTAAGATACACCGTTTCAAAATACGTAAGAGACACTAAATGCCTCCTTAACTAATGTCCTCTGGCATAGTTTGTTGCATAGTTGAACATTTGTTCTACATGTTTATATGATTTTAAATTACATCCTTTTCAAAATGGCAGCAATTGATTCCAACTAAAAATCCAGCTTTGTATGCCTTTAATTGCCTGATTTTAATTATTTTTCTGCAATATGCATTCATGTTGCCTTAACTGCTTTTACTTAATTTCTATGAATGGTAGCTCTTTTTGCAGACCTGTCTCCCAGAATTATAGAACATATAAGAAATATTAATTACTTGCTACCATATTATCTAACTTTTATCAATATTTACTGTTGGTTTCTCTCTTTTCCTGTACCTTATTTTGCCTAAAATAAGCACTTACACCACTCTGTAATTTCTAGTAGTCCAAGTGGTGCTTTATGAGCAAATGGCACATTTTTTTTCCTATCACTGTTTAAAACATTTGTTAATGATGTGGAAAGCTGCGAAAGCTTCCACATGAGGAAGTTAAGGACTAGTTTCGTAATTTCTGTTTTCCTCACCATGAAATAGGTAACACTTCAAGAAAGTAAAGTAGGAGTGTTGTATTTTATGCAAAGGATCTAGAACATATTGTAGGTAGTAAGCACCCTTATCTACACGTCATCTATTTCTTTTTCTTCTTTCCAGCTTGTTAATTCGAGATGCCACAAGCCTCAGATAGGTGAGTCATGAGATCTTACTTCCAGGCACAGGTGAGAAAGTTCCTTGCCACTTGTTGTCACCATAGTAAACGTTAACAAGAAAGTGACCCCAAATTTTGATTCACTGCTCTGTTAAAGCCACTGGCAGGTGGTGAAAGAAGGTGACACCTGCACCTGCCCTGCCAGCGGTCACGTACAGGAAGACAATCGAGATCCTCCTTCTTGTGCTACATCACAGACCTCAGACTGTCCTGAGACAGTGACTCAGGACCAAAGCCCGGGGTTCAGTATCATTAAATTGAGGCTGGTTAGTTCAAAGAGCTGAAATGGTGGCACAGCAGCTCGCTTGGAGCGGACTAGGCAAAGGAATGCTCCTAGGGACGATTTAGCCAACAGCCTGCAGCTCGCAGCAGAGTGCTGGTGATGAGCAGTTGATGGCAAACTGGTGTTCGTCATGTTTTCCATTAGCAACAATGGGTGCCAGCCAGGATGTTTGTCCTTCATTCCTCTTCTTACAATGCTCTAAACCAAACTACAAACAAATGCCAAGTAGTCACATTATCTGGCTCTTCTAAGTAACAGTTTGCTGTTCAGCTCTTCTATCAAGGTGTAGTAAGAACACCCTCCGAGCAGTTTCTGCTAAGAAAACTGTTGGGTGATGTTTCTGCCACTTTGACATTCACTCCTCTGCGAGACCCAGACTGCACACTCAGTTGAACTGCACTGTATTCACTCACACTGGGAGGCTGCTTTTCGGCAACCAGACTGATGCTAAAAATAAAACAAACTATGCAAAACAAACAAAAAACCTCCTTGCTCAATCCATAGCGTAAGTATATTGCTTCACGAAGCACGTTATTTCCATATGTATTTTAGTTTCTTTTCCATGAGAAGAAGAGTGAAGTTTAATATGTAATGTAATATTTTTTGCAATCATCCGTGCAGTTCACCCCCAGACAATAGCTGTGGCGCAGACAAAGTGTAGAATCAAGTTAGCAAACTTCTGAGATATGGATCTCACCACACTAACAAAAGTATCTTGTTATGAGAATGCCGTTTACTATGCATCATGCCTAGACAATAAACCTGAGAGGGATTCCACTTCTCTATTTGTTGGAAAGGTAACGTCTGTATTTTGATTTTCATTCTTGATATTTTAATTGGAAGCTTTGAAGATAGTCTGATCTTCTAAAAGGGTTTGTGTGCTCACATGTGTGCCTCCTGAGCCTTTGGACTCGATTTTCCACAAATAAGAGTAATGTTAGTACCGAGTGTGGGTAAAAAAAATAAAAGAGATATGCTTACAAAACACACCACACTTAAAAACGTTAATGCCTTTGGAGTTTGTTTTACCTTTGGGGTTTTGTCCTCGAGCTCTGGTCTCAAAGCTTTTCTCTGCAGTTAAGATGGGTGGAAACCAAATCAAACATGAAAGGCAAGGGTCTCACAAACTCCCAGAAGCTCTCGGGCAGGACCCGGCGCTACTGATGCTCGGGCCCGGGGGAGGGCGGCGGCTGAGCCCCGGTTCCGAGTGCGCTCAACTCCCGCCGCCTCCCACCCCTGCGCACGGCCCGAGTTGCTCGGTGATTGCCGGCGTGGGGCTGGGGCGGCCTCCCGCTTAATCCTGACCCTCCGGGCTCTTTCTTCGGGGGATCTCCGACGGGTGGAAGCCTAAATTACGATGATGATGGTAATTAATTATAGCAATAACCAGGCCCGCTCCAGCAACCCACGGCCCCGCGCTCTCCCCCGGCCAGAGTGTGCGGTGCTGAGCGGGGACACCGGCGGGGCAGCGCGGCCTCCGCGGGGGGCCTCCCCTTGCTCCCGCTGTCTCCTCCAAATCCCGTAAAACACCCGGGCAGCGTTGCTCGCTGCTCGCTCCTCCGCGCCGTGGTAACGGCGGCCCCCGGCGGGCGGGAGGACGTGCGGGGCCGCCCGTCGCGGCTGTTTCCGCGTTGCCCGTCCAGGGAGGTCC